>JAFIRS010000842.1:0-529257 GCA_018342105.1 Gonioctena quinquepunctata | reverse complement strand
CAATAATTAATTTGAGAATATCGAAATTCATTCAGCTTTTTTTTAGTTTCGTAAATAAAATCTATTTTCTCAAAGAACTACTGTGCTATTTGTTCATTTTTATTGCATGCTTGGGTGTTTATCCACCCATACACTGAACACTGAAATATGTATGTCTCCATTTGTAACGAATACTCAAATTCCAATTCTCATGATCCTAACTTGAAAAGTAACGAAACCCCCATAGAAATTTTCAACCCCCTATATCACCCCTTTAGGGGTTGAATTTCGGAAAACACTGAAATACGTATTTATGTATTTGTAACTAAGACCTATGATTCCAATATTCATGAACTCCACTTCAAAAAACTAACGGTACTCCTATACAAACTTTCAACCTCACTAACCTAACCTAACCTTTACTGTTGAATTTAAAAAAATCCTGAAATTTGTGATTTATATTTAGAAAGATAAGCCCAAATACCAATTTCCTTGACTTTCACACCTCTTCTCCCCTCCTCCCCTCTAAGGATGGAATAAGAATACGCTGAGGTTTATATGAAATACTTCATAATTCTCACATATCTAGTTTCTCCAGATACGAGAGTTTTCCTGAACCTGACGAAAAATCCACATTTTTGGAGCTGTTTGGTTTCCTCATACGATATTCAACCTGATAATACAAAAAAAAAATATATTCATCAACTTCAAATCGAGTCGCTTATTATTAAACATAAACATTATACTGAATATGAATTATGTGCTCACCTTTTTGCCTTTCCTCAAGTTATAATTTTGAAGGGTCATCGCCACAATCTGTTCTCCTCTGCTGGACATTTCCGCAAGTCGCCGCACGCTCACTGATTTGAAATCCCTAATAAATATTTTGAACTGGAAAACGCGCGAGGCAGTAGAGGCAACGCCGCCGGGACACACAGAGGCCTTTCTAATATAGGCAATATACGTTTGGGATTCATAGCGTAGTGAAAGCATAATTGGCTCTACAACGTTTCAAAGGAGTATACAAATGTTTAAATATTGAGAATTGTTACCCCTCTAAGTGTGCTTTGACGAAAAATTATGGAATGATGTCATTGCACTGGAATATACTCTTCGCCCATTCTGAAAAGTGCGGGTTCAAGAGCGACCCGTTCATTTGGTGGGCTTCACAAGCTACCGTGTACAACTATATATATATATATATATATATATATATATATACATATTCAGACATTTTCATCAGAACTTTTCTGTAGGATCTATCTCCATATAATAATTGGTAACACAAAAACAATCGTGAGACTGAGAGTCCAAAATTAGTTTGAAGAAATTAGGTTATTGCATTTTGATTGACAATTAATGAAAGACGTGTGTGGGAAATATTTGCTGATTTTCTTATTGAATACATCATAGACAAAATAACGATCATGACATGGGGAAAAAATATATTGACCTTCTACGCGTCATGTTAACAAATCTCAATAATTATCATTGTACTCCCATTGAGACGTTCACGTACAGATAAACTATTTGTTATTCCTAATGCAAATTTTGTCACCTTGAATATAAAATCACCATCCACATGGAAAATATGATTAATATTCATGTAAAGAACTCGCACAACTCATTCCGATCAACTTGACTAGCTTTCAATGCATAAACATCAGCTATAGCGCATAAATTACTATAATTAAGTAATGAATAAATATAGTTTTTCGAAACTCACACTTGCGCTGTGCAGTCAATCGCTGCAAGGATGTCTATCACTACATCTTTGCAGCGTGAGAAAAAGGTAAAATTTTCTTTTAAACCATAAAAGGTATTAGTGGAATATCGTCCAGGAATTCTATAGATCGACGATTCGGGTATGATTTAAAACAGTTTTTTGTTTGAAAAAAACCAGCCTGAAAAAACTATTATTTACATAATCCATCCAATATAAAAAAGTGGAAAATAATATTTTTCCAATACTTACGTCAAAAATGTGTCATTTTTGATGACTTTTAAATGTCAAAAGTAGTGCAAAAAAAAATTTCTGCACGGTGTGCAAAAAAGTACAGACCTACGTTATTTAAATACAGGTAATACCCATCAGTATATTTTGCAGTGTCAGGTAAAATTTTTCCAATTGAATATATTTTCCATTTCTATACTGAAGTAAAAATCTAGGCTTTTCTGCTATCTTAGGATGCAGTGACATGCAAATTTCAGCTGGATTAAATAATTTGTGTTCATTGTTATTTGGAACTACAAATGTGCTTTTCGTTATTGAATCAGGAATTTTAACCATTATATAAGAATCCTCGTCCTCAATAGCATGTACTGTCATTTTAGAAAGTTCGTCCCGGCAACAAGCGCCTGACAATCATCATAACTATTTCATAAAAAAAAAATCATCCGCAGCATCAAGCAAAAATGTAGTTACCTCTTCTCTCGTGGAAACGTTCGCCTTTTTCTTTCAAGAAATGCCTTCACTTTGGGATAATCACCTATATGTATGTTCTCGTTAACATCTAAAGTTGATTTTAACATAGAAAACTTCGACCAAAGGGTTGACAACTTCATAGTTTTAGATTTTTCTCCCAAATACGCAAGAATGACGTGTATAGTAGTCTGGACTTTACTGGTAGAAGTTCTAAGCTACCTGCTTCCGTTGACTCCATCATATCGGCAGGAATATCAGATGTATTCACTAAAATCACTTTCTTCATCCATAATTAAAGCAATATTTTATAAATTTACGAAAATTATCTGTTTACGGTTTCACAGTAATGGCGACTTCAATAATTGAAATTGTTATTGACAATCTAATATTTGTTCTAATTTTTCCTGGAAGGTATGTATTGGGATTGACTGAAATAATTTTGCTTAATGTCAGTGTCACTGCCAAAACAATAAAAATTGGACGTTTACTTTCAAAATGTTAATAATAAAGGGTATTTTCATTTTTATATTAAAAAACCAAAGTATTGGAAAAAATCATGTATACAACTCGAATATAAAGCCTCTTTTTATTCTTGTTGTATAAATAATTATTTTCACGTTGAAAAAATCAATTGAAAACTCTAAAACGCATCATTTTGATCGTACATTTTTTTCATTTCCGGATTTTTTAAATTTTTCAGTTGAGAATATTTCTCTTTTCATCATGAATACCTCCCAAGAGTGTTGCATTGATATTTTTAGCTCTGCGCGATATATTTGAAAAATAAAGCAATAAAAAAATATTCATTTATAATTGCACGAGAGGTTTGTATTTTATCGGGTAAATTTGGGTTGTTTATTGAGAAACTGTTGCCTAGCAATTAGACGAGAAAAACAGTCAACTATTAGGTTGACAGTTTTTCGTTATCAATACAAACATCGAGTGTAATTCGGCAGGACAATTTAATGAATAATAAATTTAGAAACATATCAATGCATACTTTATTTATTTTAGCAACCAACACCGCGATAATTGATAAACAAATGAATAAGTGAAAAAACCACTAGTGCATTTGTCGCTGTAAAAGTTGCAGGAACCTTTTGCCGCTGTCAAACTGACAATTGCACTGTGGCATATGCTATTGTTTATACATGAGTTGAATTGTCATTGAAAAAACCGTTGCAATGGACAAAGTTGTTGAACAATAAATAAAAAATAGGATAGAAATTTGAACACATCAAAAATAATGTTTTAATAAGGTGAACAAAACAATAGCATCCCCAATTAGCCTTTTCTCTACACGGAAAAATATCATAATGCAATTTGTATTTTTAGTTTCCTGACTTGGGAGTGTTGAAAAACTTTCACATATTTCAATTCAGCTATTTCCTCAGTACCAACAATAAGTTTTGTGAAATCTCGTTTCGGATTCTCAAAAAATGAGCCATCTTCAGTAATTTGCTACAGATCGCTGAGACGAGTTTAAGTGTTTAAATTGGAAGTTAGTGAGGTGTGTGGGTATGTCTGAATTAAAAACATGTCTGAAATAAACCTTTCGGTAACCCACACCATCTTCTAACAACTCAAATGATATACCGTTGAAATCTAGAAGTTAGAAATTAGTAAAAGTTATAATATTAGGAAATATTTTTTGTTCAATAAAAATATCAACTGATGCCATACAACTTATATTTAAAACTGCATTTTTCCATTTGTCATTGGGTTTTAATCATGTTCGGTTTAGCATCCTGTCAACATGAGGGAAAGAGAAGTAGTACCTGCAGAGAAGAATAGGAAATAACGATTCGTTGAGTATTACTTACTTATGAGTTGCACATTACACTCATTTATAATTATTTCACAGCGCATGTACTTTCCACTTAGCAAAAGATACCCTCAAATGGTCATTAATGTGAGTTTCTGAAATTCAATAATTTCTAATGTAACTCTACATTGGTGTATGAAATGTTCATACTCAGTTAATTTTCGTGCAGAAACAATTTATTGGACATTGAAAAATATTAAAACTGCTGATTAAATGAATCATTTTTTAGAAAATAATCATAAAGGGAAGTTAATTTGTTTTCACTTTCATACTGGTAAATATTGTCTTGATATTTTATTTTTAGTAATCAATGTCAAAACATTGCATATGGCACTTTCCCAAGGTCTATGGTTTTTTCCCATTTTCTTCCACATGCAAAAGATTTTTCAAAAAGTATTGTATTTTCAACAATCCCTGATTATGAAGAACTGAAAAAATAAAATTATTGCGTTGATCCTCAAACTGCGACGCCTTAGATATAGTCACTCTGGTAAGATTAGAACTCTTAGACTGGAAGCCTCAATGTGAAATCCCTTATTTCCTTTTCCTAACCCTATCACTGTATTTTACAGTTCTTGACTATGTCTTCAAGATCAAGCCAAAAAAATATATTATTGATGATGATTCCCGGAAAAACAATATATGGTATATTATTGAGCACATGAGGGATCACTTTCATCGACATCGATAGATTTATTTTTCACAACGTTACGATAAATTTTATTCAAGTAAAATCTTCAATTTTGAAAAAATTAATAGATATATTAACAACCTACAAGCTCTGAATCACCAAAGTCGATACCTTATTCTAATATTTGGATTACATTACTTCCTCATATATTCGCTCGAATGAAAAAACATTCATTGGATGACTCACTGCTACATTCTGATGAGGCTGTAAACTGTTCACTTGTTATTCTGAGAATACCAATAAATTGTCTTATAACAATAAATTGACCTCCTATGATTTTTTCATTTCACGGTTACTTCAACCTAAATCTATACCCGCATTATAAAGCACGTTGACAAGTAAAGAACGTTTTATTTACAATCACTAGTCTTGACAAAATGGAACTATCGACCTTGATCTCATAAAATATCCTGTCACGACGGAGAATATTAAAAATGATTTTGGTTTGTTTTGTAAACAATGACGATATATTTATTATCTGTGAAGAACGCGGCAGTATATTTACATGAAACTATAAACATAATTAGATATCTTCTTTGAGGATCCGATATAAAATTGACTAGTGCAACATCGGTTTTCTTTTGATGTAGAATAGCATAGAATTAATTGGGATTTTTCAGCTTTCATTCATTACACAAGTCTAAGATATGGTACATTCCTAAATCATACGTCTTAGTGCTCATTGATTTTTTTTCTATTGGGGTTATCCATGCAACCAAACATAGTTTCAATTACTATTTAGATTGATTATGGTACTGATACTATATATTTTTGAGGACAATGTTATTATAATTGCTCGTGGTAAGCTTTGTAATGGAAATTCCCATGAGATTTGCCTGAAGGAGTTAAATCTGCAATACGTAGTTATTCATACCTGATATAAAATAAACAGTTTGTAAAAGAGAAAACCTACGAAAAGAACTACTAAATAGACATACTATAGATGGTTGTAAAACAACCTGGTAATTTTAAAAAGTCTGGGTTTTCGTTTCTTAAAAGATAATGGTAGAAGGGCTCTAATGAAAAGACCAGCTTGCATCAAACGGGTAAAGTTTTTGAGAGGATATGAATAATGCAATAAAATTTTCTTTTTTAAGCATCAAAACGGGTAAAGTTTTTCAGAAGATATGGTTCATATAGTCATCTACATTGTACGGTTCTAGATCTAGGAGCAATTTTTTTATTTTTGTTTTGAACAGATTCTGGTTTCCTATTGATTTAATAATAGTATTCGGTAGCTTATTAAATATTCTTATACACATATAAGACGGATTTTTCTCAGTCCAACAAAGTCAATGTTTAGGGTAGTTTATGTTAATGGATCTGGTTTCATATCTGGTGTTTGATTCTTTGACTATTCCAAATTTGCTCTTGTTTCTTTGTAAGAACATCAGGCACTCGTATAGATAAAGACCATATACAGTGAAAAATATTTTCTCTTTGAAAACTCCTCTGCATGACTGTCTAAAATCTCTCTAATATATGATTGGGAGTACCTTTTTTTGGATTATAAAAATGATCTCTACAGTTGAGCCTATTCCCCAAAATATTAATCCATATCGCATGACAGATTCAAACTTGGCATTTTATAGCGTTGCAGTTATTCTAATTGCATAGCAAACCTTATTTAGCTTACTAGCAACATATTCTATATGTTGTTTCCAGTCCAGAAAGCGGTCTAGTATGATGCCTAACAACTTAGTATGATGATTTACTTCCAAGTTTTGTTCTTCCAATTTAATAAATTCTGGTTTGTTTTTCCTACTGTGACTTGTACTAAAAATCACCATTTTTGTTTTATTCTCATTTAGAATAAGGTCATTTTGTTGAAATCAGTTTTTTGCCTTTGTGTAGGTGTTTGTTGCTTCAATTGAGAAATGTTGTTCATCTTTCGCTGCCACAGCCACATTTGTATCATCCGCAAATATGGTTATGTTCCCATTTCCATTTAAATTTTCTGTTATATAAGAACAAATCATTTATAAAATTAGGAATAGAATTGGTCCTGCAATACTTCCTTGAGGTAGGTACTCCTGTATTATTATATAATATGTCTGATTTTTCAATGAGTCCTTTCCTAATACGCTGTGTCCTATTTGAAAGATATGATTTAAACCACTCACCAGCATTTCCTCGTACACCATATATTTCTATTTTTTTCAATAAAATGTTCCTATCCAGGCAGTCATATGCTTTTGACAAATCAAAAAACATACCTAATGCTAGTTTATCGTCTTCTATAAAGTTTAAAAGTTCTTTGGTGAATTGGCAGATGGCGGTTAGTATAGATCTCCCTTTCAAATAAGCATAAGGTTCAGTATTTCACATTCATTCATGAACAATATCAACCTTGAGCACATTGCAAGTTCAAAAATTTTTGAAAAACTGGGTAGAAGACTAATTGGTCGATAATTTTCAATTAACTCTTCATTTCCCATTTTAAAGAGGTTTGATTACAGCTGTTTCAGTTGATCAGGAAATATTCCATGTTTGAAAGAATTGTTTATTATATAAGATATCACATTGCTGATTGATGATTTGACTATATTTGTCGGGATCTCATCATCACCACTACTATATTTATTTTTCAATGTTTTTTGATATTTCTGTTATTTCTTGCGGATTTGAGGGTTTCAGGAATATAGATCTATTGTTATAATGTATATAACTATGATCTGAAGTTGCCTCTGGGAGATGCTTCACCATATTAGGGATAATTTTAGTTAGGAACTCGTTGAAGTCATTTGCTGTGTTTTTTCCACCTTTGATTTGACATTCCTTATTTATTTTTAGATTTCCATTAATTTCCTTACAAATCGTCCACATTTGTATTCTTTTTTTTATAAGAAGTTTATCATATTCCTTTTTGGTTTGTTTATATTCATTACAATGTGTCAAGTTTGTTTTTTAACTCTAAAACATCTGCATCTTTTTGTATGCACCGTTTGTTCCTGGTCGACATAATTTTTACAGGAAAGGACTCATTGAAAATATGTAGAAAATTATTTATAAACTGTGTCCATTGACTATTTACATCTTTTACATCTATTTCATACACTAATTGCCAATTTTGTTCAATCGATCTTTGCAAAAAATATTTTTTTGAGTTTTCAGTAAAAAATCTACGTGGTGTTGGTGGTTGTTTGGATTCTTGAATCTCAAAATTGATCTTCTGTGCTGAGTGATCTGAGATGTGGTATTCAATTGTCTGACTTTGTGACAATTCAAAATTTGAAAACTATTATTAAACAACTTTTGCTGTTCGCTGTGATCCTAGTATATTCCTTTATTGCAGGTATCATATTGAAAGAGTTCATCAACTGAATAATTCTGATTTGATTCGATTTTCGTCCATCATTTCAATGTTGAAATCTCCTGCAACAACGATATCCTTATTGTCATTTACTAGTTTACTTAAGAGTATTTCAAGCTTTCTAAAAAATGTTGGTAGGTTTCCATTTGGGGTTCTATAAATCGATATTACTGTAATGTGGTTTTCCTTGATGAAACGTGGATTTTTCACCATGGAAGCAATACATTGCAAACCTGGCATGACAAAAGTAACTCCGAAGGCAAACGATACATAATTGTTCATGCTGGAAATAAAGATGGATTTAATGATAGTGCCGGTCTTATATTTTCAACTATTAAAAACAAAAGTGCTGATTACCAGGATAATATGAATTCGGAATTATCCGAAATGTGGATGACAGAACAATTGTTACCGAGACTTCAGAAACCATAATTGATTATCATGGATAATACAAGGTAGCATTCAAATCCCAGTCGACCAAGGATGAAATCATACAATGGCTGCAAACTGAAATATACGCATTCCCCAGCGCACCTTTAAATGTGAACTGTTAGAAATTGTGCAGCAATTTAAGCCTAAAAAAACATAATATGCGACTGATGAATTAATTTATAATTTACCATACCACTGCCAGTTTAATGCCATTGAACTGATATGGGCATAATGCAAAACATTTTATAACAAGAATATAGGAAAAAAAGAATTAAATAAAACCGTGTAAAACGTGTATTTTAAAAAAGATAGAAACAAGATGACCAGAAAATATTGTCAGAAAATTATGTTTCAAGAGGTTAACTAATAAAATTAATACTGTAAACAATGTTACTCAGTCGGAGGCAATAATATATCTCCATTGCTAAATTAAAGAAGATGGCTCCGACTGCGTGAGATTGTTTACAGTATTGAGTTAACCTCATAAAACAGAATTTTCTGACAATATTTTCTGGTCATCTTGTTTCCATCTTTTTTAAAATACACTTTTTACGCATCATCAATTATTCGACAACCTATGGATTGAAAAAGTTGAGATTTTGGAAATTCGTTAATTCAAATAAGAGGGTTTAAACATATTTTTGAACATATTCAAGGACAGTGGATATAATAAAGTGAAATAGAATTGTTCCATCAACGCTCAAGGAAAAATATTTTAAGTTTCTATATAATTAATATACGTATTAGTGCTACTTTTGGAGATATTAGAAAACATTTATCGGGATACTATCTCATTCTGAGTCAAATATTAATTGTTTTTGTTAGAAAAGAGGTAACAAGAAATGTATCGAGGGTTTGGATACACAATTTTATTATTATTAGTTTTACGCAACTATCTACGAAAATTCAAGCTATACCGAAGGTTTGACTATTTTTCAAAAGACTTCGTAACTACACTACTCGGTTGGAAGCATTTATTAGAAATATACCCATATTCATGAAACAATAAACTTATAGTCTCATAGTTTGCAAAATTTTAGATTTTTTCATAAAGCATTTTAAAAATAATTGATTTAAATAGATTTTCTTTAAGAATCTTCAACATCCTGTATTTCAAAACGACATTCCAGAATTTGTTTACAAATCTTCAGCACCTGTACCTCATCTAAGTATTTAAAACCAATGTCCCATATTTGTTTTATCATACACACATATAGAGTTTCTTTTATGAAACTCGACAAAAAAATGCTTTGTGTAACTTTATTTCATTCAGTTGATTAATTCAACTTTTAATCATTTCTAAGAATCCCATAGAGATATTTATTTTCACTTATTATTGTCTTCAGCCGTTTAACATTATTTTGGAGACTATTACGTGAATAGTACCAACCAATAGTACCATCTAATATTGTAAGAATTATTTTAGGGCATATTGTTATGTGTAACTTCATTTCATTCCGCTGATTAATTCAACTTTTAATTCATTTCTAAGAATTTTAATAGGTAGTGACATTTTATTTCACTTATTATTGTCCTCAGCCGTTTAATATTATTTTGGACACTATTACGTGAATAGTATCAACCAATATTGTAAGTATTATTTTAGGGCATATTATTATGTGTTATGCTGTGAGATCAGTGAAATATCCCAACATTCAAATATTTCTCAAACTTGAGAGGTGTTCTGTGAACAAAGAAAATATCTCAGTGGTGAAGGATAGGTTCTCTTAATAAAACTCAAAGTTCATCTAAGGGTAAAATGATGTTTTGTAGGGTATAGAAACTATTCCCCTTCATGAATATATTTGCATCAAGTAGGTGAACAAAGAGCTCATCTCCAGCAAACTTAACGATCATGTTATATTTCATTCGGACCATCCGGTCTGCAGTGTGGGAATTTATTAGCATGCATTACTCCTTGTATGATGTTATTTGGAGATCTCGGTGGGTTGTGACTTGACTATGATAATTTTATCGCTTCCGGTATGTCCTTTTTCAACAAAGTGCCAATGAACTCAATAAACAATTTCGCCTATTTGTTCGGTATGGAAATCTTATTAATTTATATTACGGGACGACGAAAAAAAAATCAGTCAGACAGCTATTTGTAGTGTTTGTATAAACGTGTTCCATTCATTTAATTTTTCAATACGAAAGCAACAAACGTAAATATATTATTGCAAATTGTAATAGATCTCCTTCGGGGAATGTAGATATATTTTTTAATCAAATAAAACTTGTAATTAAACACATATTTAAGCAAAATGTAATTATACAGTTTGCGGCGATTTTAATTTTGATCTGTACACCGCTCAAATTTTAATGTGCTATGTTCTCTTAATATTAGGCCCACAAGAGTTACCATTATTGATCAGATATTTAAAAGTGACCCAAATACCTGCTTTGTTCTTGACAATGTATTATCAGACCATCGTTCAGTCTTACTGGAACATATAAATAACACTCATAAGAATTAAAAAAAAAAACAGTCAACCATCGACGTTAAAAGATTATTTTCCGAACCAAATATGATCAATTTTCAAGAAATGTTAGACATAATATTGGACTGGGATCAGTTAAAATGTTTTATAATATTTTACGTTATAATTTTGACCTATGCTTTCCTAAACAAAAGTATTATGTTAGACAAAATTATAAAAGATGGATAAATACAGCCATCAAAGAATCTATTGCATTATTGAAAAAAGTTGACATTTCTTCAATTTGAAAAAAGTTGACATTTCTCTAACAGATGTTTACAATAAAGCAAAAAAAGATCATGTGGATTTAATCAAGGACACCAAGAAAATATACTATCAGAATAAATTAGCAAATGCCGAAAATAACATTAAAGTATTATGGAGTATTTATTGTATCTGAGATAACTAATAAACGAAACAAAGACTAAAACATTGCTATTACTAGAGGGGGTGAGTTGATTGAGGAACCTCACGCTATCGTAAATAACTTCAATTCTTATTTTCTAGAAAGTTCAAAACTGCTTGTATCACATATTAAATCATTTAATAACGAATCTGTAGTACCCTTAAATGATTTCAACCCTCACTCTATGTTTGTACAGCCTAAAACTTTTAATCTCCTATACAAAATTTAAAAAAACTTTTTAACAAAAATTAACCGACGAAATACGGAACTGAAAAGTAAAAAATAAAATAAATCTTAGTCTCAATAACTAAGCTCCTAAACTAATGTAAGTAACTAATAATGATTCGGCGCCAAACAAACTAGCAAATGAATTAGGTAAGGCGTAAAATGATGTCATCGAGTTGCGCGGTGACATTCTGATAATTTTTTTGAAGTAATTAAATGATCTTCGTTGATTGTTCGTTTGGCGCCGACTCAAAATTAGTTACTTACATTAGTTTGGGAACTTAGATATTGAGACTAAGAAGGTTTATTTTATTTTTTACTTTTCAGTTCCGTATTTCGTCGGTTTAATTTTTTGTTAAAAAATTTTTATTTTTCAGTTTTTTGTGGCTGAAATCTACTAATTACTACCTACTTGTTTTTTGATTACTTCCAAAATACTTACTTACCCACCTTACTTCAACTATTACCAGTTGTATAATATGATTATCTACTTTTACTATTTTTTGTAATATAAATTATTTTTGTTGTTCTGGTTGGTTTATTTCATTACTTTATATATCATTCCATCCTTTCATAGAATATAATGATTGTGACGGATGTAGGAGAACAAAAATAATGACGATAGCGATCTGTCATTGTCAACTACATATGTGTGCCAATGTTCACAAGTGAAAAATCAATTATCCCCTATTTTTCTACCCGATAATTCCATTCGAAATCCGAATATGATCAAATATGAGATATACCCTATCTAATAAAAAAAAATCATCAAAATCGAAGAACCCAGTACAAAGTTATGCCTGATAGAATCGGTTAACGGACCAGAATTCAGAGAGTGAGTGATTCATTTTGCTACCCTTAGAGGTGGATTTCATCTTTTAAATTCAAATGGGACCAACTTCGAAGTACACCCTATCCACTGAAAAAATAATTATCGGAATCGGACGGCTCAGTGGAAAGTTATGCGTGGTCATACACAAAAAAAAATATACGCGTCGACTAGAGAACCTCCTCCTTTTTGGTTTCGTCGGTTAAAAATAGAAAATCTTCTGGTTTGGATGAAATACCATCATTTGAAATAAAAAAGTTCTACATATAATTATAAAACCAATAATTCATCTGATAAACATGTCAATTGACCTAAGCTAAGCAAAGCGTTTGATTGTGTTAATTTTATAAAATTGTTAGATATTTAGAAATCATACGGTGTCAGACGAAAGCCTCATAACTGGTTGAAATCTTTTGAAATCGTAGCCAATGTGTTGCTTTGAATTCTGATCACAATCATTTGTGACATTATAATATATGGGTGTTCCCCAGGGATTCATATTGGGACTTATTCTTTTTCTTTACACATCAACAGATTGCGTGGCGTAAGCGGACGATATATCTATTCTAAATTCATCGACAAAAACATTATTATTAAACTACTGACTTCGCTTGTAAGTTTTTTAATAACCCGATCTATATTTTGCCAAGAAAACCCAGGTAATTCGTTTTTATAACTATAGACAGCCATCAGTTGAATTACAACTGGATTTAAACAATACAGTCGTGTCCGATTCAGACACAGTTAAATTTCTTTGGGATTTACTTTGAAAACACGTCAACTGTATTCAGAATTTGAAAAGTACTAAGTTTGGCCACTTAATTTTAAAAACACGTCAACTGTATGGAATCTGCTGTGGGCATCTCTACCAAGTCAAAAAGTATGTAGTTATTGCACAAAAGGCGATTTTATCGTGCATTTTTAACATCCCTTGTTGGGAAACCTGCAAGTCACCTCATAAATCCAGTAATATTTTAATTCTTGCTAGTCTATACATATTTGAAATTGCGTGTTATATTTATTGCAACTAACCTTTTCAAGTTTAACAAAAACATTCATAACATGAATACTTACATGTCAAAAAAACTTAATTCGTACACAAGTTGGGAAATACAAAATAACTCAAAATGCACGTATTTTTAATCTTCTTCCTGAACATATTAAATTGAGTTTGGCCCTTACAATGTTCAAAGCGAGGCTTAAAACATAGTTTCTATACAGTGCAAGACTTCTTAAATTGTCCGGTACAGTGATATTTTGTATTGTTTTCATTCTGTCCTGAATTGTCCGGTACAGGGATATATATTTCTCTTTTTGCTGTTGTATGTACTGTTTCTCATTTTATGTAATTTTAGGAGTTTAGCATTTCCGACACAATGTAATTATTGTCTCAAGGAATAAAAGGCTATTCTATTCTATTCTATTCTAATTCATTAGGAACCATCGGCAGAAACTCCCATTTACTCATATAATAGTAATCCTCATAGTTCATATCATAAATCTAATATATTATAATGAATTGATATCGATTATAGGGGGCTTAGTCATCATTTTTTTCTAACTTTATATTTGTGGTCCATTGTTGACTGAAATGAATACTGAACACTCTCATTCAGAAAACAAGAAGTCAATTACTAGTCAAGAGTTCGTACAGTGGGTGTTATGTATCAGTTGAAGAATGTGTAATTGTGGAGTTGGATGCAGACATTTACAGGCCATTTAGGTCTATATATAGCTTTGTAACTTTGCTCAATTACTATGTTTTGTTAAAAGAATATGTATATTATTTATGTCTGCTTCGATGATTTGATGTCATATGACAGAATTGAAAAATACTTTTTGTCGACTCTTCCCCCAATTCCATAGTAATCCTGAATTGTATGACTATAAAACACCTGAGGGAATTGGTGGAACAATTTGTAGTGTTTCGAGGTTCTGTTAGCACTTTTCTCATGTATTCATGAGTTCTGAATTTCATGACCAATTTGGATTGATTTTTTGTAGATTAGTTATCTCCCATATCTTTTTGGAACAAGGATCTGTTAAAAATTGCCTATAGTTTTCCTATAGGAGGTAGGACAACCTTTTTTGCAGTTTTCTGAATTTTTTAATTCAATTCCCCTTTTAAATTGATGAACAAATACTTATTACATCTGCTTTTATAGAATTTTTATAATATTCCACACGTCGAAATAAAAAATATCTTTTGGTGGTCCACTTCAACTCTCATGAATACACTATCAGGAATAAGATATCACAATTTTCTTTTCTGATATAGTTTTGGGTTATCAAACTCTATAACCGTGCCAAATTTCAATAACGTAGGTTGAACCTTTCAGAGAGAAAAAAATAATATATAAATTATATCCAAATATTTCTAACCTCATTTTATTCAATTTATTTTTCAAATAATAAATATAGCATAATATTTGTTTGGTCTTCGGCAACTTCCTATATGGGTGGTAGGTAGCAACAGTCTGATTTGGTGATACCTGTGTATAGGATTATAGCGTTCGTCACTAAAATATAATACAAAATAACAAGTCCCCTACCAATCTTTTAGCTCATGAATGAATTTCTAGCGAATCATAATAAATGATTAATGAAGTTCCACTTGAATAATGGCTGTAGGAATTCAAAGAAATATACTCTTTATGATTGAAACAAGCATACGAACTATTGCAATGCATAATATCAATGAGAGAATTGAATGTTTACAAATGACACTTCAAGGCCATTTACTCTGCTGCATCTTAACCAGTATTAATTCTTCATTGCATAATCGAACAGTCGGTTTCTTTGAACGTAATAATACATTACATTACATTCAATTGAAAAACCACTAGGGCCATATGTAAAAGATTTAATGTGAAAGAAGGCACATAGAATAAAAACACTATCATATTGCATCAATTAGAGGAGGGAACAAGGGGGAAATAATTGTTCATACAATGTTAATATTTCAATAAGACTTTCATTATTCATTTTGGAACAAAGGTGAAATAATTGTTCATACAGATTTCTGTGAATTGAAAAATCCACGATTAAAATGAAGTTATTTTTTGTGAATGTCTAACAGACAACAACTACTTCCCCGGCTGAAGCATCCTGTTTATATTTTCAACAAATCAACCACTTCAATCTTTGAATACTATTTTCGTTCCTCAAATATAATTTTCAATATGACCTTCATTACTTAATTATTCTCAAATGATTTCATTATTTGCTTCAGTAAGTCAGTATTTACAAAAATCAATCTTCAATATTTGAATATCTTCTTCCATTCCCATAAATATAATTTTCAATATTTAATTATAGTTTTCATTAACCAAATACATTCATATTCTCACTAATTTAAATATTGTTACGAAATTGGTAGAGAATGCCCCTGTTTATCTCGCACTTGCTAGAAAATGCGGCCGTCGGGAGCTTCCGATGACGTCAAAGAATCATCGAGATGTTTCCAAGAACCAGATGAAATTACATCCTTGTGGATTCTGGACTTATGTTTTTGAAACAGGTTGTACGAGACAGTCGAACAGTTTATTCATTGATGTTGAGCCCTCACAGACGGTGAGATCTGTATCGATACATGTTGCATCATACCGTAGTAGCGATACAAATCTCATAGTGTGTGTGGTTGTATCTGTGGGGGCTTTTATTGTGATTATTTGAGTGTCAGAGTTCATTATTGTGTTCTGTGCTTGGATCTTTTTTTAAATATTGAAATTTGAGCGATGTTAGTAGTTCTATGCGAAGTTTTGTCTTACGGTGTTTCGCGAAAGAACTGCGCGGCAGGAATTTGAAGTTGCGCTAAAGTCCATTCACGTTAAAGAAAATAACACAACAATGATTGAGACGTGGTCATTGCGTGCAGCGCACGTGATTGAAAAAATTCGCGCCGCTATTGGTCCTCAGAAGGCATGCCTTCGCTAGAGTTTCGAACAGGTACAAACTTGCAATAATGCATATGGTTTGTGAGTTGACTTGATTTATTTCCGTTTATTATACATTAATCGTTTGGTTAAGTGTTATAATTTGTTGAAGTTGCGGGACCCGGCGTTCAATTTTTTCCCTATTTCAATACACCAAAACTCAAATTGAGAGTAATTTAGAATTTAGTATTTTCAGAATTATACACTTACGGACCTGATTGCGGCCCTGCTATTTGAGCACACCGATTTCAATAACGCACTAACGCCTTGCATTTGCTTTAATTCTACTTGTCTTTAAATTGAATGGACTTTAGGTAGATACTATAGCAAACTTCTCACTATTAGATTTTCGAGAATTGAGAGATATTGTTTTTTCGTTGAAAAATAAGGGGAGTCCAGATAAAGTGAATGTTGCCTTTTTTTAAATTGTTTCACTAACCTTGCAGAACCATTACTAAACCTCATTAATACTTCATTACTAACAGGGGAGGTACCAGATGACCTGAAGATTTCTACAATCATTCCGGTTCCGAAAAAAACAAACTCTAATAAAGCCTCGGATCTAAGACCAGTAAACATGTTGAGCGCAATTGAAAAAATAATTGGAAAAGCAGTCTATAACCAATTAGTAGATTATATTGAAAATAATAAACTGTTAAGTAAATACCAATCAGGGTTCAGAAATGAACATACTTGTAAAATAGCAGTTCAGTGTATACTAGATGATTGCAAAATATGCCTAGAAAAAAATTAGACTACTGTTGCAGTATTTCTGGATCTTCAGAGAGCTTTCGAAACAATACACAGAAATAGATTGATACAAAAATTAGTAGCAGTAGGAATAGATGGAATAGTCTTGGAATGGTTGGAAAACTTTTTGGAGAACAGAAAACAAAAGCTTAGGATAAATATTAAAGTATCAGATGAAATAGAATCCAGGAGTACCACAGGGAAGTGTTCTGGGCCCCCTGTTGTTTCTGTTGTATGTCAATGATTTGCCGGAGAGAGCTCAGTTCATTTATTTGCAGATGATTCACTGATTTATTTCTCATGTCATTATCACACGAAACCCACAGAAACCATCAACAAAACTTTGAAATCTATTTACAGTTGGTGTTGTGCTAATTATTTGAAGATCAATTTTGAGAAGACCAAGTACATGGTAATAAGTGAAGAAAAAAAATTCAGAAACTTCTGTAACCAACATTTTAAGATAATGTTAGGTCCTGATGAGGTGGAACGGGTCAACCAATTCAAATATCTTGGGGTTCATGTGGATAGGCGATTACATTTTAAAGAACATGCCAACTTCATTATAAAGACGATAGCATTTGAAATACATTATTTATCTCGGTGTGCCCCATATTTGTCAAGGCGAACAAAAATTTTACTGTACCATTCATTAGTGCTCCCTCATTTTACATATTGTTCTACAATTCTGTATCTACTGAAACAAAATGATATAGCTCGTTTACAGAAACTCCAAAAATAGGGCCATGCGCATAATTTTAAATTGCAAAAGACAAACCAATAAGAGATATGTTGAAGCAACTATAATGGTTACCAATTAATTCCTTTCTCCTCTACCAAACATTAACCCTAATTTTCAAAATAAGAAATAAAATTTCCGGATACAATACAAGATTCAGAACTGACTTCCATATTCAACAAGTGACATTAACACATACCCAAAATTCGGTTTTTTTTTTCAAGGGACTTGATAGCTATAATAATCTGCCAGAAGAGATCAAACGTTTAACATCCTTCAAGACAAAGTTAAAATCATATTTTCTCAATCAAGGTGTGTCTCTTTTCTGAAGACTTCACTTTCTTACTTGAGTTTTGATTAGGCTTTGTCTCGACGTATTTATATGAATTATATAGTTAATTTATCAGCTTTTCTCAATACCTTTCGGTATTAAATTTCAAAACATCTTTCTTCCAAAGTTTCTTTTCATTCCCCCTTTATTTATTTCACTATCCATCTCCTGGAAACTGCCCTTTTTTTACTATCCAATCACATCCGTTATCTTCATAAGATTCCACTTTCGACATTGCAGGCACTTTTCACTTAATTATGCTATGGTAATTTTTTATTCAAAATGTTTCTCCAAACATTGATTTGAATCTTCTCAATGACATTATTTTCTTTCTCTCAGTTTTGAAAACTCATATTTAATCTCTTTTCAAAATCATTGACATCTGTCATATTTCACTTCATTTCATTTCAGTTCTGAATCCTATACAGGATGTTTTTTACTGATAAATAATTAATTTTCATTTCATTTTTGAATTCCTATACAGGATGTTTTTTATCGATAAATAATTTAATTTGAATTTCACTACTCAAATGAATTAAATAAAATTAGATGAAATAATCGAAACAACAAATAATCAGAATTAAACTCATCTGCCACACTCTTAAATGGTCTGAGTTGATTAGAAATGGCTAAAGTTACAAAGGTTCAAACATTCAGAAAAAATAGAATTTCATAGCCGGTTTTAATGCAAATTTTCCACCACAAACTCAATATCATAACAATATATATATATATATATAAATATGCAATAAAATACCTAGAATTTATTATATTAGTTCGATATAAATTATTTTCATCCTGTGCATGCTGATTTCATTTAATTTTCCAATCAATCAATTCATTTCTTTGGACCATTTATAATAATAATAATCCAAAAATATCGAAAAATGCTCTTTCCCGCAGAAGATAAGTCGATTTCAGAGATGTAGAACCACTTTGCAGCATTTGATTGTGCACGCGATAATCGATACATTGAAATTTACCATTGACGTTTAATCCTTTCCTCAAGAAATACTCAGTAATTGCATGATTTCTGATGTTCGACTTTCCCCATTTCATCATTATTACAAATTAACAAATCGGCATATCTACATAAATATTCCACAGCTTGATTTGTTGAAAATATAAACAGGATGTTCATAAAATCAGATGTGGAATCATCTGCGACTGAAAGATAAACTTTAGTCACTATCTTCCATCGCCAAGATAACCTCTTGTGGGGTATTCACATTCTCAATTGAATATTGATAGAAAGATTTTTCTGTGAATTGAAAAATCCACGATTAAAATGAAGTTATTTTTTGTGAATGCTTCCGGTCTTCCTGATGATCGTGGAAGCGTGAAATAGATTTTCGTCGACAAAATGTATTGAAGACCTAGTGAATGCGATGTCTCTCCTGCGTCAATGTTACGAATGATTTCTGGTGAGTACTCTCTTTTGGAAAACATTCTTCTTTGCCTCATTCATCTTTATGAGTTCTTAATCAAGACTGGAATAGAAAATCAAATAACTATCTGAATGAAAATGCAAATTTTCAATTTCAGATTTTTTTTTTTGAGTTAGGGCCTTTTCAGAATATCTATCAGATGTAGTTCAATATCCAGCGTGGCTTTAGCCGGGGAAGTAGTTGTTTTCTGTTAGACATTCACAAAAAATAACTTCATTTTAATCGTGGATTTTTCAATTCACAGAAAAATCTTTCTATCAATATTCAATTGAGAATGTTTCCCTTTTCAACATTCCACAGCTGTTTAAAAGACGAATGTGGAATGGGAACGTAAGTTTTATCTGGTAAACGGTAAGCGGTGAACTCTCAAAATAATCTCCATATTGAAAAATTTATAACAAGATTCAGAATGGAGTAGATTTAAATAATCTGAATCATCCAGCAGTCGATGGATATGTAGACCAGGGCTGAAGCCTTTAAAAATGGTAAAAAGTGAAAAAAAATAATAGTAGGATGAAACCCATTGGAAAACAAAGAAAATATAACAAAAATGAAAGGAAAAATAATTTACGGGCGATCTGAGGTCGGGAAGTGGAAGGGGGTGAGTTTTTAAGAATAAAAAACGGTTTATCACGATTTCCGGCAAACTACGAGTCCTATGGAAAAAAGTTAAATGGCAAAGTTGTAGGTTATAAAAAGATCTTTTGTATTCACACTTTTTTCAAAAAATTCAAATACCCAAGTTTTTGGTTTTTTATTTTTATCTTTCCCAAAAAAATTTTTTTTTCACGAAATTTGGTGAAAACTCACCTTTTTATGTCCCAAACACACTGTAATTTTTTTGATTTAAAATATTCATTTTGTCACCTTATTTTGACTTAATATCGAAAAAGCACCCTAATTTTTTTTTAAAAGCTCGGTGGGCTTTGTGTTCGTTGAAATTTCTACTTTCTGATGGTATGAAAAAAAATATACATTACTATGGTAAATGTTCTCAGAAAATGCAAAGAAACGTAAAGTTAATATTTATTAAGACATCTACAATATTTTGAGAAAGTTGTAGAATCTTTAAATTATATGCGTAGATGCCTATTTATTGCTATTTTAAGATAACTTATAAACCTGAGTGACCTACGGAAAATTTTAGCCCATCAAAAGGTATTTCATAGAAAGTGGGGAAGGGGATAGGAGGGTCTGGGCTTACTACCTGTTAATTCTTTGCATTTTCTGAGAACATTTACCATAGTAATGTGTATTTTTTATACCATCAGAAAGTAGAGATTTCAACGAACAAAAAGCCCACCGACTTTTTAAAAAAAGCTGATATTTTGACGGGAGAATTTTCGATTGTTATTAGGGTGCTTTTTCGATATTAAGTCAAAATAAGGTGAAAAAATAAATATTTTAAATCAAAAAAATTACAGTGTGTTTGGGACATAAAAAGTTTTCACAGAATTTCGTGAATAAAAAAGTTTTTTTGTAAAAGATGAAAATAAAAAACCAAAAACTTGGTTATTTGAATTTTTTACATACATTTTGAGGTTATGTGAAAAAAGTGTGAGTACAAAAGTTGTAGATCTTTTTATTACCTACAACTTTTCCATAGGACTTGTATTATTGCCGGAAATCGAAATAAACCGTTTTTTACCCTTAAAAACCCACCCCCTTCCACTTCCCGACCTCAGATCGTCCGTAAATTATTTTTCCTTTCATTTTTGTTATATTCTCTTCCTTTTCCGAAGGGTTTCATCCTACTATTATTTTTTTTTGGTTTCAAAAATTATCGACCCTGGTCTAATACCCCTATCCTAAAACAATAAAAAATAACATTGACGATTGGCGCGTGTGGATAACTGCTTTTGAAATGGTGAATATAAATTATGTAATAAATCGAATGATGCCTAATAATAACCTTCTGTATATAATATCTAATCGTATAAGTATTTAGTTGATTAGTAAAGGAAACTCCACCACAAAAGTTATTCACAAACACCCGAAAATGTGCCTGAGCTTCAAGCTTATAAGGAGTTAACAGTTGATTTAATGTCGCTCTTCGTGTGGGATCCGATGAGCTTTCAATGGAGCCAGATGTAATAAAATTTATTACCGCGCCGAATGTTTTTGATTGATTACATCGGATGTGGGAATATAAACAAGCCTACGAGTAAAGCTCCCCTCTCTTCATTCGGGAACTTGTTGATTATTCAAAGGGGAAATGTGACGATGTCGATATATTTTATCAAGATTCTGCTTTCACACAGGACGAGTCATCGATGTTGAAAAATGTGCGAAATGAAATGATAAGAATATTCGATCAATGAATTAGCGTATAGAAAATCAGAATTGATTGAAGAGTAACACACGAATCTACAATCTAATGCTGGTTGTTGGACGAAGGAATCTGAATCAAAACAATGATATAATGATGCAAGAGAGAAAAATTGATTTTTCTAAAACTTACTGAATTTTGCAGTCTTTCTGAACTCAAACTCAGTATATAATTTATTTCTCTCCAATGAAACTAGAGCACCATTTTTTTTTAATTATATGAAAAACACATTCGAAATTAGTATCCCAAGTAGCATTTTTAGAGGATCTGGATCTCAGATAACCACGATGTGGTCACCTGGCAAAAACGTGGATATATAGTGGCCGGCACTAGACACGTTAAACAACTGACTGCGTTTATGCAAATACTATGTAGCTCGATCTCTGTTCAGCAACATATTTTTATGATAAATGTTCCTCATTCTTCCATTTTGCCTGATTCATTTCTAATACTCGATCAACTATAAAAATATATAACATATAAACATAACGCGTAAGTAAGTATATTGAATTTGGAAACCTCTGATCGGGTTAAAATTAAAACGATTGAAAGTTTTATGTGAAATATGGGTGTTGTAGCGCTCGATTGTGAGCACGCGCCATCTGAATACTGTTTTTTTAAGGAAAACATTATAATTTTGGAAATAACTCGCCTCTGAAATTATGTACTTAAATACTTCAAACATTGTTTTATCAATCTTGGTTAGTTGAAACAAATAATTACGTAATAAATTACTACGTTTGAAGCAGTGCTGACGACAAATTGAATATTTCGATCAATTCTCTAATAATGGCGACCCAGCATATTCCTCTAAATATGGCGGCTTTTGAAGAATATAACTTTAAAGTGTCAGAAAGTGTAAATATGCTACTCTAAAGCTGCTGCCATCATAAAGTGCCCAGAGGAACTAAATTACTAACTTTTTCCCACTGGAAAGTGGCACCCACGTCGCAGGTCCATGACTCACCACTTCAAAGTTATAACCTAAAAATTACAATAGGTCTTATACCCTTGAGAGGGGTTGAACACGTCGGGCTATTATAAACTGCCGTTTCAAAGTTATAACCTCGAAAATGTGGGTACATGTTCATTAATTGTTAAAAAAGGATATGTAGCAAGTATAATGGATTCATGCAGCTTCAATCAACAATTATCAAGTATCAAGTAACAATTATCAGTTAACAAGTAATGAAAATGATGGCATTTATGCAAACAGAATTAACAATTAAGGTATAAATATTAAGCAGGAGCACAAGTCAGAGATCTGCTCTATTAAAATTAACCTTTTTATACAAAATCAACAAAAATTTTCTTTTGTAAACGCATAACCCATTTTATTTTGAATGAACATCATTCACGTAACAGGTAAACCGAACTTTTTGTAAGGCACAATAAAATAATTTGAGAAAAGTTAAGTTAGTTTTTGTCATCGCACGGACCAATCCACGGTCACTTCAAAATCAAGGAAAATTATCCATTGAAAACGCATAACCCATTTCATATTGGATAAATATCATTCATGTTTCACGTAACAGGTTAAACTAACTTTTTGTGAGCCACAATAAAATAATTTGAGAAAACTCTGGTTAGCTTTCATCATCGCGCGAAATGGGGAATTTTGAAGGTTATTGTAATTTGTAGTGACCTTTATTAAATGCGTACTGTGGCTATCAATTATGGAGATGGCAAGAACGTGGCAACCACCACCACATATCACATACAACTGCCTGCCACATTGAAGGTTTTATGGAAGTTACCAAAACGTCACCGAAACTCTCATACTCTCTTGAAAGTGACTGTGACTTCTAAGTGATATTTAAGTGGTACAGGATGGTTACTGCAACGGTTATTTTCCACTTTTAAGTTTAAAAACCTTTAAAGTGATTTGCTCAGTGGCCATAATGTTTCAGACACCTCAAATGACACTAATAAGTTATAGAACTGTGGAGTAGCTACCATAGATGGGAATTACGTGACTACAACCATGCAAATATAACATTTTAGTTATTCTTACTGTATAGTGGTAGATTAAGTGGTGATTACGTGATTACCACGGAGTCGAAGTTGCAGTATCAGTTTCCATCACTATAATGCTGCTTGGGATATTTAATAATGATAATAAACTTGATACGAGAGGAAAAAAACATCGAAATAATTTAGAGAATTATGGTGAATTTAGTAAGCATTTTGCATTTTTCTTATTTTATTGCGCAATGTTATGATTATATGAAAAACACATTCGGAATAAGTATATTCAATGATAAATTATGATATGAAAGGAAAAAAACATTGAAATAATGAGAGTTATGGTGAATTTAGTAAGCATTTTGCGTGTATCTTATTTTATTACGCAATGTTCTACCGAACGCCGGACGACAGAACCCATCATGACAACAGGGTAACAAAATAATAATTTGGCAGGAATAAAGCGTTACGTATTTAATATTCGAAACTAAATATTAAATAGAAAACCAGCGACTGTGTATCCCTTTGTGACTTCTCGATATAATTTTGTTATTTGCCAATATTCTCGTGTGATTGGCAATGCTCGAAATGACAATCTGGCATCTGGTTGTCAAGAATTAAAATATATATTGAGTTTTTTTTATTACATTTCTGAAGACATATCATACCATAAAATGAATTGCCAGACAGGTAGGTGGGGGATAGACCAGATCAAAATATATCCTTGCTACTAACTAAATGGTAATATTAATTTTTTCTAGAATTTATTTTTGGTATATCATAACTACAATGCCATTATGAACCTGTTTGAAATTATAAAGACAAGAAGCTGATGTC
Organism: Gonioctena quinquepunctata; assembly: GCA_018342105.1. Classification (NCBI taxonomy): domain Eukaryota; kingdom Metazoa; phylum Arthropoda; class Insecta; order Coleoptera; family Chrysomelidae; genus Gonioctena; species Gonioctena quinquepunctata. The sequence continues at coordinate 504,318 of JAFIRS010000842.1, read as the reverse complement.
AATATAACAGGATGTGTGTGTCACCAGGAAATCTTGAGAGTGAATTCATTACCAAAAACAAATCAACATTTCATTATAAAAATACAATGCTAATTGGAGACGAAATAGAATAACGAATCCACTTTCTTCTGGGAAAATCAGAACTCAAAGTACATCCTTTGAGTCCCATCAGATTATCAACTACCAATTCGATTCAAAAATCTGAATAATTTGTAATCGATATATGGAATTAAAATTCGTACCTAATGTTTTTTACGTCAATGTCTAAATTTCTTCTGAATCAGTGAATATTTCCGTTTTCGATAGTTGTATTAGACAATGTTTCAAAAATGTATTTAAAATATTTTATAACTGATCATCAATTCGATTTAATGGATTTTCCAGAACTATATTTTTGTCCCCACCAAAAAGGAGTCGAAAAAATAAAAAAAATGACAACATTGCAAGAATAAAAAACAGACTCGATACTTTCATTCACTGCCCTACGTATGATAATCATATCAGAGACATCAACACTATAAACACATATCAAATTGTATCAATCCATGAAATTAATCTACATACAATACAATTCATAACGATTATGCGAGCACACGAATCTATTCAGCCATTGACCTATATACAAAACACATGCTGGCTGCACCAAGCGGTGGCCGTGAGTCGTAACGTATGACAGTTCTGACCTTCATTCAGTAGCGATATTGAAAAAAGTATGATAAAGTATAGTTCATCCAATATCAATTGCAGAAGCTGTTTCTATAGGGAGCAAATAAAAACTCCTTCGCTAACATGAGCGTATATGCGAAGAAACGGAACGAAAAATAATCTGTACTACTTGTATACAGTCTCCGTCGGCACAAAGAGCCCGCTGGTCAACGTGGACTTGAGTGACTGCTGTCTGTTCTACAACCGATGCGTCTGGGCCAATCAAGTCGGACATCAATGCTCGCAGGTGTGTCTATACGATGGGAGGTCATAAATCACGCGTTATATTTGTATTTTAATAGCTCTGAAAGATTAAAAACCAGTAGCGTCTGTGGTCTTGGTGTGTGCCGATCGAAATACGTTTTAGGATATGCTAGTTTCTAGTTGAAAGAAATTATTTTTCTTTCTTAATGTATTTGTATAAATAAAAGCTTGTCTTTATTTTTTTTTCATTTTTCATTATTTATGAAGTATTTTTAAAATCTTAAAATATCTAAATAAAATTAGTTATCTCCGCCACTGCTGCTCACAGGATTTCGCCGCAAGACTTGTTTATGCTTCTGCAATTGATATTGGGAAAACTATACATGGAAATATTTTTGTATAAAATGTTTAGCAATACCTCACGATTTTATATTCAATTATATAAAAAAAAAATCATAAATCTCGAATAATTCAAACGTAAATTCATTCCAGGGAGCGGATTAGAGTTCAGGAATACATACATTTCTGACTCGGTTCAACAGGGTTTAGTTTCTTGTAAAACGATTGTAGAATTGTCCCTGTTCATCAAAATTTTTATTACAATACTTTATAGTAATTCTACTTGCATTTGAAGTTTGTTTCCCAGATTATACGATTCTTAGAAGCATGTTTCTAAATTGCATATGCGTGCAAATTGAATGAAAAACCTTTAATTGTGACGTAATTGAGTTATTTTTTGCTGACTATGCGTTTGCCAATTATACGTTCCCAATAGTCAGACTGTCATTCCAGACATTTACAATTACATGAAAATAGTAGGAAATAAGAAATTTGAATCCGTAAATCGCGTATATTATTTATTTAACAGATCCTATGTCCTCTTGATGTGCCTCAGACATACCCAGGGTTAGGAGTCAAACCTATTAATTACTTTTCATATGTCATGTTTAGTCTAGATGTGAATACTGTATTCACCTGAATACAGTATTCACCTGAAGACGATTGCAGATACAACCATTCGAAACGTCGTGAAAACCTTTTAAATACATTAAGACGATGGACGTCCGAAACGATAGTAATCATTTTCTATGCTGGTAATTTAAAAAGAAACGTTTTTCTGGCAAATCAATCGGTCGAAGAGCAGCATATTTTTTATATATATTATAAAATTCTCCTGTTACAGTAAACGTTCTTGCCTTTTTTGTTTCGGTGTTATCTAATTTCACCAGTAAGGCCGAATTTAAATTCTCTAAATTATCGGTCTTTAATTTCCACAACTCTTCTCTACGATATGCCCCTGCTACGCCAATAGCCACTGCAACTTACAAATTTAAATTATATGAGGATGTAAAATTTTATTTAAAATGAATAATAGTTTAAAAAAACTAAAAAACACGCTTTTATAGAAAACCAGACTAAAAAAATTGAAAATAAGAAAAAAATGTATTTTATTTTAAAAGAGCGTGGGGTGCATGGTATCGCCTCGGTGTGTAATGTACTATATAATTATTGATACCATGCACCCCCCGCTTTTTTTTAAATAAAATAAATTTTTTTCTTATTTTCTATTTTTTTAGTCTGGTTTTCTATAAAAGCGTGTTTTTTAGTTTTTTTAAACTATTATTTATTTCATACTTTTTAGTGTGGTTTATTTATAAAAGCGTGTTTTTTTAGTTTTTTTTAAACTATTATTTTTATCATTTTTTTGCAAATTAAAAAATGGAATAATCTTATCAAATTGGGTAATTATAATCTCCGACCCCAAAAACCCCCACATACCGATTTTGAATAGAATCAGACCTAACACAAAACTCGGCTGCCATTTTAAAGCCGCCATCTTGAATTTTTCAATTTTTACAAAAGAATCATAATATTCGACCTCAAAAACCCCCACATACCAATTTTGAATGGAATCAGACCATAATCACAAAACTCGGCCGCCATTTTAAAGCCGCCATCTTGAATTTTATAATTTTTACAAAAGAATCATAATATTCGACCCCAAAAACCTCCACATACCAATTTTGAATAGAATCAGACCATAATCACAAAACTCGTCCACCATTTTGGAGCCGCCATCTTGAATTTTTCAATTTTGACAAAAGAATCATAATCTCCGACCACGAAAACCCTCACATACCAAATTTTGAAAGAATCAGACCATAATCACAAAACTCGGCCACCATTTTAAAGCCGCCATCTTCAATTTTCCAGTTTTTACAAAAGAATCATAATATTCGACCCCAAAAACCCCACATACCAATTTTGAATGGAATCAGACCATAATCACAGAACTCGTCCACCATTTTGGAGCCGCCATTTAGAATTTTTCAATTTTGACAAAAGAATCATAATTTCCGACCACAAAAACCCTCGGACACCAATTTTGAAGCAAATCGGACCATAATCACAAAACTCGTACGCCATATTGGAGCCGCCATTTTGTTTTTTCTTCTCACAAATTTCTTAATGCACTGTTACCGGAATTATGTACACCTGCCAAATCTCAAATCATTCGGACGTCTGAAAGTGGGTCAAAATCGCGCCCAAAGGAGTCGGTTACAAACAAACAAACATACAACAGTCCAGCACTGGTTTTGAACTCGGGTCGTCTGTGTGCCAAGCGGATACACTATCCACTGCACCCCTGAGCCTTATTTTAAAAGTATTGTTTGAAAGTCTTGTTTAAAAGTACATATATCTATCACGCAGAATTTGAAACAGAAATTTTAATAATTATCTTATTCTTTTTATCAACTAAAAATCTCACTAGTTACAAATAGCTATGTTAATTCGAGGAAAAAAGCGAAAGAAATTCTAAAAATAGTTCCTTCTAAATAATCTCTGCAATTGGTCTGCTGTCAATATGTTTGATTTTTTGGGAACGTAATTGTCGAACTTTCTTTTAAAAAATTAACGTAATTTTTGATACGTGGATATATCAATGTTATGTTTTATACTGATAGTACTTCGCAACATTGAATATTGTGACCAAAGTGTAGACGCCTTTAAAGTTTTCGACATCTCTTCAAAGTATACCAAAAGTACACTTTCCGAAAAAGATTTTATTTTTGTATTTCTTCTCCATACCATAAATTTTTTGTATACCAATTCATACTTTTTTCTTGAAATTTCCGGCAACAAATCTAACGTTACTTTTGCAGCTTTTTCCAATATCTCTGGCGGAGTATTATCAAAATCGTCACTACTGTCAGTATCCATATTATTTATTATAAATTATAAAATATAATAATTATGAATTTATTAAAATAATATTCAATAGCAATTTCGATTTTTATCAAAGCACGAATGAAAACTAGCTTAAGAATTTAAAAAACTTCTATAATCTGACAGTTGTGATAACTATTTGAAGCTGAACAGCAGCCAACTAAGATTTTTTATTAAGAAAAATGTAAATTCATTGTCCATGGACACTACCAGAGTTAATCAATTGTTTGTTTTGATCAGGACAGGTCTAATTAGACTTCTCCCTTGAACTTATATTCAATTGTGATGACTCAAATGTGAGAATTGAAGAGTCTTGTCTGGTCTTCCTTGGAATACTGGAACATATATTTGACAGATGACAGACCTCATTAGATTGATCATCTTCTAGTGTGTTTTCGTATGACAGGGATATTCCTTTCTTGATTCTGATATCTCCATGGTTTGGTGTTCCCTGCCAATCTACTTCATAGTTCACTTGTCAATTGTCAATCTACTTCATAGTTCACTTGTCAATTGTCAATCTTGTCACTTGGGTCCAGCTATCACACAACAACAATGGCTTTTTAAAAGATAAGGAAAAATTGTAATCTCAATTTTCATCCTGGCCAAGAATATGTATTTTAACATGTGTGTCACGTAAACCTATATAACTTCCATTGATCATGAGATATTTATGGTCTTTTTGGCTTCTTGTACACCTGACGAGTAAGTAACCTCACATTTAAATATGTCAATTTTCTTTCTAAAAAACTTTTCAGTAACTTATTCTTATCAATATTATTACTTTCAGGTACGCACTGATGATGACCTAACGGTCGAAAGCGCTTTGCTACATTTTAATAAATTATTTTATGCACTAAATACAATTTTCTTCCATCGATTAACTAAGATTTTGTCGATTTTTGTTGATTCTCCATATAAATGTATGTGGTGTGGGCAAAGTGCCGTGAGAAAAAATATTTCTCATAGTATAAGTAATACATGGTTTTGAAATTAGGTAAGCTATGAGAAATACCCTACTTTTCATAGCAGTTCTATAAAAAATGATTTATAATTCATAACAATTATATTCCTTGTATTTTCGAGTGCAATGAGGAATGATATCGAAGAAAACCGTATGTTCATCAGTCTGCAATATTTTTGTAATTGTATCTGATACATTTTATCTCGTCTATTAATAGTATTGTAATAGATAATTTTCCGCGAATCCCATTAGTTGACTATATGAATTCATAAAGAAGTTAGTCAGTCAGTTATTCCACTTGTTCTTCAAAGCAAATTATATTGCATAAATGTTCAAGTTGTTCACCAGATATATCGTTGAGGACAGTACAAAACTGTGAAGGTAGATCTTGAAATCATGAAAGTTGCTCAATTAACGTGAAAGGTCACCATTCCTTGTACGAGATTTTCGTTAAATAAGTTGCCGCAATCTTGTTTGCTTCACCAAACATAAACTTTCATATTTTGGGTTTACAGCGATTTTAACGAGATATTTTATTCTTTGCGAATTTTTTTTCGATATTGGAACCACATTTGCCACATGTATTTTTGCGGAAACATAAGTTTATAAAACTGATAAAGCAAGTAATTTATAATCGATCAATGTTATGATTCCAACAAGTATCACCGATGTGGCTAGATATAGAGGGATGGAGTTTTTACACACACACGGTTGATAAATGATAATATAATCTTAAATTTTTACTAACAGAAATAACAAAGAAATACAATTTTTACAAGCGCCATAACAATTTGGAGTATGCTTTATGCTTCCAAAGTCTTGTAGACATTTCAATCAATTGTTATCAAATAACAAAATAGAAACGGAAAACATTCAAACTATTATTTTTCATGAATGAATAGGAGAAAGACCACTGTAAGCGTGAGTTTTGAAGTACGTGATCATTTAGGAGGTCAGTAGAATAAATAACGCAGGTCAGTAGAATAAATAACGCATTGGAACATTAATTCTCATTTCTATAATTTGTATACACATGTTTGTAATTGATACTTCTAAGGCTCACACCGTCAAGACTTGATGTTGAGTACGTCGAGTTTGTTAGGCTAGCAAATAGTTTAGCAGGCACTAATTTTTTCCGACTTTTTGATTAAATGGCAACCGTGTTCCGACAAATGACTAAAAACATTGTCTTCTTCTTAAATAATTATGGCCTGTACTAAAAACATTGTGCTTAGACTGTATTCGATATTGAGAGCAGTCAAAAATGTAAGTAACGGAGTCTATTTCAATTATGTCATTGGCGAAAATACTGTTATTGTTCTAGATATTCTGGTTTGATTTTAGAAGTGGACACCAACATTATAAATATAGTATATTACACTACAAGGGCAGAAAGTTAAAATTTCCTGCACTGCGCTACATGATGATGATCATGAAGGCGCGCTCTGTCAATGTTGTCATTATTATTATTTATCAACGCTTCAAGAACCAGATGAGTCAACGACAGTTCACGACTTAATAGAAAAACAGTATCCATCTCTCTATATTCTAATATTCAGTACGAGATAAAAAAGTAAATAAACAACTTCCGCGGAATCAATTAAAATAATAATACAATTAAACTAATGTCGTTTGAAACCAATAATCAAGTGTTTTCTGTATCTTATGCTTGGGCAAATTGAACCATTTATGATTTTTATGTGTTGTTAAATGTATCTCCATATTTTGTGCTCCCATAGTTTTCAAATAATAATTATCAATAATCGTTTTTAACATTTGATGTCATTGTATGAGATGATTCGTTAATGAGTTCAATTATTATTTAGAATCTAAGAGAGTTGTGTTTTTTGACGTTGTCAAGAAAACTGTCAACAATTTTCGTTTATGTAAAGTTACAGTCCACATTAAAATAATTCAAAAGCAAGAATACAACTATCAATCCTTAACAGTCATTCTTACCTATATTCAGTCAATCTTAACTTTGAGACTGGCAAAACTGACTTTATGTAAACTCACCACTATTTTTGACTATTGCACTACTTTATCCTTATATAGAACGAATGAAAGGCATTTGTAACTTTTATTAAAATATATATGTATATTTCTAATGCATTCCCAAGAGTATTCTTTCACACTTTCTGAGAAACGGTTACGTACTTTCTAGATAAACACCCCATACTCCCTACAAGAGAATTGTTCGAGCCGCTCCAGTGAGATAATCTCGAGTCCGACCATCCTCAGATCGATGTTTAATCATTTTCTCAACCTAACAACAAAGGAGTGATCAAGTAAAGTGATTAATTCATAATATTTGTGAATTCCTTAGCGTTTATTGGTTTTTATGACAGACCAGTGGCGTAACAATGTCATCGATGCATAAATGCAAGGCTTCCTTCTTCAAAATCGATGCAAAAAATACGTACTTTCGACCGAGGTGTAAAGAAATAGTATATTACACTACAAGGGCAGGAAGTTAAAATTTCCCGCACTGCGCCACATGAAGCATGAAGCGCAGTGCAGGAAATTTTTCCTGCCCGTGTGGTGTATACAATTTTTTACATAGCTGGTCGAAAGTAGTACTACTTACATTTTTAATTATTTATTATAAACAGCTCGTTGGGCTGTCATGTTAAACTTTTGCTCCTCCCTTCAGCGCCTCTTTCAGGTACTCACAAAGCTTGAATATTTGCTCCCGCTTTTCGTATCTCCCTTTCTCACTTTCTTGCGTGTAACCTACCTCGGTGTACATGAAAAATATTTGCTCCTGGTTTACGGAGGGCGTGGTCTGTCAATGTCACCGATGCGTAAATGCAAGACATTCTACTATAAAATCGATGGAAAAGAACGTAATTTCGAATGAGGCAAAAAGAAAAAACTATTCTATGTTGTGTTACTTCTGCTTCTTCCCATATAATGTTTTGAGTTAATTATTCCAGTCTTTGTGCCGATCATATACAGTGATTTCTTACTTCTGTCTGTTTTTTTACAAGGTTTGTTATTACTATACAGGGTGATTAAAAGTACTTTGACAAACTTCAGGAGGTATTCTCACAATATTCTAATATGAATTGTCCAATAAATATATGTCCGGAAACGCTTCGTTTCAAGATACAGGTGTTGAAGTTTTTTTTATTTTGTTTTTTTAATGTAAAAAAAATGGTATTTAGAGGTTTTTTGAGGTGTCGAATTCGAACCTATTATTGCTCTTACTCGTAGGGGGCGCCACCTACACGTCTTTTTCATTTTTGAAGATTCATAACTTTTTTGAGCGTACTTCTAGCACATTTTTCAGTAAAAAAATCAATTCCTTTATCATATCTACGTAAAAAAGCTACCCTTGTTAAAAGTCGCTATAAGCAACCGTATTCTAGATATTAATACCAATATTTTGCATTTTTCACAAGAATGCTTAGGAAATGAATTCGACGTTTGAGTAAGTAGTTTTGGTAATTACATATTATGTGACAGTTAAACGTTTTGTTGTTTTGTTGAAGTTTCTGTAAGTTTTAAAACACTAATTTTGAAAAAATGGATTATTTAAACAATAATGCTCATTTTGTCGATATGCATTTCGTTTATGGCCTTGCGGATGGCAATGCGCGCGAAGCAAGACTTATTTAGCAGGAGCGATTTCCTAATCGAAGTACTGCCTTCAGCTCCAACATTTACCAGTCTCCACCGTCGTTTGGCAGAAACAGGTAGCTTTAAGAGGGCAGCTGATATTATTGGAAGACCACGAGTAGTCCGATCCCCAGAATTGGAAGAAGCTGTTTTGAACGCTCTCGAGGAGATTCCAGAAACAAGTACAAGAATAATTGCTGAAGCTCTCAATTCTACTCAGTCCACAGTTTGGAGAATTATCAATGATCAACAATTTTATCCATACCATATTCAAAGGGTACAAGCTCTTTTGCCACGAGACTTTCCCCAACGCATTACTATGCGTCAGTGGTTTTTGAGAAAATTGGCTGAAAATCCTCAATTTTTAAGATATGTACTCTTCACGGACGAGGCAAACTTCTCCCGAAATGCTATCACAAACTTTCATAACAACCATGTATGGGCTCTGGAAAATCCGCACGCAGTTAGTGAAAGACATCATCAGTATCAATTTTCTGTAAATGTATGGGCGGCAATAATTGATAATTACTTGATAGGTCCTTTCTTTCTTCCGTTCCGACTGAATGGCGCAACTTACACAGACTTTTTAGAAATTGAATTGCCGGGACTACTTCAGAATGTACCATTTGAAATTCGTATCCGCATATGGTTTATGCATGATGGGGCTCCGGCCCATTTTAGCGTTGTAGCCAGGGAATTCCTCAACACTGTCTATCCAAATCGATGGATCGGTAGGGGTGTAGAAGAACCTAAGGCGTGGGCACCAAGGTCCCCAGATCTAAACCCGCTAGATTTTTATTTTTGGGGACATTTGAAGTCACTAGTTTATAAAACACCAGTAGCGAACGAGGAAGACCTAAGAAACCGAATAGTAGACGCCTCACCAATAATTTTTGAGCGGGTATGAGATTCAATGACTAGAAGACTGAATGCCTGTATCTTCGCTGAGGGTGGACACTTTGAACAATTTATTCGAATACAATTTGGTTTCCTTTATTTTATTCTACATATTCAAAATTTCTTGAAATAAAATGTTGATATTTCTCGCAAATTTTATTAAAACAAATACAGATTTTGCACCCTTGATACAAAAAAAACTATTTTAAACGAGTAAAAATAAATAGAATAGGTGGCGCCCCCTACAAAAAAACAAAACTACTTACTTAAACGTCAAATTCATTTCCTAAGCATTCTGTGAAAATGCAAAATAATGGTAATAACTTCAACACGCATCGATTATCAAATAATCGACTTGAAAATTTCAAGTCCAAATATCTAGAAAACGGTTGCTTATAGCGACTTGTAACAAAGGTAGCTTTTTTACGTAGATATGATAGAGGAATTGATTTTTCACTGAAAAATGTGCTAGAAGTACGCTCAAAAAAGTTATGAATCTTCAAGAGAGAAAGACGTGTAGGTGGCGCCCCCTACGAGTAAGAGCAATAATAACATCAGGTTCGAATTCGACACCTCAAAAAACCAATTTTCGTTTAATTAAGGTCAGTATTTCGAAAGTTATTAAAAAAAACAAAAATAAAAAAAACTTTCAACACCCTGTATCTTGGAAACGAAGCGTTTCCGGACATATATTTATTTGGACAATTCATATCAGAATATTGTGAGGTATCACCTCCTGAAGTTTGTCAAAGTACTTTTGAATAACCCTGTATATGTTGATTTGTTGAAAATATAAACAGGATGTTCATAAAATCAGATGAGAATGTTTCCCTTTTCAACATGAATACCCCACAAGAGGTTATCTTGACGATGGAAGATAGTGACTAAAGTTTATCTTTCAGTCGCAGATGATTCCACACCTGATTTTATGAACATCCTGTTTATATTTTCAACAAATCAATCTATCGAACCCCATGACAGGTGTTAATGTCAGAAAACACTAATTTCAAAGTGTCTCTCCAAAAGAAATGATTCTAACTTTTTCCATCTTTGCAAAGTGAGATTGCTTCTTGAAAATGTGTTTCCCATTTCTTCCGGTCTTCCTGATGATCGTGGAAGCGTGAAATAGATTTTCGTCGACAAAAATGTATTGAAGACCTAGTGAATGCGATGTCTCTCCTGCGTCAATGTTACGAATGATTTCTGGTGAGTACTCTCTTTTGGAAAACATTCTTCTTTGCCTCATTCATCTTTATGAGTTCTTAATTAAGACTGGAATAGAAAATCAAATAACTATCTGAATGAAAATGTAAATTTTCAATTTCAGATTTTTTCTTTTGAGTTAGGGCCTTTTCAGAATATCTATCAGATGTAGTTCAATGTCCAGCGTGGCTTTAGCCAGGGAAGTAGTTGTTTTCTGTTAGACATCCACAAAAAATAACTTCATTTTAATCGTGGATTTTTCAATTCACAGAAAAATCTTTCTATCAATATTCAATTGAGAATGTTTCCCTTTTCAACCTGTATATGTAGACTGTATAATCATTTATTTGAGACACTGTAGACTGTTCAGACAAAAAATCGCAAGAAATGGTTTGAGAACGTTTGTTAAACTCCAATTCCTAAAATCTTTTGGTAATGGAGTCATCTAAGAAAAATATTGGTTTCAGATGAGTAGGACTTTTTATCGTATGTTAGAAAAAATGGAATATGGAAACAAAGAGATTATCAAATTATTCAATATTCTTTTCAAGTCTAACTATCTCCCAAATGGCAATACATTCAGACGAAACAAGCGCTTGAGAATCATACATTTTCTTTCTTCAATAACTATTTTAAATTTATTCATTGAAAATTAGTCCTGCAGTTCTCAATGGATGAATCACAAAATAGAATTGTACAATTCATCATAATACCATGTGACTCACTTCTAGGGAAGTCTATTCAGCCTTGAGTAGCTGAAACTTTCATGAAACCTGATAACAATTCTTAGTTTTCAAGAGAATATGAAAAGCATAAAATATTGATTTTCATTTTTAAATGTTTTTTATCTCATGCATATACTGCAGAATAAGTGGAGTAAAATGTATGTATTATAATCTAAAATACGGAAAAGATTATCGAAGAAATATACGAAACTATTTCTTGCGCAAATTATCTTCGATTTATGAATTAGTCAAGGGAACAAAGTGTTACTAAATACACCAATAATTATTGGTATATTACGGTACGTTACTGACGAGTTGAAATTTTTTCATTTCCATTTTCACTTCCAGAGAAGTGAAAACCCAAAAAATTCAGAGGAATAAAAGAGATTTTTTGATACGAAATAAACTTCCGTTGTTTATCTGATTTCTAAATAAGGAACTATTTAATGAAAATGACGAAAAAACACTGTTTGCTGTGTTACCAAATATTTTTGCGATATCCATGACGGGATAACTGAATAATGGCATAACGGGAAAACGGGATAACTGGAAAACGCGATAATGGAATAAAGCAATATCGGGAAAACGGAATAACGTGATAACGGTAAAACGGGAAAGCGAAAAATCGGGATAGCGGGAAAACTGGATACGGGAAAAACGAGATAACTAAAAAACGGCATAACGGGAAACCGGAATAAAGAAATAACGTGATAAGTGAAAAACGGGATAGCGGGATAATGGGATAACATGATACCGGGAAAACGGAATAACGGGATTACGAGAATTCGGGAACACGGCATAACGGGAGGCGGGCAGAGTCACCTAGATGGAACAACACAAAGAAAAACATACGAAAAAACAAATTCTACGCGGACGAAAGTTTTCAGGCAAAAAAAGTTAGGGAATATATAAATTTGGACGTCTGTCGGGGCAGCTAGTAGGTGATATTTTTATCCATCATCCTTCTTAACAAGCTTTCATTAGCTTGACCTGTATGTACAAATGTAATCTTTCAATTCAATTTTCACCCACTTCCAGACTTTTCACCCACTGTTTTGCACAGGTATTAAAAACTGATGAAAATACACTAATACATTAGCTATGACCTGGTATTATCTCACCAAGATTCTCAGCTGATAATACAAAAACATGCCTAATTTACATTGCAAAGATTTGGTTAGTGCGCTAGTCTCAGCACTTTCACCAAGGGTTACAAATGTTAATAAAAACTTCAATCCCATGTGGATAAATCAATCGAAGAGTTTTTCTTCCGTAGTTGGAAAGTTCAAAGGTACGCTTTTGTAGCAGCAAGAACTAAACAGTTAAAAATGAAATTAAAGTCTAAAAAACACGCTTTTGTAGCAATATGGACTAAAAGTTAAAAATAAGAATGAAGTGATTGACCAAAAAATTAAGTTTAATGTAAAAAAGCGTAGTGTGCTCTCTACTTACTTTTCATAATGATACGCCTTTTTCACATTAAAGTTAATTTTTTTATCAATGGCTTTATTCTTATTATTTATAACTTTTCAGTCCAATGATAAAATGCGAGATAAAATGCGCGAGATAAAATGCGCCAAAATCTCCTTGAAAACCCGAATAATGAAAGACATAAAGAACTACCCGGAATAGAATTACGGTCTTGACAAAAGGCACTAAAACAGCCTTCTTCAGAAATAAAATTAAGCAAGCCCAAAATAACCCCAAAAAATTGTGGCAGGTTGTAGATGAACTCAATTCGAGAAAAAAACACCCTGGTAATCGGTTAGATAAAATCATAGCCAATGGGAATATTCTGGAAGACAGTCAAGGGATAGCAAATGCTATGAATTCTCAATATGTTTCAGTAGGTAAGAATTTGGCAAGAAAAATTATACAGGATGGTGAATTTACACTTCCACAGAGTAGAATTATATCCCACTCGCTATTCCTCTATGCAACAGACCCTATCGACGTAAAAGGAATTATCCTTTCCCTAAAAAATGGCAAATCCCCCGGATTCGATTCCGTGAAGGCTGAAACTCTGAAAACTATAGCAGACAGAATATCGATCCCACTTGCACATATCTTCAATAAAAGCATGCAACACCTTTCAAAAGAACCATTGTACTTCCGTTATTCAAAAATGGCAACCTTGAAGACATAGTTAACTACAGACCTATCTCCACCATTACAAATTTCTCAAAAATTTTCGAAAAATTACTGAAATTTCGCCTGTGTAAATTTCTGGACAAACATAAGGTTATATCGTGTAACCAATTCGGCTTTAGAGAAGGTGTGTCTACTCAGGATGCTATTCTGCAACTTACCACTCAAATGTACTCCGCCCTAGATAATGGTCAACCATCCCTTTGTGTATTCATAGATCTGTCAAAAGCTTTTGACACTGTAAGTCATAAATCGCTTTTGGAATCACTAGAAAACGTAGGCGTAAGAGACATATGCTTAGATATCTTCAAAAGCTACCTCTCTGATAGACCTGTCTGTTAAAGTTGATGATAAGCTGAGCATAGAACAGAAAATATAATACCACAAGGCACAGTCCTTGGTCCAATTTTATTTAATGTATACTCGCAGCTGTGGTAAGATAACCACATATGCGGATGACACAGCTATATTTTATAGCGACAAAGACTGGATAACATTGAAATCCACAGCCGAAAATGACTTGAAAAGCATAAGGTCGTGGTTCAATAGCAGACTTCTCACCATCAATGCCAAAAAAACATTTTCCTTCCAATATGCTCGAATAAACCCACCTTACCGACCTATAATACGCTTCATGTCTCAGATGACTTCATTATTGAGTCAACTAACAAATTCAAATATCTCGGTTTAATCTTAGATAATCACCTCAAATGGAACTTCCACATTAAATATGTAAATAAAAAACTGCAATTGCTGATATATGAATTTTACAATCTGAGGAATATACTGAATAACAGTGAACTGAAGATGATATATTACGCACTAGCTCAATCTCACATTTCGTATGGAATTATTATCTGGGGCGCTGCTGGTAAAACTTTAATTAACAGTCTCATAATAGTTCAGAAAAAACTCATAAAAATACTATTTAGCAGAGACAGAACTTACCCCTCAAACAACCTCTACAGAGAAACTGGATTTTTCGACCCCAGACAATTATTTCTACTTTCTAGTAATATACAACAACACAAACCTCCGAACAGAATTGAAAATAAATTATCATACCCACAATACTCGCAATAGGAATTCCAACTACCTACCACCTAAGATCAATAAGACAATTGCCAAAGAAACTTCCGTTCCTAGGTCCTAAACTGTACAGACTCTTACCGTCATTTATACGCGAAATCACAAATGTTCATCGTTATAAGAAAGAAGTGAAAAGTTATACTCACACTACCTCGAGAAACTATCCATCAAATGATAGACAACCCAGGTACACAATAATAAGAATTAGGTTCTATTTATATCGCCTACCTGAGCATGATCCTTTTTTAAATCTAATAAGTACTTCATAATAACCGTACACTGACAATCACGTGCTATGTTAAATCCAAGTTCATACCTAACTATTGACCTTTAAAGATCTTCGTATGCCACATTACAATGCGACAATCATCGTAATTACATTCAAGTTTTAACTTAAGTAATTGCGTAATTGCAACTGTGTTCTACAGATATATACCATATCTTAATGCTAATGATAATATTCCTCTAACATCCCTCTCATCCTACTCTGAACCTCCACATCTGCCCCATCTTATTAACTTCTTCACTCATAAACTGTTTTTGTATAATTACTGTACTTCCTTATCTAATGTAAATAAATTTCCCAAAAATCTTGTCACCCACTCTAAGTCGACACTCATAAAATTCAAGAGTGTATAATATATATTAGTCTCAATTGTTCTATTGCTCTTGAAACATATAAGAATGTATTTGAAGGTGTATTCTATTATATAAACTATACTAGACCCTACTGTATAAGATATATTCAAATGTATTAATTTAATTTTTTCAACCCGCACAAGAATTTTTAAATTTTTTGGGTATCTCATTTATTGTACAATCTCTCTATGTATTACTATGAAAATTGTCCTCTGTACAATAAATTACTATTACTATATTACTATATTGCTATAAAAGCGTGTTTTTTTTAAACTAAATATTTTTTATGACATGAACAGCAAAAAAAATTCTATCCAAAATGAATATATCATCCATTTCACCCTCGATTTCATTACTTCAAAACCAATGATGTTAAAACCTTACTGAAGAAAAGTCGAGATCAGTTTAGGTATATATGAATATTGCTCTCCCAAAATATGCGGATGGTAGTTTTACTTTCATGATTATCCCTGTATATACGAAACCGTTCTCAAGGCAGTAATTTCTTTCGCAAAGCCGAGATTTAGAACGAGGTTATTCGAAGATTTTCGGTCTTACTATAAGTGACTGTGAAATAATATAACAACCGAAATATCAAGAAATGCGAGAAATTTCAGCAACGACCTCAATCGAAGGAAGATTTTGAGTCGACGACATTCGATTCTCATGTTGTATATGAAAATTGAAAGACAAACTATAAGTATCTGAACTCAAATTCAATGGTCGATTAGAGGGGAAACACAGATCTAACGTGGGTAGACACAGTCTAATAGATGTTTCAGAAAAGAAAGTGTTTATATATTTGCCAACTCATATCGGCTACGTGCCAATACCGCCAACTGTTTTTCAGGACATGGACGGTTAGGAACAAAGGTCGTTAATATAATAGTTCCTCTTCATAAAATTAATTTAGAACGATGCTCTAGAGCATTCCTGAGTGTCCACAATGTATTCATAATTTATGAAAACAATGTGAACAATTCCATTTGGTAATGGACAAACGCGGTGGTCAACATTTCTTCCATTCAAATTAATATTACCTGTATATTTTTTCGAGACCCGCATTATTTCATAATTTCTAGTATTCCGGATTCTTAGTGCCAAAAGAATTTTATATTCCGGATTCTTAGTGCCACAAGAATTATAAAGTCATTGATGGGAAATTCTCACATTTTTTAGACTTAAGGGAGTTGTGTCATTTGCTAGGTTATAAGTCAAGAAAAGTATTCAGATGATTTTTTTATGTGAAGAAAATCGGGGGGGGTTTTTCCAAAAAACCCCGTTGGCTCGTCTGGTAATGACCTCCGACGACACTTGGGCCTGCTGAAAAGTATTCAGATGATTTTTTTATGTGAAGAAAATCCTTTATGGACACGTGGCAAGGTAGTATGGGGTAGTTCTGGGGTTTCTCTACTTCCACATTATCCACAAAAAACTCTACCCAGTTGGCTCGTCTGGTAATGACCTCCGACGACACTTGGGCCTGCTGGCCCATTGTATCTTTCTTGCCTGTTGTTCACTTTTCCAGTAATTTTGTGCACTGCACAAGTGTGTACAAGTCCTTTACTGGATGTGTGCTCTACAGTATCGATTCACCAATTGGTAGCCCGAATATTGACTTTTTCTGCGATCCAAAGCCCCACAGTTGCACAATTTCTGTGATACTGTTTCTGGTTCCTTGCATGTTGGGTTGCCATTGAACAGTCCCTTTTTAATAATGTTCTATTTTACTGGCGCATGTCCAGTCATGAGCCCCGTAATGATTTTCAGTTGTTCTCTGTTTAACGTTAACAGGTTGTTTATTTTTCCCGTGCCTTTCCTGGAATGTCAATCTAGTATTGTTTGTGTTTTTCCTGGATCCAGTCTTCTACAGACGCTCGTACCGTACGCTTCGGTACCCCGCGGGACTGACCTGTCCAGAATTGGTCCATACCAGTTGGGGCGTCACTACCTGGCTTCAGTGCCGCCTGGCTGTCTGAGAGAATGTGGATCTGTTTCTCTACTATTTTCTTCACGCATTGAAGGATTACATAGACCTCTGCTTGAAATACAGAAGTGTGAATACCCAGTGAGTAGCTAAACTCAGTCCTCGGGTTTCTGGAATACCCTCCTGCTCCCGCACCATTTTCCATCTTTGACCAGTCTGTGTACCAGATTTTGCCGGGGAGAGTTTTGTGTTGTTCCAAACAATTCTATCTGGTATTGATACCCTGTATGACATGTGAAAGGAGAATCGTTTCGCAATGTGATCGGATCTCAGGGTTCATGTCCTGGTTACAATGCTTACGATTCTATGTGCCTGCCCAACGTTTATTTGTCAGTCTGAAGGCAGCTAGTTGCCTTTCCTTGTATCATCAAGTGAAGGGGAGACAATCCAACAGTGTCCATGCTGCAGTGGCGTTGATTTCATTGTCCCTGTAATGCCTACGCAGGCAATTCTTTGCACCTTGCCTCCTTTAGCGCTCCTTTGTTGTGCCTTTGACCACCACACCACGCAGGAGTACGTTATGTCCGGTATTACCACCATTGTACCAGGGGTGGTTTTAAACCCCCATGTCTTCCCAAAACAGCGTCTTGACACAATTAATATGGTCTCCGCCTTTCTGGTCATTTTCATCAGATGTTGGTTCCACGTCAATTTCGAGCCCAATATCACCCCGAAATATTTGACCTCTTCCTTGCTCTGTATAATTTCTCCTCGAAGTTTCAAGGGCCATTATGCCCATAGTCTCCGTCTTCGAGTGAATGTTACTATGTTGGCATTTTGATGTTCAATCCTTCAAGTTCGTCCATTTGGTTACAAGTTTAGGGCCTCTTGCATGCGATCCCTAACTGGGTGTTGAATTTCCCCTGTTCTAGGACGACTATGTCGCCAGCGTACCCAAGGGTTTTATGACCATTTCCTTTCAGAGACCCCAGTAGTCCGTCCATGACCAGATTCCACAGAACTCCCTCATGCGGGCATCCTCTGGTCGCCCGGGCCACTACAGTCTTCTCCATTAGGGTTATGTGAATCCTGTTTCTTGGCATTGAGTCTATCCAGGCCCTGCAAGATTCCTTCATTCCTCTCCGTCCAAGAGACCTGATGATTGAGTCTATAAAGGTGTTATTGAAATCTTCTTCTATATCTAGAAAGGCCGCTATCTCTTTGTTTTCGGCGTATTCTCCACTCTCTCTACTAGTTTGTGGAGTGCAAATTCCGTTGAGCAGATGGTCCTGTTCTCGATGCAGTGGACTTGCTACCAATGCACCGTCCCTTATATGCCTAAGCACCAGCTTCTTCAGGGTCTTCAGTCCAAAGGACATGAGACTTAATAGTCTTAGGGCCGTTTCCTGTCCAGTTTTTCCAGGTTTTGGTATGAAGATTAGCCTAATTTTCCTCCATGGCTTTGGTAAGTATCTCAGAGCCACGCTGCCTCTGAATATTTCGCAGAGCCTGCTATGCAGTAGGTCCGTTCCCTTCTGCAGTAGTACTGGGTGAATCCCGCCCGGTCCCGGTGATTTGAATGGTTCAAATGAGCTTATTGCCCATTGTACTTTGTATCAAGTTACCACCGCTTTCGCTAATGTCCAACTTCCCCTGGAGCCACTTTCCAGAGCCTCCAGTCCATCCTCCAGACACCGACTAGTCTGTACTATTTGAGCCCCAGAAAAGTACAAAATGTTTGTACCTAGAGAGGATTATTTGGAATGTGGCACACTCTTGAGTACTTTCTATCTCCTCATAGTACCTCCTCACAGTACCTCCTCCAAATTTTTGTATTAGCATGATTTGATGCAAACATTTGCTAAAGTATCAAAAATAAACATTCAAACATATAATATGCTCATAGTGTGAAAAAAAAAACTGGAATCGTGGTGCCGATCAATAATCATACCAGACAGTGAAAGAGTCGAGACAGGATGAACATTTTCAAGGCAAACTACCTAAATTGAGTCCAGCTAGGTCAAGCCATTTCAAAATCAAGCAGGACTTGACCGAATCCAGTCGGTCCTTCTCACGCCAAGCAGGATTGAGAACATACAATGTTATATTAGGCCGAGTAATGCTGAACCAAGGAGAACCACTCCAATTCATAGCAAGGCATGTATTGTTACGCCAAACCATGCTCAACCGACCAAGCCAAATCAAATCAAGGCAAGCCAAATGCTAGCCCAATATTGTACGAATAATTTTTGGGGCAGTATCAATATATTCCTATATTTTCTAGATTTATTCCCCTCTGGAAGTGAAAAAATATCAGTTCTAGAGGGACAAATGTGTGAATTTGGCCCAATGTCAGTTTTATAGTTATGAAAATTAAAGTACCGATTGGATAATTGATTGCCTAAGATAAATCACAAACAAAAGTAAAAATACTATTTATGGTGACTTTTAGAGAATTACTTCAATTCAAACTTATTGATAACTCCAAGAATTCGAAATTTTTGAATTATATAGCTGATCCTTTGACAAATCTAGCCAAGACAGTCTGAATCTAGTATGTCGAAACATGCCAAGTAAAGCAAAGCGGACAAACGGTCCTGCCAAGTTTACGAGATTTCAGAAAAAGATGATGTTTTCTGGATATATCTTTTTTTTTATTTTTTTAACCTATATCGAATCTATAGTCGATCAAGATATACAAACACGTGTAAAAGTAACTTTCAAGCTGGCCAATGTTATGTTATTTTTTTAATACAATTCCACATCCTGTTCATATTTTCAAACAAATCAATGAATGGATGTTTGCATATTCTAGAATCAGGCCTAGATTCTTTCTAGTAAGTCGTGAACCAATCCCAATTCACGTCAATATCTTTCTTTCGTTGTTGTTGTTATTATGATTCAGACATTCAGGATTCATTTAGAGTATCTGAATATGGAGGTATCAACTGAACAACTGAGGATTTTTTTCGAAATTAGGTGAGAGTAGCAGGATAAACAAGTCATTCGACAGTATTTTCAACCACGGGATATTTTTTGTCCACATATTTTGGGAACATTTTTTGGTATCCATTACAAATATCCATCTCTCGAAAGTTTTTCAGAAGGTTCCAAAAGATATAAAATTTACTGAAAAATTGAAAAGAGAGGTTTTGTTGTTTTCGTTTAACCACCATTAAACACGCGAATCGATTGATCACAAATAAATCAATTTTCGACCGACTTGACATTGAAGAGATTTGATTTCCATTATGTAATATACGCACGTTTTAATCACTTTTCAACATTGATAATCAGTAGAACGACGGATATCAATAAATCATATATAAAAACAACAATGATAATTGACCTTCTTACATACCAGGGGTTTGAGAAAACTTCTAAAGCTATTACCAATTGCACCACTACGATCAATCGTTCGATATATGTATAAGAATTAAACAAAGATGAAAAACTTTTAAAAACCAAAACACGTTATGGTTTCAGGATACTAGTATGATTTTGGCGGGTAACGAAATGGAAAATTTATTGGTGGTCATTGTTTTTTTGATTGATAGCAATTCAAAATAAATTATTAGTATATAAAAGCATCTTGGATATTGGAAAGTTGGAATAATAGGGAAATATAATGTTCCAATATTCGTATTCACTACATTTGGTGATGCAGATGAACTATAATAATTGGCATCAATTCAGGAAAGTTCAAAATCATATTTTGAAATTCAACCACGATTTCAGCAACCATTCTATCCCGATAAAAAATACAAATATCTGACGCTGCAGACTATTGGAGATTAATCCTGAAAACTGCACTTTTTCTGCTATGAATAATTCCATTGATAAAATGGACCAAGCCATTGAAATAACCTTGCTAACTTCATAAATGAAAACGATTCAAACATTTTCATTATTCGAAGGGCAGAGAACTCGCAAGAGGAATTTAATGACACGACTGTTTGGAGTAATTTGAATTCCGCATTCTTGTGGATCAAGTTACTTTAGCTTAGAGGCGCCTTTTTAATTACATATTGGCAATAACATAAATAAAAAGCGGCGAAGAACGAATCGAGCCTTGCATGATGAGTGTTCCGTAAGAGAGCAAAGTATCTATAGACAAATACGGAACAGTGGAAAAATATATGCGACGAGATAATCGAGGATGTATGTGGAAAGTTTTGAAATGGTCACAAAAAAAAACGGTAAATTTTTGGTCGTATAGTTGTTGTTGTTTATTGTTCACTTACATAGAGGTACAATAAACAGATTGGCTCCAAAAGTCGAGACATGCGGAGCATGAACAAGATAGTAATTAGCAACATATAAAATAGTAGACTATTTGGAAATATGATGAATATTAATTTAGTTTAGATCGTGAAATATATAAATAAAATAAGATGAAATGGACTAAAATTTAAATAAATTAAAATAAAGTTGTAATAAATAAAATAAAGTTGTAAAGTTATTATGATGGTAAGTTATATATACAATCTTAATTTGACTCAACTAGAGATAAGTGGTGGATAGTGTATAGATAAAAGGAAAATAGTTGATTAAATTAACATTGGGAAAATTATATGAAAAGAATTATAGAGAGTGACGGAGTGCTCGAAATAGAGCAAGTGTTTTTAAGACCAGTTATCCACGAATACTTTACGTTATTTTTTATTGGTGCACTTTGAAATCATATATACTGGTATTATTACTACAAAAATAGAAATAAGAACTAATAATGCAAGAAGTTGAATTCGTGATGTGACATCAGTATAACTTTCGTTGTCATGGAAATGAGAAAAACATTCATTTGCAATCTGTTACCAAAGATAAATATTTGTTGTCACCAGAGCTCAAAAATGAATGATTCTAATATCGATTTTTTGAATAGTGAGGCAGAATCGCGGTTAATACCGCGAAAATCCAGTGATTTATATATATATATATATATATATATATATATATATATATATATATATATATATATATATATATATATAAAGAATATGAAAAGTTCATCAAATGGATGGAGGGACATATAAATGAACGATTTGTGAGTAATATTTTATTTGACGTTACAAGGTACTGTCAGATCAATAATCAAAATTTGTCATTTAGACTTCACGTTTCTCGATTTGTTCATTTGTCATGGTTACCTTTAAAACGCGTTTTAAGTTCGATTAAACGCTGAGGCGTGCTTTAAATGGTAAAGGAGCACCAATAAAAAAATATTTTTTTTATTGGTGCCCTACCATTTAAAGCACGCCTCAGCTGTTTAATCGAACTTAAAAAACGCGTTTTAAAGGTAACCATGACATATAACAATCGAGAAACGTGAAGTCTAAATGACAAATTTTTATTATTGATCTGACAGGATAACTTAACGTCGAATAAAATATTACTCATCGTTCATTTATATGTGCTCCTCCATCCATGATGAACTTTCATATTTTTATATATATCACTGGATTTTCGCGATATTAACCGCGATTCTGCCTCACATTCAAAAATCGATATTAGATAATCATTTTGAGCTCTGACAATAAATATTGATCTTTGGTAACAAATTGCAAATGAATGTTTTTCATTTCCAGAATATACTATGTCCGAAATTCAACTCTTGCATATATCTATTCATCTTTAGTAATCCAGTATATATGATTCAAATGCCCCATAAAAAATAACGTAAATATTCGTGATAACGTTTAAAACACTTGTCTTATTTCGACCGGACTCGGCGCGCTCGAATCGTGTTGAAAGCCTTTATCCATTACTTTAATATACTAAGAGATGGGTGATGTAATCATGTAGTAAGAGATAGTGTAAGATAAGTTTTTTAGTGTGTGATTACGGTATACAATTGATTAAGGTTAGAGGTTAGGCATTGTGATGGAGGGGGGAGTATAGGATACTCAATATTTTTTACCGCGTTTCTAGTATGTTGTGGATGGATTCACGTGTTCGGGACATGATGAATTTTTTCAGTTCTTTTTTGAATTTTAAGGGGGATTTGATTTTTGATCATTTCGGGTAAATAATTGTAGAATTTTGGGCTAAGGTATTTGAAATTTTTTGTCCTATGGCTTTGCACATGAAAGGGGAAGGGTATTTTTGTTGTCGGTTTCTGGTATTGTAATTATGTTAATTTTTTTGTAGGTTAGGTTGAGATTTATGTTCTTTAATGTTACAGTTCTTGAAGAATAATTGCCTTGGATCCAGGAGTGCGGTTTCAACATAAAGTTCGTCTGACGGGTAATCATTGTTCTTCCTGAAAATTATTTTTAAATTTTTTTTCTGAGTGGTTTTCAATTTTTTAAGTATAGTTTTTCCAACTCCGCCCCAAGACATTATTCCATATGTAATATGGGATTCCACTAGCGAGTAGTATAATATTTTCAATTGGGACACATTCAATATATCTCTGAGGGTTTTGAACTTGAACATAGGGTGAGGATTTTTTTTTATTATGAAAGCTATGTGTTTTTTCCATTTGAGATTGGAATCTATAATTGCACCTCGAATTACACCTAGGTATTTCATTTCCTTACATGATTTTATATTCATGTTTTGATCTATATACAGATTGTGGAAGTTTGGAGAAGATGCTTTATTGGTGTAAAATGGTAGATAAAAGGTCTTATCGAAGTTGATTGTTAGGAGCTTATTATCAAGCCATTGTTTAATTTTCTTTCTATCGAATGACTACTGAAAAAAATGGAGATATTAGAAGAACTTTTCTACCAAAAACAAATCCACCGAGAACCTGATGAAACAGTGAGAAATCTTCAAAGGAATTAACACATTCCCTGGATATCACACTGTATCTCCACTTGAAGGAGCTATTGTTTTGAAACTCGTGAGGTGGTTTTGTAAATCCAATGCAGTGAATTCTTTTGTTTGCTTTAATATGTATTTCCAAGTATCGGCTGCGTCGATTAAAAACAAAAAAAAACACAGATTTGCTGGTTCAGAAAATATTACTGAAAATGCGTATAAAATGTATTTGAAGAATGGTTCCCTTCTCAATCTGAATACCTCCCAAGAGGTTATCTTGAAGGATGGACGATAGTGACTGAAGTTTATCTTTGAGTCGCACATGATACGGGTGTGAAGTTATCCACAACCACAAAATACACTGAGAAAAATGTAACTCGGATCTGTTTCTCGTTAAAATGACGATGGAAGGCTTATTTCAGTAAACGATCGAATTATGTAGGTTGATAAATGTAAGAAATTATATTTAGAATGCGTTGTCCCCGGGGACGGGGGTGTAATCGGGGTGGAAATGTTAAAAAAATTAAATATACATGCAAACGGCACTGTAGAGTATTTTAGTTTGCAGAATCAAATACAGGAGATTGAAATACGTAGCACCTGATATATGAAATCATTTGTCGCCCCGTCGGAGGGTGAGTTTTGGGGGTGGAAATGTTGTAAAAAATCAAAATTCAAATTAAACAGCAGTGAAGAGTTTTCTAGTATGCAGAATCAAATTCCGGAGGTCAAATTACATAGCACCTGATATATGAAATCATTTGACACACCGTCGGAGGGTGAGTTTTAAGGGTGGTAATGTTGAAAAACATCAATATTCAGTTTAAACGACGGTGTAGAGTTTTCTAGTATGCAAAATCAAAATCAGGAGGTCGAAATACATACCACCTGATATATGAAATCATTTGTCGCCCCGTCGGAGGGTGAGTTTTGGGGGTGGAAATGTTGTAAAAATCAAAATTCAAATTAAACAGCAGTTAAGAGTTTTCTAGTATGCAGAATCAAATTACGGAGGTCAAATTACATAGCACCTGATATATGAAATCATTTGTCGCCCCGTCGGAGGGTGAGTTTTGGGGGTGAGAATATTGGAAAAAATCAATATTCAGTTCAAACGACGGTGTAGAGTTTTCTAGTATGCGAAATCAAATTCAGGAGGTCGAAATACATACCACCTGATATATGAAATCATTGTCGCCCGTCGGAGGTGAGTTTTAGGGTGAGATTTAAAAATCAATATTCAGTTTAAACGACGGTGTAGAGTTTTCTGGTATGCAAAATCAAATTTAGGAGGTCGAAATACATACCATCTGATATATGAAATCATTTGTCGCCCCGTCGGAGGGTGAGTTTTGGTGGTGGAAATGTTGAAAAAAAATCAATATTCAGTTTAAACGACGGTGTAGAGTTTTCTAGTATGCAAAATCAAATTCAGGAGGTCGAAATACATTCTACCTGATATATGAAATCATTTGTCGCCCGTCAGATGAGTTTTGGGGTGACAATATTGAAAAATCAATATTCAGTTTAAACGACGGTGTAGAGTTTTCTAGTATGCAAAATCAAATTCAGGAGGTCGAAATACATTCTACCTGATATATGAAATCATTTGTCGCCCCGTCGGAGGGTGAGTTTTGGGGGTGACAATATTGAAAAAAATCAATATTCAGTTTAAACGACGGTGTAGAGTTTTCTAGTATGCAAAATCAAATTCAGGAGGTCGAAATACATACCACCTGATATATGAAATCATTTGTCCGTCGATGAGTTTTGGGGTGAAATTAAAAAACAATATTCAGTTTAAACGACGCTGTAGAGTTTTCTGGTATGCAAAATCAAATTCAGGAGGTCGAAATACATACCACCTGATATATGAAATCATTTGTCGCCCCGTCGGAGGGTAAGTTTTAAGGGTGAGAATTTAAAAAAAAATCAATATTCAGTTTAAACGACGCTGTAGAGTTTTCTGGTATGCAAAATCAAATTCAGGAGGTCAAAATACATATCATCTGATATATGAAATCATTTGTCGCCCCGTCGGAGGGAGAGTTTGGGGGTGGAAATGTTGAAAAAAATCAATATTCAGTTTAAACGACGGTGTAGAGTTTTCTAGTATGCAAAATCAAATTCAGGAAGTCGAAATACATTCCACCTGATATATGAAATCATTTGTCGCTCCGTCGGAGGGTGAGTTTTGGGGGTGAGAATATTGGAAAAAATCAATATTCAGTTTGAACGACGGTGTAGAGTTTTCTAGTATGCAAAATCGAATTCAGGAGGTCGAAATACATACCACCTGATATATGAAATCATTTATCGCCCCGTCGGAGGGTGAGTTTTGGTAGTGAGAATATTGGAAAAAATCAATATTCAGTATAAACGACGCTGTATAGAGTTTTCTGGTATGCAAAATCAAATTCAGGAGATCGAAATACATACCACCTGATATATGAAATCATTTGTCGCCTCCTTAATTCCAAAACTCACCCTCCAACGGGGCGACAAATGATTTCATATATCAGGTGGTATGTATTTCGATCTCCTGAATCGATTTTGCATACAGAAAACTCTACACTCCGTTTAAACTGAATTCTGATTTTTCAACATTTCACCCAAACTCCTCCGACGGCGACAAATATCAGGTATGTATTTCGACCTCCAAATTGATGTTGCATACTAGAAAACTCTCACCGTCGTTTAGACTGAATATTGATTTTCAATATTCTCACCAAAACTCACCCTCGACGGGCGACAAATGATTTCATATATCAGGTGGTTTATATTTCGACCTCCTGAATTCGATTTTACATACCAGAAAACTCTACACCGTCGTTTAAACTGAATATTGATTTTTTTCAATATTCTCACCCCCAAAACTCAATCTCCGACGGGGCGACAAATGATTTCATATATCAGGTGGTATGTATTTCGACCTCCTTAATTTGATTTTGCATACCAGAAAACTCTACAGCGTCGTTTAAACTAAATATTGATTTTTTTAAATATTCTCACCCCCAAAACTCACCCTCCGACGGGGCGACAAATGATTTCATATATCAGGTGGTATGTAATTCGACCTCCTGAATTCGATTTTGCATACTAGAAAACTCTACACCGTCGTTCAAACTGAATATTGATTTTATCCAATATTCTCACCCCCAAAACTCACCCTCCGACGACGGGGCGACAAATGATTTCATATATCAGGTGGTATGTATTCCGACCTCCTGAATTCGATTTTACATACTAGAAAACTCTACACCGTCGTTTAAAGTGAATATTGATTTTTTTTCAATATTTCACCCCCAAAACTCACCCTCCGACGGGGCGACAAATGATTTCATATATCAGGTGGTATGTATTTCGACCTCCTGAATTTGATTTTGCATACTAGAAAACTCTACACTCGTTTAAACTGAATTTGATTTTTTTCAAATTTCCACCCCCAAAACTCACCCCGGGGCGACAAATGATTTCATATATCAGGTGGTATGTATTTCGACCTCCTGAATTCGATTTTGCATACTAGAAAACTCTACACCGTCGTTTAAACTGAATATTGATTTTTTTCAACATTTCCACCCCCAAAACTCACCCTCCGACGGGGCGACAAATGACTTCATATATCAGGTGGTATGTATTTCGACCTCCTGAATTTGATTTCGCATACTAGAAAACTCTACACCGTCGTTTAAACTGAATATTGATTTTTTCCAATATTCTCAACCCCAAAACTCACCCTCCGACGGGGCGACAAATGATTTCATATATCAGGTGGTATGTATTCTGACCTCCGGAATTTGATTCTGCATACTAGAAAACTCTACACCGTCGTTTAAACTGAATATTTTTTTTTCTAAATTCTCACCCCCAAAACTCACCCTCCGACGGGGCGACAAATGATTTCATATATCAGGTGGTATGTATTTCGACCTCCTGAATTTGATTTTGCATACCAGAAAACTCTACAGCGTCGTTTAAACTAAATATTGATTTTTTTCAATATTCTCACCCCCAAAACTCACCCTCCGACGGGGCGACAAATGATTTCATATATCAGGTGGTATGTATTTCGACCTCCTGAATTCGATTTTCTATACTAGAAAACTCTACACCGTCGTTTAAACTGAATATTGATTTTTTCCAATATTCTCACCTCCAAAACTCACCCTCCGACGGGGCGACAAATGATTTCATATATCAGGTGTATGTATTTCACTCCTGATTTGATTTGCACTAAAACTCTACAGTCGTTTATATATTATTTTTTCAAATTTCCCCCCCGGGCAACAAATTTTCAAATTAATTTCTTACATTTATCAACCTACATAATTCGATCGTTTACTGAAATAAGCCTTCCATCGTCATTTTAACGAGAAACAGATCCGAGTTACATTTTTCTCAGTGTATTTTGTGGTTGTGGATAACTTCACAGCCGTCACATGATTCCACATCTGATTTTATGAACAAATCAATATTTCTATCTTCTTTAACCGAAGTTAACAAAGCAAATATTGTGAAACAAGGGGTTTTTGTGTCCACTATTATAGCTTTCCGAGTTTTTGGGGAATAATTATTTTAGTTTAAATTTTTTTCATATATTCATGAATTATAAATTATATCAGCTTACATTTGATACCTCTGTCTAGACAGAAAAATATATCTTGCGGAACTGAATTATGAAAAACAACTTATAGTCCATAATTTGTCGCTAATATTACCACAATAAGAAATAAAAAATTTTAAAAAATTCAATACAAATATAAGAGAATAGTTTATACCTATTAGTTCCATGACAATAAAAAAAGGATGATACAGTAAAATTCCCTAATTTGTCGCTAATGTATCGCATATACAGGGTCTTTCCGAAATTGTAGCGATAAATGAAATATGGAGTGTTGTATAAGACTTAACGACACAAAAAATGTAAAGTGGTGATGGCGACATCGCTCATGTTTTGTGTTAATATGACCGCTTCAATTTGTTTGAACTTGTTTGAATTAATTTTTCGTCGTTCTGTCGTCCACGATTTTTCGCTCGCTATACATGTAATTTACAAAACGCCGAGCGCCATTGCTATAACATCTCGATCAATGTTAACATTAATACATTTGGAATTTGATTGAAACTTGTATCGGCGTTCAATTGAAAAGACGGAAGCATTCTCATTAAATTAATGTGCATTTTAACAAAATTGTGAAATAGGATGGACACAAAGAAGGTGGTGATTGCTACTATATGAATTGAATATCTAATATAGGTAGGTATAACTAAGTAGGTGTTTACTATACAAGAGTAATCGGCGATTCAAAAGAAAACTTGTTTCAAATTTATTGGTCCACCCTGTATGTAAGGCGAATATTTGTATATTTGAGAGTATTCATCTGCTATAGTTTCATCTTAGAACCAGTAACAAGACACAATGGCCACGTTTATACCGTATGTGAATTTGGTAACCTTACCAAGTGTATGTAATCAAATTCAAACCAAATGTTTTAGTAATCGTTTATTTACATCGTGTTTTGTCAAATGATTAATCACCCAACTTGG
Source organism: Gonioctena quinquepunctata (assembly GCA_018342105.1). Lineage (NCBI taxonomy): Eukaryota > Metazoa > Arthropoda > Insecta > Coleoptera > Chrysomelidae > Gonioctena > Gonioctena quinquepunctata. The sequence goes on along the minus strand of JAFIRS010000842.1, from coordinate 474,653 downwards.
TTCTGGTTTGGTATTTATTAAGTCATGTAACCAAGAGAAAGGTTTGGAATTCTGCTAGGTAGATTTGTTGAAAATATAAACAGGATGTTCATAAAATCAGATGTGGAATCATCTGCGACTGAAAGATAAACTTTAGTCACTATCTTCCATCGTCAAGATACCTCTTGTTTTCTGTTAGACATTCACAAAAAATAACTTCATTTTAATCGTGGATTTTTCAATTCACAGAAAAATATTTCTATCAATATTCAATTGAGAATGTTTCCCTTTTCTGCTAGGTAATTAGGAATTGTGTCATCTGTCAATGACAATGTCTGCATGTCAGTGAGCTCAGGCTGTCATTTTTAATTTCATTTGTTCAGCATTTTTTGTAAAGCCCCTACTCAACAAGTCTTCTTCAAGGCTCTTGTAAATGTCAAGGTGTTTAAGTTTTTTGCCATCCAAAATTGATATAATTTTCTAGTCCAAAAATATTTGGAGAAACGCACTGGTTTCTTCATCTGTCAAATTAATACCTTTAGACTTTTTTATAGGAGGTTCTGAACTACTGCAACTCATTTTATATAAAAACTACTAACAAAAATATATAAAACAATTTGCGAGGTAATGATGCGGAAACTAAGGTTAGGAATCACAAAACATATTTTTCACTAACTCTCTCTCGCTCTCTTTTTTATGGCTCTTGTTTCCATTCGGTTCATTCAGCCAGTGCGATTACCACGACAGAACGCTTAGCAATCTTTCAAACCAAAATTTACAGTCACGGTTGGTAAAACTTATCATACTGTTTAACCATCTTAGTCAACGTAGTATTATAGTCTGGTACACAACAAATTTCGGTACCATACCAAGCTAGTTACTTGACCAAGTGCAAGTTTATACCACTCACTAACAGAATTTGGTTGGAATATAATCATTAGTCAGCATACCAAGACACGGTATAAACGTGGCCAAGCCATCGGACAGAGACGCGCTGCGGACTGAATAATCAAACCAGTGCGCCAAACAATGGTAAGTAAATATTTACGAAAATTAGCGACAAATTGGCGACAAATTATGGATTATTTTTTTAATTCTAGATATAAACCTAGCAGAACCATGGATTAAAAAAAAAGATGAGCGACAATTTTTTGAAGTGGTAATTAATTAGCGATAAATTAGCGACAAATTATGGTAGTATTCGTATTTTTCAAAAATATATAGGTACGAAGTGGTTCTTCTTGGTTTTTTTAAACCTTGCAGAGGTATGGATTTTTTTTTCCAACGTTGAGCGAGAATTTATAATTGTGGTAATAAATTAGCGATAAATAAGCGACAAATTATGGCATAATTGGAAATTCAAAATTCGCAAATGGTTCTGCTAGGTTTATGGGGGAGACAAATTTCATTAAAAAATTCTATTAATATTTTTCTAGAGATAGGGTTGAGGCAAACATCTTCTGGTAGTTTTTCGAATTTTTGTCGTACGCTCATTTTTATTTATAGTTTCCGTGAATGAATTCCTTATAACATCAGCTGTCATTTTATACTTTACAAGCTAGTTGAGATATTTTAGTTGCAAAATTTGACCTCATACAAATACAAAATAGCATAACAACCATTCCGGAAATAAACTGATGAGGATAAGATTTAGAAAACGGAGAAACGATAGCATAGACACATACTTGGGTGACACCGTTATGTTTCTTTTTCACTCTCGATACGGAACATCGAAAGGATTTAACTAAGTAGACATAGCAAGCCATGGAATGTAGAAAAGAGTTGTCATAGCGGTAACCATACCTTTCAACCTGCTGGGAAGAAACTTTGCACGTTAAATATTTACATGGGTGGTTACCACGACCGTTGTATAGGCGGTGAGGCCATTGAGGTTATGAAGCCCACCAAGGTATAATTGTGGCTATATTATCTTCGATAGTAAAGATACCATTGTTTTCTATCCGTAGATCAAGCATTATACTCAGAACTGAGTGTAGACAAAACCAAACTTCCTCAACTTGTCATTCTTATCAATCGAAAATATGCTTGTTCGTAGGAATATAGAGTCATGTGGTCACTTTGGCTTCAATTCGTCAGCCAACAGTCAGCACGCTTCGGTAATTTCTAAAGATTTCTGGAAACTGTTTCTGACAAATAATCTAGAACGTAAAAATAACATCTATATCGGAGATAATACAATAACTTCTCATTCCATTGAGCAACTCCCCCTTCTAATAGGTAGGCCACCTGTAGTCACATGGCTTTGGTAGACTCGATAATGGCAAAAGGCCACTTCAGAACCTCTGCCTTCAATTTACCTGTGCACCACATATCGAAAGTTATCTTGGGGTATGTACTTACCAAGTGCCAAGTTTCGATGTTTTGATATAAATAATGTTAGGTTGGTCACCTTTCTGAAATGAATATATTTTTTGACGAAATTTGACCACCCGCGACCATAAACAAGCCAATGTTATCCTAGAGATCCGTTCCAATGTGTTTTATTGAAAGAGGTATTGTGGAAACATCTGCTATCCTTTATTGATAACACTGGTGTATCCGCGTATACAGTCCTCAATAATTTCGTAACTGTTTTGAATTATTAGTGGTCGAATAATTTTTTCCTGCAAATTTCGAATTCCACAAACGAAGTGGACAAGGATAACCAATATAGTACCCTCGTTGAATTAAATGATAGTAATTTTCCATTAACGTCCAGCGCACTGCAGACTTTATATCATCCGATGAACTGTTATGAATTAATTCCACGAAACACTGTTTCAGGACGAGTCGACGTCATTGAATACATGGGAAGGGGCATTCATATTTTTTATTCTTTCAATTTATCTATTTTTTTACTTATGATGGAGTTGATGGTATGAGTGTAATACTGCTTTTCATTGGACCATATTTTCCTTTCGTGGAATGCCCTTCATTTCGATCGTAAAAATAAATAAACCAAGAAGTAGTAATTAAAAAAAGAAGATACTTGCAACTGACAAAGAAATGGGTTGCGAAAAGGAAAAATAGGAATGAACTACAGGAAAAATTGAATAGAGAATAGAAATCACGGCCATAGAACAATAGTGGAAAGGAATCGAAGAAGCCATATTAACTGAAGTCCAGGTATTTCAAACGAAGAAATTTGTTAAAAACAAAAATGAATGGTAAGATAAAGATTGTAAGCAATTAAGAGAAAGAAGAAATGGAGCAAATATTAAATTACTATAGACATACAAGGAAACACATAGACAAGAGTTTAGATAACTAAGGAACAAATTCAGAACCACACACAGTAGGATGAAAGATATTTAACACAACTAAAAACTATGCAGGAGAAATTTGTCGATTAAATAACGAATTACTACCAAGACGTGTAAGAGGAAAATAGGGGATCACTTATTGAAGAGATGACAACGGCGAATTAATTATTGGACATGCCGAAAGAGCTGGAAATAGATGGGTGCAACATTTTGAAAGAATGATGAATAATAATTACATAGATTGGTACGACAAAGAAAGAAGAAGTGAGTAAAACCCCAAAGAAGAAGCAGATGAAGAAGAAAAGAGCATACCAACATCGAACAAGGAATAAATATTGCAGATAATTGAAGAAATTAAAATCAATACGGCCGGTGGCAAAAACGGAATCGTAGCTGAACTAAAATAAAAAAAGAGGAAACAAACTGGAAGACGTAATTTACAAACTATTACTGAGGATTTGAAATGAAGAAAGCTCACAGCAGCTGGACAGAAGCGTCCATCGAATCAATTGAAAAAAAACGATTTAACAATTTGCGAAAATTATAGCGGTATTGCCCGTTAGTTGTGTTTATAGGACATTTGAAGGATAATTGAAAGCTAGACTAACTGAATAGGAAGAGAAAGAAATTGGTGATTATCAATTAATTTCAGAACTGGAAGATCAACAACCGATCAAGTATTCGCATTATAACAAAAACTACTCATAACTACGAATACAACCTACAGTTTTAATTGATTTTAAACAGGCATATGACAAAATAAACAGGGATGAAACATACAATATTAAAAATTTGAGAAATCGAGCAATAATAATGATACTTGTGAAACTTATGTTGACTATATAGCAACATAGAGGATCAACACTCAGAAATTTTGAACACCGAAAAAGGAGTTCGCCAAAGAAATCCCTTATCGACCGCACTATTTGATATAATCTTGGAAGCTGTACTGTACTGTAATATAAATAGTAGTGGAACAATATATATTAGAACCAGAAATCTAAGAAGGTCGTAAATCACCATCCACTTGAGTTATCAGCAGGCGGTGGATCCTACGCAGAGTTGTACCTGCCCTAGCCATGAAATTTTGTTTTATAGGTAGGTATAATTGTATATTTATATATAATATACGATAATAGTATATATATATATATATACATACAGTGTGACCCGTTTAATATGTAACCACCCCTGTAAAATACGCATTTTTCAGTCATTCTCAAAAATTACCATACTTTCTGTAGTTATAACTGTTGAACGGAATGAGCTATTGACTTCGGATTTTCGTTGTACAAATTCACTTGTGCTCTACTTTGTATCGGCAGTGTTGCCAGATTTCAAATATGTCTGCAATCTAGATAAAAATTATAATCAAATACTTTGTTTCCAAAATCAAAGTTGTTGTAACTTCGTTGTTAACCAATATTTTTTTATGAAATTTTGATGGTTTTCATTTATAACGACTACGAATCCAGTGGTGTAGTCAAATTTGGGGAAAAAAATTGCCTAATAAACTTTTGCCGTTTTTGACAAAGAAAGAAACCATAGTGTAACGAAGTTACTATTTTTCCGCTATATTTATCAGCCAAAAGCTCCCTGTAAGGAATTAAAATCCTCTTGACAGTAATAAGAGGTCTAGAAATACCATTCGTGTTCGTGATAAATCCGTGGATTACATCTATCCTAATAAACAGACTGAACGCCTTCCGGAAATCACGCGAATAACGCGAGGCGTAACTAAAATAGCACGCACGAGTATAACCTGCGCCGGCTATCGACTCTCGAGAAAACATTTTTATCAAACAAGCTGGGCTATGTTCAAACGCCGACGAGAGAATTCAGTTATCCGATAGAAGCCCCAGACAGCAGTCCAGTCGAGCCAAAAGCACACGCTACCGAGCTGACGTCATCCGACTGACGTCACATCACGAGGATTCCCACTTAGGAGAATTTCACAAGAAGAATTTTACAAGCTGGGTAATTATTCTGTGAAAGTATAATTTGCCACAAAACGGCGCGCGCATATAAGTCAGTCGAGAGGTATTCGGAAAAGAGGGGGAAGCCGGCTGTAGTTCCGTTTCGACATATTTCAAAGATTGAGTAGCTTGCCGAGCCTAGTAGAAGCAGTCACGCGTCCGACTAGTATCCAGAGTGTGAGCCAAAGACCGAAGCAGTCCACGACCGTCCCGGGCCTTGCCGAAGCAGTGAGATCGGAGTTTGGTAAATATGTTGTATCAGGTAAAAGACATCAGGAAATGTTTGTAAGTACCACAGATGCGATGTGCGCATGATCGTGAGAGGCACATATTCATATTTCAATGCTGTGCTGGTAATTTCTGCATACGAGTCCGTACGATACCCCGCCTCGACCGCAAAAGCTTTTGGTTGCTAAGTTTACCCCGCTTGCTTGAAAACACCCTCCCGGCTTTCTCTGTATATAGTGCTTGCCATGTGTTTATTTGTTGTGATAACTCGAGGCCGCCGTCAGCCGCCCTTCCTGTATTTCTTTATTTTTAATATACCTGTTTATCCTGTTTTTAGTATTCTTTCATTGAGTAGAATTTAAACATCTAGTGCGCAGTCGCCACCCAGGTCCGAAACCCAGTTAAAGGCAATTAAAGCCTGCCTTGCTGGCCCTGTTACAGTGTCACGACTATATTGACCCCTGGAGTGTTTTTCTGCACTGAGACTGCCCGGAGCAAAAGTGGCCTTTTCCACTATAAACCAAAAGGTGGCGCCCGAGGAAAACCGATAATAGTGAAAAGCGCCAAAGTTTGATAATAGGGGGAGTAACCCCTTTACAATAGAGTGCCTTGGAAATGAAACTAAAGTTATGAAAATTTGTGTCAAGATACAGTTTTTGATGCTTAATATTGGAAAAAAATATTTTTGAGATTGAATGAAAAATGCGTATTCTAAAGAGGTGGTTCCATTTTGAATGGGTCACACTGTATATATATATGTCATATAATAATATATGATATACCTAATTGATGTAAAACGTCAAACTTTATAAATAATTATATAAGTTCAGTTTCTCGATAAAAGGTATTCATAAACAAAATTACTCACGAAGATCAGTTTCACTTTCACTGTCGTCATCCAAATTGATAATAAACTTTTCTTTGGGACTTTTTTCTATATCCATACTTTTCCACCTTTTTAACATGGGAAACACACTTGGCCCAGCTGCTATCAGGAATGTTTGCAGTTTCTGTTTGAATAAGAGCTACCACAGTTGAACTTGAGGTTGAAGAAGTATTATTTCTTCGAACTGCTGACTTAAGCTGATGCCATATATGTTCAATTGGGTTAAACATACAGTGATAAGGAGGAAGTCTGAGCACCGTATGTCCCAAGCTTTCAGCCAATGAATCACATAAATATTTCTTTTTTATCGAATAACTACGTAAAACTTCTAGTAACTGTTTTTTGTGTACCTTTCCTCATAGTACATATCAGTATTTTCTTGTTAGTGGATTTGGTGTCATTTGAACATGGTGCTCTATCTAGTCTTCGACTGTGGTTATCCATGACGATAATACTGTTGGGTGGAATATTCGGTATGAGTTTATTTTGGAACCAGTCTTCAAATAATTCGGCTGTAGTATCATCATGATAATCGACTAAAGAGTCCTTAATATTCTTTGCCGATAATGGCAACGCATTTGGTATAAAAGCATTTTCGGTTCCTGCGTGAATTATTGTAATGCGTTTTCCTTTATTAGACGGCGCATTAGTTTGGCACAAGTCAGATGAGTCTACCCAACTTTTGTTTGGAATATCGTGTGTATCGAACCAAGTTTCATCCAATACACTACTGTTCTACCATATTCTCTAAATTCGTTTATTGCCAATAATATTTCTGCTACTAGTCAGTTTTTTTAATTTAAACTGTTTTGTAAGAGACTTCCTTAAGTCTCTTGCAACACTGGATACCAGTTTCATTCTTTTAAGCCGTTGCATTAAAATATCTGATGTAGGCACAATTTGCTCTTTATACAAGGCATATATTGTTCTTCGAATTATATCTACATCACAGCCATCTAGTTTCCTTGAACCCAGAGTCTTTTCGTTTCTTTCTTTTTAAAATAGGGTTACTTACTATTTTAAACACTGTGGAATACCGTGTTTTTGTTAAAGAAGCACTTTCTTCACAGCTTGATCCTTGGACATTCCAAGTGCCAGAAGGGTAGTATATACATTTAATATAATTTGTTTCTCATGAGGGTGTACCATTTGTCGACTAGTGGTACTACGACCACCAGTTTAAGTACTAGCTTCAGGATGAGCCCATGGACGCCAAATTTTTCACGACACAAAAATCGAAAAGACACTTTAAAATAGACACAACTGGCACAACGGAATATTAGGTAGGTATTGACTAAATGTTGTTTAACTTTCCCCCTTTTATTTCTGAAATTGGAAAGGGGTCATTTCTCAAAACAGTCGTGTTCTTCAAATCTGCTAGGTAATTTATTTTGTGACTGTAAATAGACCATTATCGCTATAATCCCGTTAATAGCCCATTAGTACTGAAAGTCTGGTGGCCAGGTAAGTAAATTTTATTATTTACACATATTTAAACATATCCTTACCAATAAATCAACCTTACCAGACTTTTTATTATCAAATAAATTCAAATACAAAACTGTCAACAGAAACCAAAAATAATGGAGAGCCCACTATTATTAAAATGCCAAGCTATTTCATGAGATATTTTAATCCGGACCTGGGAATCTTTGAAGGGACACACACTTTTATTGCTTATCTATATTTCGAACAATAGGTAATAATGAGGGTCGTCGGCTAATATTGATTTACGACGTTCTTAGATTTCTGGTTCTACTTTACCCGTAAACATCGGCGCTCGGCATATGCCCGATGATCTAGTAATTGGAGCGAAAAGTAGAAGAGGAATCAATGAGGTAATGAAAAGGGGGATATAAACACCTCTGAACAGGGTATTGGAAATAAACATTGAATAAACAAATATATGATATTCAGATCACGTAACGAAATAACCGACAAAGAACTAACATTTCAAAGTTCGAAAGATAACATGACATATGTTATAAACAGCGTTAAGAACATAAGATAACGTTACCAAGAAGTTAACTTCAGTAATAAGAACGAAAGAAAAATTTTGAGACGTATATATGGAGGTAAAAAATAGCACCGTAACGTTATCACGTGCAAGAACAAAAAATGAATGACGGTACCAAAGCCCTTCCATCTCTAAAGTGGTAAGATCACAACGAATACTCTGGCTGCAACATGTGGCACGCATACCGGAAATTAGCACTACAAAAAAGCGTTTGACGACGGAGACATATCAAAAAGAGGAAATGATCTAGAAAAAATTAATATATGAAACTGGGAACAAAGAGCAAGGACCGGAGAAAGATAGCCAACCAAGCCATAGGCTTCCAAGGCCTGCGGTCTTGTTTACCGTTCTAGTTTCAGACTGTTTCAACATGAGCAAGTTTCTGAACTGATGGCACCAGTGAAATCTCTAAAAGTGCATCCTGAACGAACCTGAATATAGTTCAACATTACATTGAACCGCCTCCGCAAACAAATAACGAAATTCAACCCAAGCATACTAACACTAGAACTTTTGAGAATTAAAGAGTCTCTATACTCACATTGTGCAAAAGTTGAATAAAGATATGTAGACATAAGTGGGCAAGTAACCCAAACATGTAGAGGAAAACCTAAAGATAATTACAAACAGGGTATATACGACAGAATAGCCAACTCAAAAACAAGTCGAAAACTATGTGGCAAATTCTTAATCAAATTCAGAAAAAAGTAAACAATCCCGATAATATAATGATTAATGATGGTGGTAAAAATGTCCCTGAAATTGACATGGCTAACAACTTCGATAGATTTTTTTCCGAAGCTATCAAGCAATAAGTTATTGATTAGAATTTTTTGGAAAGTAACCTAAAAATATGCCAAAACTCCATTTTCCTGCACCCTATAACTGGGCATAACGTTGAAATCTCAAATCTTTTGAAAAAAGGTGTTTTGCAGCTATGTGAACCTTTCACACACATCATAAATCTGTCACTGCAAATAGAAAATAAAAAAATTCTGATCTTTACGAGAACTATAGAGGAATAAGTTTACTTCCAATCATTTCGAATTGAATAATAAGAAGCAGGTGATATCCTTTTTCATGGAGCGGTGCGGTCCGAATGGAAGCTCATGTGTCCCGTTCAGATGTGTACGCGGCGCCGCATCCGAATGCTCATTCGCGCTCGCTTTGTTCATTCGGCCCAAATGCTCAGATGTACTCGCGCCTTTCACTTCTCTTCGTTCGCGGTAAAATGTTCCAAGTCAGGACGCACCTTAAAAGAGCGAATCAATAACAAGTCATTAGCCAATACGGATATGGAAACACTTTTTCATGAAATTAACGAGAGAATAACTCGCAGTAAAAACACTCGATGCCCGCATAAAACACGAGATAAATATCAAAGTATTGAGACTAAAGCAAGCACTCAAGAAAACATTGTTTAATTCGTAACACAAATGTAGGACTAATCGCTCAGCAGAACGAAATAATGGAAAATCATCTCGAAAACTAGAAACACATCTATATTTTATCTTCCAAATAGAACATCATTACTCGGCAGAAGAACAACAATGACTCTTCAGTTTTCTTCGAACACGTTACTGTTAGTTTTATGTTATACTATCATGATGCAGTTAATTAATTTAATGCTATTAATTGGTCATTACAGCGATTAACTAGCCTTTTTACACATTACTGTTGGTAATTCATTCAGATTTTTTGTTCAAGGCGAATCTGCTTCATTGTCTCACAAATTATTTTTAATTGAAATGTTAACACGTTCTTTATTATTTTATATTGGGTTCAACTATCTCTATTATATACGACAGTAATTAGAAAAATAATTTCAGACCAAGTCCTATCTGGCTTATGATGTGCGCGTGGCTTGGATCGTCGTGGAAAAATGTTGCACTTCGCTCGTATTTTCTCTTTTTCTATGGGAGTTGTGTAAAACTCCTACATGTGCAGAATATTTGTTTGAATTCTGAACGAAAATTCTTGTTACTTAGTACATACCACAAAAGTCATCGAATTGCACAATCCAGTATTAAAAATATTACAAAGTTTTTAGCAGAATTTAAAGAAAAAAAACAAAGATATTTTTATCACTCACTATTAAATTCCAAAAAAGTAATAGGTGACCCTAAAATGAAGCTAAGCTTTGTTGTTAACTGGGATGGTGAAGGGTTATAAAATTTGATGATCGACATTTCTGTCAACAACGAGCAAAAATTTAATAATAAGGAAAATGTAGAAATATACAAAATTAATGAAGTAGAATGAATTAGACCAGGTATGTTTGTTATTCAGATGGAATACAAGTTGGCTCGTTCTGAGGTTTCTGATTATAGTAGACTTCTGCAAGCCTTAAGTTACGTCCACACCGAACACATAAGAACATTGTGTTTATGTTGCTTGTTTCTGGGATGTCTTCCTGAATGTTTCTGAAAGTTCCTTGATGTTCTTATTGTTTGTGACTGCAAAAACAAATGTTTCTACAAGTTACTTGTTTCCATATTTAGAAGTATATACCAAAGGAAATTTAGAAACAGACAAACATGTTTGGTTCTCAGGCGCAGACGTTGTAACTTGTTTCCGAAACTTTTGTGTCGATTGTGTACATGGAAGTAGGAAGCAACGATCGACGAGTGCATCGTAAAATTTTGTTGTATTTCCTTTATTATGAATAAAAGAAATATAACGTTCAATTGGACAGCAGAAAATGTAATGGAATACAGAAATGCCGAGTGGATGTGAAATCCACGGGATAAAATGTATACCGGTTGACACAGGATATCGGGCCACCCTTCTAACTTCTGCATTCGTGAACGGATTTTACTGAAATTCGGTACAGTTATATAAGCAACCATTTCGGATTTGATCACATTACAATCCAATATGGTGGACTTCCGGTTTTTCTGCAAATGCCAGCAACTTTGTTGTATCAAATCGAACACCCTGTATATTTTTACATATTCAAGTTCAACAGGTCAAAACAAGTCCAAACCTTATGTCAAATGTCATTTTTTTTTAACAATTGAAATTAAAATTGTTTTTTATTTTACCTCGTGGATAAATGACATTTGGTCAAGGCTATTCACAATGAGTTGCACATAACAGAGAAACATATTGTTTCTGAAAAATTATTTTTGTGTCATTTATTGATGAATTAATTCAGTCACATCACATTTTTATCAATATTGATTTTTTTTTCAAATAAAACCCCTATGGGCCACCTACCTGTCTCTGGTTATTAAGGAAAAAAATGACATATCATTTTTGTATTTCGGTGCAGTAACAAATTGTATACATTCAAAAATCTACAACTAGTTCATGAGTTTCCTTGCAGTTCGAATAATTTTTCAACTTAGTAAGCTGTGGAAAACAACATTTCTGAATCTTTGTCAACTAATTGTGTTTCGCTGTCATCTTTCATCTCAACTCTCGAAAATTAGTTAACTTCCGGGAATTAGTTTAGTAGAAATGTAAAATCAAAATTATAGGTTCACAAGAAGTGAAAGGGTTGATATGTTATTAATTTACGGAGAATGTCTTGAAAACATTGTCGCCGCTTGTCAGTTATACGCTGAACGATACCCACACGGAAGACACCCACAAAGAACCTTTTTCAAAAATGTGGAGAAGATTCCCAAAAGAACCCAACAAAGAAGATGATCGTAATGAATGTTTTGCTTATGTTGATTTTGATCCAACCGCTTCCACGCGGGAATTGGAATATCAATGCAATGTCAGTCGAGAAAACACTAGAAGAATTTTAAAAAAACACCATTATCGTGCTTATAAATATAACTTACACAATTAGTTGACAAGATTCAGAAATGTTGTTTTCCACAGCTTACTAAGTTGAAAAATTATTCGAACTGCCAGAAAAACTCATGAACTAGTTGTAGATTTTAGAATGTATACAATTTGTTACTGCACCAAAATACAAAAATTATATGTAATTTTTTTCCTTAATGAATGTTTTAGAAGACAGGTAGGTGGCCCATAGAAGTTTCATTTGAAAAAAAATAATTTTCGATCACAATGTGATGTGACTGAATTGATTAACCAGTAAATGACACAAAAAATAATTTTTCAGAAAAAATTAAGTTTTTCTGTTATTTGCGATTCATCGTGAATAGCTTCGACAAAAATAATTTTAATTTCAATTGTTTGGAAAAAAAATGACATTTGACACGAGGTTTGGACTTGTTTTGTCCTGTTGAACTTGAATATGTAAAAATATACAGGGTGTTCAATTTGAAAACACAAAGTTACTGGCATTTACAAAAAAACCGGAAGTCCGCCATATTGGATTGTAATGTGATCAAATCCGAAATGGTTGCTTATATAACTGTATCAAATTCCAGAAAAATCCGTTTTCGAATGCAAAAGTTACAGGGGTGGCCTGATATCCTGTGTCACCCGGTATACCGAAAACACGATTTGTGGGTGGAGATATTTCTGTTTCTGTTAAGAATACGAGAATAATTTTATATCGTGAATGTATGCGTCTAAGTATAGGTACCTGGTGGAATATATGTGTCCCTCGATTTAATCGGCAAAAATGCAAAAATTAACCGTCTACTATCCCTAACATGAATTTCTTTGACATTATTCTATTCCCATGACAAAAGGCGTGGATCAAGTTTTTTCTTACATAAATGTATGCTACCAGAAATGCTTGATGAAATGTATATGTCACCCAATTTTGTCATGCAAAAAATAACCCTCTACTACCCCTATCATGACTTTCTTTTGAAATTATTCTATTTTCGTAAAAAAAACGCGTGATTCGAGTTTTTTCATAAATGTATGCTACCAGGACATAGACATTTTGTCAAGCATTCCTGGCATTCCATTATTAAAAAAAACGATATATGCGTTTTTACGGAAATAGAATAATTTCAAATAAATTCATGATAAAGATCGTCCACGCTATTTTTTCCCGACAAAATCAAGTTGCTTAACAGGAATGCTTAACAAGACGTATATTGTTAAGCATTCCTGGTAACATACATTTCTGAAAAAAAAACTCGATCTACACGTACTCGAGTGACACATATATTTTACTATGCATACCTAGATGTATTCATGACAAAACAAACAATCTCCTATTCTTAATAATTTCATGACTGGCCACGAATTCTGACCATCACTAGACGACCACTGGTGGACGGACTTACATCTCCATGAACACAAATTCGTGGCTGGAACTCGTGGCTGCTTTCACACTGATGATATACAGTATCGGAAAACATTTATCTGGGGTACGGACAGGAAATCTACATGAGCAACAAGGAACGCAATGATATGATAATACCACATAAACAAGAGTTTACCCCAGCCGACACATCAACTGACGTGCAATGCTACACAGCGCACAGCGAATCGACTCATTTCTTGCCGAGCCTTGGTTGCGAAAACAAAAGACCGTGACAATTGATTACCTTTTGAAACATGCCGCCTATTTACACAACCGCAGAGAAAGTACAGATCGTTAAGTGGAACTTTGGAGGTAATTCTGTACAAGATACTAGAAATCTATTCATAGTGGCTTTTGCAGATAGACCTGTGCCTACGGAAGCGACTGTCCTTTCAATTATTAATAAATTTCAGAATTTTGGGTGTGTGGCAGCACATTGCAAAAAATGTTGACCCACAAATCCACCACCGCATCCTAGACAAATACCCGAGGAACGGGAAATAAGAGAAACAAAAGTGTGTGCATTGGCAGAAACGACACCTTGTTCGAGTAGACAGATCGCCGACGAAGTGAATTTGAATGAAAGAACTGTAAGGAATATTTTGAAGAGAAACGGTTATCATTGTTTCAAAGTCAAGACCACACAAGAACTTTTGCCTGGAGACCATTTCAGATGTATGGAGTTTTGTGAAACGATGGTCGAAAAATGCAATAGGGCATTTCGTGTAAATGATGACTTTCTGAAAAAGGTGTTATTTACCGATGAATCGTCCTTCTCAATTCATCGAAAACACAACCCATCCGTAGAACGTTATTGGTCTCGTAAAAATAAACATTTGAGTATTGTTATGCGGACACAGTACCCAAGAAAATTAAATGTGTGGACGGGACTTCTAGGCGATCACGTCATAGGCCCATTTTTTATTGAAGGTAATTTAAATGCACCAAAATATTTGCAACTTTTGCAAAATCAAATTATTCCTGCAGTTCGCGCTCTTCCGATTGACTTTAACGACGTGTGGTTTCAACAAGATGGTTGTCCTGCCCACAATGCAGGCACGGTGGTAACATTTTTGAATCAATTATTTCCCGATCGGTTTATTTGTACGCGAGGTACAATCAACTGGCCACCTCTATCACCAGATGTAGCACCTCACGATTTTTATTTCTGGGGCATGCTAAAATCGGAGGTATATCGGCATGAGTTCGAACGTGCCACCAATTTAGATGAACTGAGGGCGAAAATTATTCAGTTGTGTGCTCAGGTAACACCAGTTACCCTTGCGGCTACCAGAACAGAATTGTACAATAGATTCGGCTATTGTTCGGCCCAAAATGGTGGTTTGTTCGAACATTTAATAAAATAATTCCGTACACAAAATATTTAATTTGGTTTGTCTTTTCTTGTAAATATTTTTTTTCTTTCCATTCAAGAAATAATTGTTTTTCTGTTGGAAATAAGTTTTTTGTTTTTATTCTTACAGAAATATCGTTTGCTTTTGTTTATGTTTAGGAATTTTCTTTTGTTTTCACGGCCACCACGGCACCAAAGATAATTTGATCTACCTGTCGTCCGACAGATTAAATTGAATCAATGATTCAGTTTAATGTTCAAATTACCTGATGTGAAATTATCGTAAAAAATTCTTCTTCATTGCAGCGCACACATACTCCCGACTGCTGCTGGTATGATACTGACGTCCTGAGCTAACCGCTCTGACTCTCCTATCTCTGTGTCGTGACGTCGATATCCCTTCCTCGAGCGAGTCGAGGAGAAATTGTAATGCTCTCTCAACATATAGCAAGCTATTCTTTACGCTCTCGTGAAACCACCATACCCAAGATAAATACTTTCTGATACTGTATATGACAACCATATCCATACTATAGGTCGCCTCAGTTTTACATGACAACAGCATCGTCGTCATCATCAATGACACGTTACTTTCCAACTAAGTAGTGCCTTCACCCACGAATTCTTCCAACAACTATGAGTAGTATAGCACCTGATGACGGAAGCTCTTGGCAGAGTAGCACATTGGTGTTTCGCCGGAGGGCTAGGAGTCAATTAAAAAAAAATCGGACTGGGTACTTTTCACCAAGAAACGCAAAATAGGAAATCTTCCAGAAATACTTATCTCACGAAGACAGCTTCCGTACAAAGGGTCGACCAAACACCTTGGCGACATCATAGACTCCAAGATGACCTGGAACGAGCAGATTGAAAATCGCAGCAAGAAGGCTATCTGTTCCTATTGAGCATGCAGAAGAGCGTTCGGCAAAACGTGGGGCTTGACACCTAAAGCCCTACCCTGGATATATACGGCGATTATTTGCCCGAGAGTAACGTACGGATCCACCATTTGGTGGACTCGTACCACTAAGGGCAAATCCAGAAATGAACTTGATAAAGTACAACGGCTGCTGGCGTGTCTAGGAATGATAGGTGCCATGGGGCCACGCCTACCAGAGCTCTAAATGTTCTACTAGGACTACCACCTCTACACCTTGTCATTGAGCACGAAGCCTTGCCTTCTGTCTACAGATTCAAAGACCCAAGCCAGTAGATCGGTACTGAGGCAGACCATGGACACTCCACTATTTGGAAGAAGGCAATCCTATTATTGGAAAGAGACAGCCCCCCGACTGTTCTGGATATCAGAAAAGGGCCCAATATTGCCATCCCCAAAGACGCTGCGTTCGGCAAACCCCCTATCTATCAGTAACTTGGTATAGAAACAAAGAGAGAAATCTCAGTTACCCTAGGCAAATATGCCTCAGTGTTCCGGGCCGAAGTATATGCCATACTCACCTGCGTCCAGGAAAACCTCGACAATAGAAGTCGAAGAAGCGTTCGGAGCAAATAGAATAGAATTCAAATTGGTGTTTGAGTGTAACAAGCAAAGTTAGCCTCATATAAGTCCCAGGACACTCTGGTGTCCCCGGGAACGAAGATGCAGACATATGAGCCAAGATTGAATCAGGAAGGTCCCCTGTCGGACCCCAACCAATCTTGTGAATACCGAGCAGCATGACATCTCAAACATGGAGGAACTGCTACAAAATCAGTTCATCAACCCATACGACATATTTTTTTCATTACAATTATCTTATCTCTTTGATGGATAACAATTGCAGCCACTGCTTCTTGTGAATTCATCTTTGCACCACATTGTTTACGAATGTCGAAACACTGCACTGATGCGGACGAAACATTTCAGAAACATGAGTTTCCTTGGTGTGGACAGTATGTTTACGGCAACTAGCAACAAAATATTCCTTTTGTATAGACATACCTTTACGGTAAATCTAGTAGGACCTGATGATTCAAAAACACCTCAAATGAGGTTTTATGGTATAGTTGGGATTTTTTATTGGGATCTATTGCTGTAACAGATACAAATACGCATAATGATTGATTTCTTTCAAATGGAGACCATGCAGTTTTCCAAAAGCAGTGTCATTCTCTAAAAACACATTAATTCTGATAATATATAATGTTATGAAATTTCCATGTGTTCATGTACGAGTATAAATAACAAATTCGTTATGCAATTACGTTTGACTGCTTAACGAAAATTATCCGTACCACAATCTTAATCTATAAATCAGAATCACCAGATAATTCATTTACGATAAGGTATCTTGCCAATATCCCTCCCTCCTAATGAAAACCCATAATCAATGTAACCTCGTTACATTAAACAAGAATAATTTTATATAAATGTCAAACGCAACGCTACGTCTGGTAGCTAAGTGGTTCACGACAAATTATTGTTATTATTTCAACCTGTTTCATTACAAAATGTTGACTTTATTTCTGCAAAAGGCACGACTTCAAGTTGAATTAGCGTCAGTTACAGGTTCTATTCGATCTCTATAATGGGAGTATATCATTCGCCTGTGACTACACGCCATAATTATTGGAAATGTCGAAGGTGCTTTTAAAGGCCCATTTGGATTAATGAATTGGTGTCGCGTAAGGGGGTCGACCGAGTAGAGTACGTTGTATGGTTGATATTTTTCCAAATGATAGTGAGACGACTCGCAGGAAACTGATTGATATAAAAAGTGTAGATCTGATGCGCATTGAGTTGCTTGATATGTTGTTGAAATATGGAAGAACAAAAATAATTCGATTTCATTGTATATTAGCGAGGTATGGCTTCGGACTACAAAATAGGACTTAAACACTGGAAATCTATAAGTTAAAAAAAATATTGGTCAAGGTATAAATAGAACTTTACTACTGGGTTGAGAAGTGAAGAGCAAACTGTATAATTTTATACGCAACTGAATGTATACAGGGTGTCCCTGGACTTCCTCTTTTCCTCTCGGGAATGTATAGATGGGGTCAAAATATCACCAGTACTTTATATAAATTTTGTTCCTAAAAGCCTTCGTTACCAAGTTACGGGCCCTCAAAGTTACAAAATGAAAAATGTTTTTATTTATAACTTTCAAAGTGAATATTCAAAATCATCTAAATTTTGGTGATTGACTGAACAAATGAATTCCTTCGATGAGCTTTCATGCAGGAGTCAGTTGTTTTGCTACAAAGTCAGGAATGGACTACCCCCGATGGTCCACACCCCAAAACTTTGAAATGACTGGGATTTGTCAATATGTTTTAACAAAACAAAGTTACCTGGACAATTTCCTGAATAAAAGTACTCGTGTGGAAAATCGATCGGAGCAACGATTTTTGATAAAAATGCATTTTTGTTCGACGACATCCAACCTGAGATGTCTACCATTATTCGAAAATATTAATTTGTAATGAAAATAGAAATGATAGGTACATTGTTCATAACGAGTTTTTATCATGCAAACACGTTTACCTTACAAAATCCGCTACAAAAACTGCTCGATATGTTCCCCGGCTCTCTCAATACATTTTCTTAGTCGGCGCAATTACCCTCTCTGCACTTGAAATAGCATGCCAGGGTCGTTTCGTATGGCTTCACAATGTAATGTAATTCTATTCAACAAGGCATCTCTGGTGTGAATAGGTGTAGCGTAAACGAGGCTTTTTAGATGCCCCCACAGAAAGAAATCCAATGGATTTAAATTCGGAGACCGCGGTGGCCATGAATATGGCCCACCTCTACCAATCCATATATTGGGGAAAATCTGGTTCAGATGGTCCCGCACAATCAAACTAAAATGAGGAGGAGCGCCATCATGCATAAACCACATATCTCTTCGGGTTTGCAATGGAACATATTCCAAAAGTCCATTCAAATCGTTCTGAATGAACTCCAAATAACGTTCTCCATTCAATCGGTCATGTAGAACGAATGGTCCTATAAGATGGTTTCCTATGATACCAGCCCAAACATTCACGTTGAATTTCCGTTGGTGTTTGGTTTGCAATATCCCATGGATATTTTCTTCGGCCCATATGTGGAGATTATGAGAGTTGATTACTCCATCTCTACTAAAACCTGCTTCATGTGCAGCCGTTTTTGTAGTTTATTCGTTTGCTTTTTATTAGTTATGTCTTCCGATGTGCGTTTTTTCAGCTAAATTTATCTTCGGGTTGAAGATTTTTTCCCATGAAATTATACTTATCAGTGAAACTCCTCAACATTCAAGCTGTGAATACGAATTTGCAACATCCAAATATTGAGTTTCATGAGATTCAGATAACACAACACGAAACGTGCTTATTCCACGCGTACATACAAAATATGGACTGAATTCGATATTTCATGGAGTAGCTTTATAGTTCAAAAACATCACAAACCTACATAACTTGATATTTCATTTGAAAAAATATCTACATTGTGAATGAAACTTTCAACTAGGTACCGTACTTTTTGTTTACGACTTTATTTTAGCATATTTTGTATTATCCCTGTTATAAATGTTGTTGAATTATCGTTAGCATTAGTATTTCTACTGTGAAAATTTTTCATTTCAAATAAAGGTAGACGATCGGGTTTGATGTCGTCAAGTAAAACTGCATTTTTATTAAGAATCGTTGTCCGATCGACTTTCCACACGAGTATTTTATTCAGAAAATTCTCTACGTAACCTTATTTTGTTGAAAACTATTGAAAAATTATCTGTCATTTCAAAGTTTTGGGGTGAGGACCATCGGGGGTAGTCCGTTCCTGACTTTGTAGCAAAACAACTGACTCCTGCATGAAAGCTCATCGAAGGAATTCATTTGTTTAGTCAATCACCAAAATTTAGATGATTTTGATTATTCACTTTGAAAGTTATCAAAGAAAAACATTTTTCATTTTGTAACTTTGAGGGCCCGTAACTTGGTAACGAAGGCTTTTAGGAACAAAAGTTATATGAAGTACTGGTGATATTTTGACCCCATCTATACATTCTCGAGAGGAAAAGAGGAAGTCCAGGGACACCCTGTATATGGATTTTTGCCACCCACACTGAAAAATTATATAAAGGTCATTTTCATTTTTCAAATTTCGAATATCAAGTAATTTGGAACTTGGCCTGGTTGTTGAATTGAAAAAATAAAATGAAATGCGATTCCAAATGTGAAGTTGGCAATGATTCGTTGCTATAGAAATAAAAAAACAATACACGAATGCATACACTCAGTTCAAAGAAAGTCTAAAACAAACAGAAAAAAGCTGATATCAAAAAAGTATCCACATCATTGCCAAACTATTCTTTGCGGGAGTCAAAATATCAATACTAAAAAATAAAAACTTTTTAACAAAAAATTAAACCGACGAAAAAAGAAACTAAAAAGCTAAAAACAAAAAATAAAATAAACCTTCTTAGTCTCAAGAATAATTTTTTTTTAGGAAATTTAATGATCTTTTTTGATTGTTTGGCAGTCTCAAAATTAGTTAGAAATATTAGTTTAGTTAAAAAGTTTTTTTTTTTGGCTAAAATCCACTAATAACTACCTACTCAACTGACTCCAGGTATCCATTATGTTGTAGTGTCATCAGAACTACACATGTGTGTCAAGTTTCAAAAGAATCGGTTCACAGATGAAAAATCAATCATCCCCTTAAGGGTGGATTATTCCTTATTTGATTTTCTATTCCAGTCTTAATTAAGAACTCATTTAGATGAATGAGGCAGTGATAAATGTTTTTCAAGGAGTACTCATCAGAAAACAGTTGTAACATTGATTCAAGAGTCGCATCGCATTCACTAGGTCTTCAATACATTTGTGTCGACGAAAATCAATTTCAAGCTTGATGTAATAATTGAATGTTCGAATATAACAAGACAATTTTCATTTTTCATTCAGCTCGATTCTAGGAATTATATTGAAAGATATAATGGTAATTGTGGCGACCGATAGCAAAATGGTCTTTGATGTTTCAGACATCCAAGAAAATATAAAAAAAATAAATCAAGTGACACTAGTTAAAAAGTACCAGGTAAATAGACCTGCTGACATAACAAAATCCTCGACAAAATCCAATTATACTGTGAAGGAACATCTATGAAACACAGATCATAGTACAATTGGTAAAGTACGTCTGCAACTCTTCTGGCATCAAAATAGTGAGTTTTTATAGAATACTAATATTAACAACATAATTAATTTGCCAGTAAAAAATCCTTGGAAATATATCAATACAAAAAATACTTGCCACAATTCCTAATAGTTTTCCGTAATTTTCTAAGGTGATTTTTCTTTGAAGTTTCATAATAAGGAAGAGATATATGACTTTTCCTTGCAGAAATAGAGTGAATAATATTGAGTCAGTAATTTTGCTTTCTTGTCTCACCTGTTCCGTCTATATTGAAATCCGCCTTGCATTGATGTAAGAATATTATGGGTACTTAATTGTTGTTACACCAAAGAACACAATAGGAAAGAAATATCAGAATAATGAACAGACATCTACGAGTGATCTCAGTAAGCCTGCTATGGACTATTGTATGAACTAATTCAGGGGAAGGTTTCAAAGCATATAATAAAAAATATAATATCAAAGCATTTCTAGATATATTTCATCACAACAGAATATACTCTAGCCATGCACCAAAGATAAGTTTTGTGGACGAAGTTGTTTTCTGTTAGATATTCACAAAACATAACTTAATATTTATAGTGGATTTTCAAATTCTTGTGGGTATTCATGTTGGAAGGGAATCATTATCATTCCTTGAATGATGGAAGATGGTGACTGAATTTTATCGTTGAGATGATTTTATGAACAACCTGTTCATATTTTCAAACGAATTAGTTAGTACTTAGTCATTCGATGAAATCGGTGAGAAAATACATGTAAGAATACTATGATAAGCAACGTGACAATTTGGAAACAAAGTCAAACATTTTGAGAGGGAAGGGGCTACAAATGTGGAATAAAACTGTCAAATTAATGCAAGATATGTACTACTTTTGAGTAAAGAATAAATGTTAGAAATGATAATACGATACGGCGACAACACACCATATGGCTTGCATAAGAAGTTTAACTATATTGTCTCTTATGAATTAGCATGTCTCTTATGAATTAGCATGGCATTAGGTTTTCAATGTTTAGTGCATTATTTCAAAGACTAAACGAATAATGCAAGTTTGGACACTAGAAGAATGGAGTATAATCCGATATTATCCAAAACAACGCAAGGTGGTGCACAAAGATATGCTGACAGTAAATGGTAAATACCAAAAACACTGTTGGATTGCTCAAAAAGTTACTAAGTAAGCGATATGCAAATATTAAGAGTGACAGACTTTTTGTTACTGTGAACATTGTTTGGGATAAACTATATTCTTGAGGATGGTATAAAACTATGCCGATTGGAGTACACGAAACGAACAATGCGGGTTAGGCCACTAGAAGAATGGAGTATAATCCGATATTCTCCAAAACAACGCAAGGTGGTGCACAAAAATATGCTGACAGTAAATGGTTAATAACAAAAACCTTGTTCCATTGTTCAAGAAGTTAGCGGTATACACTTATTAAGATGACAATATTTTTTTTACTGTGAACATTGCTTGGGATAGATAAACCATATTCTTCAAGATTAAAAACTATGCCGATTGGAGTAACATATGTCGAATTGGGTGAAGAAATTTGCAGAGATGATAGGACTGGATATTGAAAATATTAAAATTGGGAACCACTGCAAGATATTAACAGCAGTGTCTCATCTTGCCAAAGCAGGTATCAATGAGCAGGAAATTATGAAAAAATACTGGTTACAGGTCATCTAATTTGTCAAAACCTTACCTAAAGTTTGAGCTTAATTGATAAATTGAGTGACATAAGTAAAGCAATAACTTTTAACGTAACAGAAGAAAATAATGCTACGAAATCCTCCACCAAGGTACAGCATATTTATAAGTGTTGTATATTTCAAATTCATAACTTCAATGCAGTTTAATTTCTTTGCTTGATTTTGTTTATAGTGTATTAGGAAATCTTAATTTGTTGAAATAATATTATACAGAAAATGTGTTGATCATAGTAACATCTATGGAATACCACACGAGATTGATTTGTTTGAAAATATGAACAGGATGTTCATAAAATCAGATGTAGAATCATCTGCGACTGAAAGATAAACTTTAGTCACTATCTTCCATCGTTCAAGATAACCTCTTGTGGGGTATTCATGTTGAAAAGGGAAACATTTTCAATTGAATATTGAATAGAAATATCTAACAGAAAACAACTACTTTCCCGGATAAAATCACGCTGGACATTGAACTACATCTGATAGATATTGAGAAAAAAAGTAGTTGTTTTCTGTTAGATATTACAAAAAATTACTTCATTTTTATCGTGGATTTTTCAATTCACAGAAAAATATTTCTATCCAATATTCAATTGAGAATGTTTTCTTTTTCACCACATGACAGTTCGATAGAGTAGAAAATAATTCTCCAGCTTTTTTACTTGTTGCCATTTGGCAATAGTCACTCAAGCCCGTCGGGTACTCGTTTCTATTGCCTGGCAATAAGTTTTCGAAGATCTGTCGAATTATTTTCAATTGATTCTTACTCTCTTGTGAACTGATAATTGCATAGAAGAATTTTCTTTTTAAAATGAACTGAAACATCTAAAATCAGTCCAAAGTTGACAAACTGAACTATGGATGTCCACAATGTCCGAAATACCCTGTATGTCAAAAGGAATGCATTCTGCTATTATTGGAAGTTTTTGCATGATAACGAGGAATACATAAATCCCCGAACTCTTCTTATACGACTATGTTTCAGAAGAAACCATAAAATCTCCATCTCTATCGTCTGGTAAAGGTCCTCAGCAGTGTAGAAAGTAGTTCAAGTGACTGAAGTTTCGAATTTCGTACACGCAATAGTAAATCCCGGTACGGGTTACCGTTATGAGATTTACGTCTGTGCATGTATTGCGCACTTTAGTTAATGTCCGCTAATTAAAATATCAGCTTGAAGTGATAATTTAACCAAGTGAGGAGTTGGCTACAACAGGTATAATATAACAAACTGAGATAAAACTTTCCCTAGCCTGACATCAATATTGAGGTTATAAGATTACTGGCGACTTGATGTCATAATTATTACCTTAATCGCTTGTACTTACAAGTGTTGTTATTACTCATCTGGCTGACAAGTATTGCTATTGATATCTTGTCCGTACATGTGCCGTTGTACCACTAGAAGAGTTCTGGAGATATCTTTTGCAGAAAAGGAACCCAGGTCTCGATTATGAACATAGGATTGAACGATTTGATTGAAGTTTTCGTAAAGTTTACTTCTGCTCTACTCCATATTCTCATCTGAATACGGAACCAATTATAGAGTGAAAGTACCGTTACATATCATTCAAGTCCATGTCAGATGCATTTTTTGTTTGTTTCATCTGTTGATAACAATCATAATCTGAGTATTTTAATATTATCAAATGAGCCCATGTAACCATGAACTATTTGCGTTATTGTCTTGTATATGTTCGGAATTGTTTGTGTAAACTTATCAACATACAAACAACAGAAATGAATATTATTTCCTTTTTGTTACACGGTTTATATTAGCTCCTTGTATGTTTGTTTGTAACCGACTCCTTTGGGCACGATTTTGACCAACTTCCAGATGTCCGAATGATGTGAAATTTGACAGGTGTACATAATTCCGGTGACAATGCATGTGAAAAAAAAAACAAAATGGCGGCTCCAATATGGCGTACGAGTTTTGTGATTATGGTTCGCTTCAATTGGTATCTGAGGGTTTTCATGGTCGTAGATTATGATTCTTTTGTCAAAATCGAAAAATTCAAGATGGCGGCTTCAAAATGGCGGCCGAGTTTTGTGATTATGGTCTGATTCTATTCAAAATTGGTATGTGGAGGTTTTGGGGTCGGATATTATGATTCTTCTGTGAAAATTGAAAAATTCAAGATTGCGGCTTCAAAATGGCGGCCGACTTTTGTAATTATGGTCTGATTCTATTCAAAATTGATATGTGGGGGTTTTTGGGGTCGGATATTATGATTCTTCTGTGAAAATTGAAAAATTCAAGATTGCGGCTTCAAAATGGCGGCCGACTTTTGTAATTATGGTCTGATTCTATTCAAAATTGATATGTGGGGGTTTTTGGGGTCGGATATTATGATTCTTCTGTGAAAATTGAAAAATTCAAGATGGCGGCTTCAAAATGGCGGCCGACTTTTGTAATTATGGTCTGATTCTATTCAAAATTGATATGTGAGGGTTTTTGGGGTCGGATATTATGATTCTTCTGTGAAAATTGAAAAATTCAAGATAGCGGCTTCAAAATGGCGGCCGAGTTTTGTGATTATGGTCTGATTCTATTCAAAATTGGTATGTGGGGGTTTTTGGGGTCGAGTATTATGATTCTTTTGTAAAAATTGAAAAATTCAAGATTGCGGCTTTAAAATGGCGGCCGAATTTTGTGATTATGGTCTGATTCTATTCAAAATTGGTATGTGGGGGTTTTTGGGGTCGGATATTATGATTACCCAATTTAATAAGATTATTCAATTTTTTAATTTACCAAAAAATAATTAAAATAATAGTTTTAAGTAAAAAAAATAAAAAACACGCTTTTATAAATAAACCACACTAAAAAGTAGGAAATAAATAATAGTTTAAAAAACAAAAAAACATGCTTTTATACAAAAACCAGACTAAAAAAATAGGAAATAAGAAAAAAAATTATTTTATTTAAAAAAAAGCGTGGGGTGCATGGTATCAATAATCATATAGTACATTACACACCTAGGGCAGTAAAGTAAGAAATGTCTCAGATCACAGGCCGAGGCCATACCATGCAACCCACGCTTTTTTTAAATAAAATAATTTGTTTTCTTATTTTCTATTTTTTTAGTCTGGTTTTCTATAAAAGCGTGTTTTTTAGTTTTTTTAAACTATTATTTTTTCAATCACTGTATAGCATAAAACGATAGGCACTTTCTCTTATATAAAAAACTTATCGCAGAAAATAAAACGGTAGGCTCTATGAGATTTATATTTTCAGAAGGGACCATAACAATAATCGGTTTACAGCAGTAGACAACACGTTGGCGCAAATTAGAAATAACTTGTTGGTCCATTTTGAACCAGACCAAACGTGATAATTTAAATTGAATTATTGAATTGGGCAATAACATATTTTTCCGTGGAACGAAATTTAAAATGATCTGTGAAGTTTTTTGACATCTTTCTGCTGGGTTCTGCTAGCTTAACCGCAGGGCCAGAAGAACCTCATCAGAATTTCAAAGTTGATGAAAAAACGTCATAAATTTAGGCTCACTCCAGCTTATCAATTAACCTATTGAAAAAACTTCCATTAGATCACCTGCCCCCTTTAACTAGAAATTAACGAAGGTATGTTAAGGAGGGTCCACACTTGCTATATAATACTGCTATATAGCAAAGTTATACAACATGTTACATCTTTTTTAATAATATTTTGCAAATTTGGCTGCTATATAACTTGCTAGATGTTATCCATTTTGAGTCGGTAATTATCAAAAGTTGTTGGGTAACATTCCTATTATTACATAAAACAACGAGTCCAGACTTGCAATATTTGTAGTTTAACTTCTCGTATTAACCAGGGTCGCGCGCGGATAAGAATCGTAGGGTGGCGAGCTGATATTAAATTAATTTATTTACTTTATTGTAATACCACAAAAGAGTGAGAATAAAGTGAAAATTATTCGACAGATTTTCGAAAACTTGTTGCCAAATGGAAACAAGTTTGAGTAAAAATCTGGAGAATTATTTTCTACTTTATCGAACTCTGTGTGGTATTCTGTAGATTATTTTTTGAATTTACGATTACAAACACACTTCCTCGCAAAATGATATAATGAACTAAACCGGTTTTGATTCATTTCTCACTTTTCATGCGAATTGATGACAGACGTCAAATTAAAAATATAGATTGTCAAAGAATAAAAACAAGATACCTCAAATTATTCCCGCGGCAATTTTCTAGGTAGATTATTCTCACTTATAATTGCACGAGAGGTTTGTATTTTATCGGGTAAATTTAGGTTTTTTAATGAGAAACTGTTGCCTAGCAATTAGACGAGAAAAAGTGTCAACTATTAAAAACGCGACACCGAAGGTGGAGCGTTTTTAGGTTGACAGTTTTTCGAGTCAAATTGCTAAAGGAAACAGTTTAGAATTTGAACAACACAAATTCACCCGATATCAATACAAACATCGAGTGTAATCCGGCAGGACAATTTAATGAATAAGAAATTTAGAAACATATCAATGCAAACTTTATTTATTTTGGCAACCAACACCGCGATAATTGATAAACAAATGAATAAGTGAAAAAACCACTAGTGCATTTGGCGCTGTAAAAGTTGCAGCTAACTTTTGCCGCTGTCAAACTGACATATGCGATTTTTTATACATGAGTTGAATTGTCACTATAATAATGTTTTGATTTGCCAAAACATACATGAATGATTTGAATTGAAAGTTTTCATTGGTTTCTAGAAATGTCAAAAAATAATCATTATAATGGAGTGGAGCAAAGAACAGTCCTGCGAACTGATTGAGTTAATATAGCATTATGAGATACCTGCAGTCCCTTATTTAAAGTGAAACAAAAAAAGCATGATGCATGGATATAAATTTCCAAAAGTATGAATTTGGAGAAAGAAGTTGAGATTTTTTTTAATGCCCCTCTTGTATTCTAATCCCCAATTCGGCGAGGCAAAATAATCATTATTTTTTAGATCTTCTAATAGCCTGAGTTCCACTATATCTGGATCTTGCTTGTAGCCTACGGCGGACCCAAAACAGCATTTTCCGCGTCTTTCTTTTACTTTCTTCAAAACTACGGATACGGATTCATGATTACTATGATAAATTTATAATGTAACGTAACCCGGTTTTTCAACATATAGCATGAAACATGTTGAAAAGCAATGTTATATAACATGTCATGAAATGTGGACCCTCCTTTATGAGAAGAATTATTTGGCTTAATTTTAAAAAAAATTTATTCGTTGATGATTTGTGAACTATATAATTTTTTATATTGCGGGTTCTGCTAGCTTAACCTTAGGGCCAGGAGATCCCCACCGGAGGTTGATGAAAAAACTTTTTACGTAATGATTTTAGACCGACTCCAAGTCTATTAATTTCCGTATTGAAAAAAATATCTCATTATGTGAAGAAAATAACGGCCTTTTTACATTTTTCGGGAATAATTTCTAGTTGAAGGGGTACAAGTAATCCATATAGAATTCGACGAAATAAAAAAGGCGGTATTTTCATCAAATGATGAGATTTTTTCAATAGAGTTACCCATTTTTCCCTAAAACATCCTCAGGTTGGAGCCTAGAAAGAGCCTATAATAATGGTTGAAGTAGATTCGTTCTAAAGTGTTTTATTATGCTGGGGTTTTGCTAGCTTTACGGTAAAGCCAGCAGAACCCAGTAATTGAATATATATATATATATATATATATATATATATATATATATATATATATATATATATATATATATATATATATATATATATATATAATACTTGCAATATCGGCGAAGGGTATAAACGTGAGCCTAATATGAGCCTCAAATTATGACCTAGTTGGATTTATGAAAAACATCAAAATGTTAAGCCAGCAAAACCCATCATAACTATAGTATTTCTAATCCCTATTGGACCGACATAAAAAGTTTCGTTAAGGATTTCTCTTTCCAATTGCCGCCTTGACATAGGCGTCGGTATATTATTTTCCGGTGGTATTTATTCAGTTACTTATTCTTACAATCATAGCAATTGATCACCCCATGTAAAACTAGAGACATGTTATCTCCAGAAAGCCATATTGATAAAATTATTTTCAATGGACAATTCCTAACCTCACCAACACACGGCACTGATTAAGAAATATTGTGAACTGCGTAATTCATGCGGCTTCAGATAACAGATGTCCTTTACTAATAATCTGGACAACTAGAGACACGCGTCAGTACTTTTTTATGATTGTACCAGGAACGCTTTGAAAGTAAAAACACTGGTAGTATATACATTTCCCATTTTCCGGGCAGTGCATATGAACACTCCTCGTAGTGATCTTCTTTTTATTGCCGTTCCAATTGGGATCAGAATAACTATACGTGAAATGATAAGCAACCCAATTAGGGTAATAAATTAGCCTAAAATGAGCCTAAAATTTAGCAAGAAAAAAAATTAATTCCCAAGATGGTTCTACTAGCTTTATAGAGGTATTCATAACCTAGAATAATTTAATTGTATATGGTGGTCTGCAAATTATTCACAAATGAGGTGTATCCCGTTATACGTTTTGAATTAAAGTCTATTATATATTTATAGTGAATCGTAGCCAAAAAATGTTAAGCTCCATGTTGATGTCAATATGAAACATAAAAAATTAAAAAAGTCAACGCCAGAACTTTTTTATGATTGTACCAGGAACGCTTTGAAAGTAAAAACACTGGTAGTATATAAATTTCCAATTTTCCGGGCAGTGCATATGAACACTCCTCGTAGTGATCTTCTTTTTATTGCCGTTCCAATTGGGATCAGAATAACTATACGTGAAATGATAAGCAACCCAATTAGGGTAATAAATTAGCCTAAAATGAGCCTAAAATTTAGCAAGAAAAAAAATTAATTCCCAAGATGGTTCTACTAGCTTTATAGAGGTATTCTTAACCTAGAATAATTTAATTGTATATGGTGGTCTGCAAATTATTCACAAATGAGGTGTATCCCGTTATACGTTTTGAATTAAAGTCTATTATATATTTATAGTGAATCGTAGCCAAAAAATGTTAAGCTCCATGTTGATTTCAATATGAAACATAAAAAAATAAAAAAGTCAAGAATTATGAGTGATTCCTGCACAAAAGAAAAATACGACTTAATCAAAATTTGGTACTGAACCGAATGTTGAGTCCCATATTCAATATAAAACATCAACAGGAAAATAAAAAAGGGACGAAAAATCAGTGATATTTCATGATCGTACATTATGGCTGGCGTTTAGTGACTTAGAGTCGAGCAAAATGGCATCGCTGCCAGTTAGAAGTTGAGGCCTTACTGATATGAGAATCATAATTACTTAAATCATCATTTTCATTAATT
Source organism: Gonioctena quinquepunctata (assembly GCA_018342105.1). NCBI lineage: Eukaryota > Metazoa > Arthropoda > Insecta > Coleoptera > Chrysomelidae > Gonioctena > Gonioctena quinquepunctata. The sequence continues at coordinate 444,565 of JAFIRS010000842.1, read as the reverse complement.
TCAATTATTGTTAGACTCCTTCAAATCAATTATATTCCTTCTCACAGTCATCCCTCGACTATATTTAACAATGTAAGACCTTGTCATCTTATAATGACACCTAGTCCGAAGATTTACTGATGTCCTTCTTCATATCCTAGAAAGCTTTCTTCATCCCTTCCTGATCGAAGACTGTGGATTCGTTCAGCACTTGCATCTTACAGTTCAAAGAGTCGTTTCCCTTTTCGTTTGCGATTAGTCTTCTGACCAACGAGATCAATTTCCGAAGGATCCTGCTGAGATTTTCAAATCTTTTCGACAAGTTGTTTTTCGTTAGACAACATTCTTCATTCACTCTGTAAAGTGGTGATCGTCATGTCTTTTTCTTTTACCTTGTTGAGTAGTTTTTCAATTTGATATTGGAGCTTATTGGAATTTTTCTTGTCGCGAAGAACCCGTCATTTGTTCAACAATTTTTCAATATAAATAATTATGAAATCAGTATATATATATATATATATATATATATATATATATATATATATATATATATATATATATATATATATATATATATATATACATATATATATTGTGACAATAAAGAGTTCAGAAACAAAATGTCCCCAAAGCATAAACAAAAACAGAAAAAGGAAACTCTCATGTAAGAATGCATTCAATGCTGCCAAGAACACATAAAAATTAAATAAAGCCTGAAGAAGTCCCCGGTCAGGGACGAAACGTTGCCATAAATGATTTGAAATATTATATATATCCTACCCAGAATCCAATAACCTAAGAAAGCTCCGCCAAATATATATATATATATATATATATATATATATATATAGATTTCATAATTATTTGTTGATATATTTCCTCGTGAACTCGATGAAACCCCAAACACTAAGGGCTGGTGAGAAGTATATCTACAACAGAATATTTCTATATTTCAGTTCAAGAGTTTCGAAGATTTCAGTAAAAAATATTCCATTCTTTGAATCCAACTAAATTTATTCAACCTACACCAAGAGTATGAGTAGTAGTTGGACTGACTTGTTCAAGTAAATTATGTATTTACCTTTTATATATAGTTTATAGTTTTAGTAGTTTCCCAATATAGGTCTGTTCAACCAACTGTTCAACCTATCGATGGACGATTCAGAGGATAGAGTTAAATATGAATAATTTTACTATCCATATTGAGCTAATAGAAATGATCACAAACTTTTGGTTGAGCACATTTTCAATTAAAATTAAATTAAAATCATGTGCACATCTCCCAAACAAATATGAAACGGTTTGGTCACTTCAATAATATATGATAATATCAAAATATCGCATTTTATCGAACAACTTTTCTCTGCTATTTTCACTACAATGCAACAAAAACAGTTCTCTGCGATAAATGTCAGAACTGATGCCGATTGTTTGTTCGAATAACACTAATTGACAACTTGTCGAATAAACCCACATAAACTCAATATTTATACGAGTGGATATGTGTCCGAGTGAAGGGTTATACCCTCGGTTATACCTATTATTATAAATATCAACAGGTGGCATATATATGCAACTGCTTCCTTTAAATTGTATAGCGGAAATGAGAAGAGTGAATAGAAGCTTCCGTTATATGCAGACCAGTTTAAAATTGGAAATGTTATGAATAGTTTTGAAAGAATAAAATGATCAAGCTATTTTTAGCGAATGTGCGAAAACATCGACTCAAACAGCTGCTTGTATTATTTTGTTGTGATTCTCCTTCATTACTTTATATCAAATTCAGAATCCTCGATAAATGACAAATGGCAGCTCAGAAGGTAGATTATCGAGGGTCAGTAATACTTTAATAATGTATAACGTATTAGGTATGATTATTGACATGGTGTCTACAATATGAGAACGCAGTACCTGTTCTAATATCCCTCAAATGATAACTGAATTGCCAGAAGGAAACTGGAAAATATACGATTCATATAAATAAATCTTAAGGATACAATTCTTATTATCAAATATTTTTTCAATGGATTAACAACAGAACCTACTACATTAAAACCATCTTTAATGGAATAAGGACCTTCATTATAATTCAATAAGAAAATCATATTTAATCTTTATCGACAAAATAAACCCGAGTATGACCTCTACCAGAGAAGTTCGGTTTAGCAGACCACTGATCAATAACTATATCTCACCAAGGCACAGCGTTGAAACGATAACTCAATGCTCTTTTCAAGCATAATTATTTTTTTAATTGGTCAATACGTTTTTTCACCATATGCATTTGAAATGTCAAGAATAACGAAATTCAAAATGCATATTGTGAAAAAACGTTTAAACAAAATTTGAAAAAAAATAAGATGGTTGAAAAGATAATTGAATTATCTGTTCAATGATGTGCGACCCCCCATGCCATTTTAGATTTTTAAGTTGATGTGCCCCCCGCGCCATCTATCGAGCAATCACGATGTCTTTAGTTTCAAAAAGTAGTATCGGTGATATCATTCAAAACAGTTTTTGTCCCATCGTTCTTTGTCGAAACGTTCAAAAGTTAACAGAGGGGGAGGGGGGGAAGTACTGTATACTACAGTCAAGCAAGACAGAAACATCATATTTTCAACAGATAGTAGGTTTCTTTGGTATCTTATAGTTCGGAGTATATTTATTTAAGACACTTTGAAAGGTTTTATGTCTTACCACACATTATCGGGCCCTCTTCCCCAAAATAAGCAAATATAATTTACTTTCTGGTTACCTCTGCGATAAAAAACGGAAACATTTATGGAGTAAAATTAATTTGTAATTGTTCTCCTTTTATTATGATTTTCACATTGACATCCTTTTTTTATGATTGCAATTCAAAGATTCAAAATGTATTTCCAAATCATTCCTCGATATTCATTATCTGGTGAGAAGACTTTCAGCATCGTTCGAACGAAACACGAACAAAAATTACAACAAAGCAATATATTTAAGTTTTTCACTACATGTCAACACTGCGATTGTAAGTTTCGTAACGTTTCGTCTTATCTCATTTCATGAATAACAACTTTCAAGTCTTTGGTAAGTGAGAAGCCACTTCCGGCGATTTAAGTATTCGAATAACCAAATGAATTTTAGTAATTTCTTGATGTTCCAATGGTAAAATATTAGTTCCAGGTAATCCTTCCAATTCTTTTTTCAAAAACATGCTGATCCTCAACAAGATTAGGAAAACATATTTTCACATTCCACTTCCATGGACATTTTTTCTTATTTTTTTTTCTATCTTTGCTTCATGCAGTTAGACAAAATATTTTCCACCTACTCCAATAGTCAGAATGGCGCTCAGCTCTAACCAAATGGACTGCGATTGGTGTGATCATATAAGTAGCTATAATAAAGCTAGACATTCAGGCCATCAGGGAAATGAGAAACCGATACCATTGCCTGAGGAACACCAAAAGCCCTGATAGACCCAGTACCCTCCTGTGCTGTCATCATCGATAGTTGGGTGCAAACCAAATCACAAGAATGTTCCATGAATGAGGAGATGAAAAAATTAGTGAAGGTGCACACATCCAAACCAATAGCAGACCTACTGATTCCCATCAGTAAGGCTGTCAGAAATGTCCCTGTTGTTGGGACAGACATTTTCGACTCGAGAAATTACTGGGGCTGGAGGAAAAAAGCTTTTGCAAGTTCTGCAAAGAAGAGCCACCGCGCTGCATATCTCTCAGCCAGTACTGAAAGCTATGCAAAACAACCACTGTCGTGGTAGTGGAGAAAATTAGGTTTACAAATATAGGACTAGTCAAAAGACAAATTGGATACATAATGTGGTTTTTATGAGTAACATCAACTGAATTGTCTTTCTAGGTGATCAATATGATTTAATATGGCCACAGATTATATACAGGATTTTTTTTCGAACACAGTTGTTTTTTCATTTAGTTTGCCAATACGCATCTGTGAATGCCTTTTTTCAGAAAATCCATTTGTATTGAAAAGGGAAACATTCTCAATTGAATATTGATAGTGAGATTGCTTCTTGAAAATGTGTTTCCCATTTCTTCCGGTCTTCCTGATGATCGTGGAAGCGTGAAACAGATTTTCGTCGACGAAAATGTATTGAAGACCTAGTGAATGCGATGTCTCTCTTGCGTCAATGTTACGAATGATTTCTGGTGAGTACTCTCTTTTGGAAAACATTCTTCTTTGCCTCATTCATCTTTATGAGTTCTTAATTGAGGCTGGAATAGAAAATCAAATAACTATCTGAATGAAAATGCAGATTTTCAATTTCAGATTTTTTCTTTTGAGCTAGGGTCTTTTCAGAATATCTATCAGATGCAGTTCAATGTCCAGCGTGACTTTAGCCAGGGAAGTAGTTGTTTTCTGTTAGACATTCACAAAAAATAACTTCATTTTTATCGTGGATTTTTCAATTCACAGAAAAATCTTTCTATCAATATTCAATTGAGAATGTTTCCCTTTTCAACATGAATACCCCACAAGAGGTTATCTTGACGATGTAAGATAGTGACTAAAGTTTATCTTTCAGTCGCAGATGATTCCACATCTGATTTTATGAACATCCTGTTCATATTTTCAACAAATCAATCCAATTGTAGTTATGTAATGAAAATGATTCGATTCGATTTTGATGTAATTACTATACTTATTTAAGTTTGAAATCTCTAAAACCTATGATAATATGGTGATTTTTCATTAGAAAATAAAACTGAAAATGCTTGTCAAAACTGTATGTCAAACGTGATCGTACAATGAGAAGTTAAGAAACAACTAAAAATGTTTCCACTATGCATTCTACGATTGAAATGTTTATCGCAAGAACAGTATTTGCATAAGTAAATCATTAGGTTTTCAAAGTGTATTTCCAATTCTGAAATACTCAAATGAAAACAAAGGTTTTATTAATAAACAGATGTTAACAATAACTTGAAATCAGTATAATTATGCTAAATATACTTACATTATGCTAAATACGCTTGCCAAATTATATTTTATTTGGTATTGGACTGGCAACAGAAATGGTAAGGCCAAAAAAGAAAGATTAATGAGTTGCTTTTGTAATCGTATGCAATATTTAATGCTTGAGTTTAATGTTGTGTTATGTAAAATCATATCATTCATTTCTTTGGCATTTTATGAAGTTGGCTATTCCGAGCCATAACAAACGTCAGAAATAAATTTGAAATAGGGAGGTATCGCCGTAACCCCGTCAGTTGTAAATAAAAAATAACCTTGAAGATCGAAGATGACAACATTGCTTCTGGCAGCTCTCCCGGGTCATTTCGTTCGTCTTGTGTAACCTTCTCATCTGTGTGTATTTCTACTATGTGACATGGCCGTGATTTGTCAACCAAACTTCCGAATGTGAATAGGTATGCTGACGATATTTTTCAAACATAATTCACTTCAATGACATATATTGTGCAAAAGTTGCTCCAAATCCATATATCTAATAGTATATATCAGATATACATTATCTTTCATCTTCCATATCAGTTGAGGCGCGTATTAATTCAACTAACTCGAAAATATATCCTAAATAATTAACAAGTGAAGAACATATCATTGCATACTCTTCATTTTGATCCTTCACTCATATATACATTTTCACGTCATGAAGTTTAGTCGATATATTCAATAATTCTCAATCATGCTTCAATCGATTCAAACCTATGTAAGTTAAATTAGACAGTGAACCTGGAAATTGCGAGAATTTTTTTCGGTAAGGTTAGGTTCGGTACATAATGAGTACATCGGAACATCATTAGATAAAGCAACAAGGATATACAATTTCAATGTACAGGTAGATTCATTGCCAGAAAGTTTTGGTGTGATAGATATCAACTAAATTTCATCTGATAATGTATTCGCCATACATCATACCTCAACGGTAAAATCAGTAAACATTATACATATTTGTGACTTTCGAAATTGTTCCTGATGACTTAGTATGCATCATTCAGAGTTTCTTTTGATGAGATGCAATCTCTAACAGGATCTAAACTGCACGAAGATGAAGAGATAATACATTCAAATTGTTTGTAACTCTGACAAATTTGGAGGTCTGAGAAAGTTGTGACTCTCTATGTCACGAAAAGTTCCTGCTCAAAAGTAACTAAAATGATGTCTGTTTCGTGAATTGCATTTTATATTTTATTGAATGAGTTCGCGGTCTTCTATCAGATCATTATTGCTTTGTCCGTCATTGTCCAAAATTTCCTTCATATTTCAATCCAGGCAATGTTGTTTTCCAGGTACATCCAATTCTGGATAATCTATGAGTATATGTTGATCCGTAATTTCCTAGGAGCGAATACAAGTGCGTCCATATTTGTATGGTTTATTCTCAATCTCAAGCATGTGAGAACGACTTGCTCTCATCTGTTCTACTGCTGAGAGCCATTTCTTCACATATGACTCAATATTTTACATGAGTTTCTTCTTTGTTTTCATTTCATTTTTTCAGATCTTCTGTGTAAAGGGGTGAATTTTCATGATGTAAGTACTCGCAGCCATTTTTGCTGAACCATCTGCATTTTCCCAATGGCTGGTCATGGCAAGAAGATCTGGAGAAAATTTATTTTGTATTGATTTTATTGAGCTCTGTAAGTCAGTACAAATCAGAAAGTGAGTTCCGTCACTTGTAAATTCCCGATAGAGCAGGGAATTGTACGAGTATCTTGCGCCTATATAGACCGGTCGTTGGATGCATCGACCAAGTATGAAGGTTTCTATCTACGAGAAACGCACAGCCCTCTCCATTTTCAGTTTTGGGTCCATATATTTTGTGATAGATGGGAAATTTCCTGATATTGATATAATAATTCAGTTTGTGTTGCTGTGAATTCAACTTAAATGTTTTCCTCATTCCACACTTGGTATAACGCGGCAATCAATATCAGTAAGTATCCATGGTGCACATACCCGAAAACTAAGTGTGAAAACTCTTCATTCAGGGATAAGATTTTTTCTCGTATTCGTGTACCAGTTGGTCTGGATAAAGGTTGTTTCTGTTAGAATAATTTATTATATAATCATGATTTGGATGTGTTGGTTGAGAGTATATTTTCACGGCATAATTTGCAAGAAGTCTTGTTCTTCGAAATTCAAGCGAGAATTCAAGTGGAGGAAATACTGATTCGCAGCAGAGCGACAACCCAGGACTGGTTGTGATACTTCCTGTTATGAGTTTAAAGCGTGTTCGAAGATTTTAATCAAATGTTTCTTGCAGAGTAGTGAGCTACACTACCATAGTCTATTCCGACAAAAAAAAAGTAGACTCCGGTATATGTTCGATGATAGGATACCAAGGTCCACCCCCAACAGATGGGTTTATTAAATGAATTTGGAATTTAGTCCTAGGAATTTTATAGAAAACTCTTGGATTCTATGGATGTTTCATTTATTGGGATTATTATGTTTGCGTTTTCTACAAACGTAAGGTAAGAAGCTTTAGTTTTGGAACAAGAAAATTTGAGATCTGTTTTGTGCGCTTGTCGACGAAGGTGGTCTTCACTCTTGAACTGTATCTGTTATCCCATTGAATACCATTTCACATATCTCATAAATTGGATATTTTGTCATGAATATTGGTCCTTTTTTATGAACGACCTGTTGAAGAGTATTTATTTGACAGTCTTATCATATACAAATACTACTGTTTTCACTGGAAAGTGAATTTGGACCAATGATGAATAATTACCGTGTTCTGGAGCTTGGGAGAGCCGATCAAATAACAGAGATTAGTGACTAAGTATCCCGGCCAAAGATCGTGTTTGAGTGTTACATCTCAGCAAGAATAAACATTAACAAATAGACTCAACGAGTTGTCTACTTACCTGTAAAATATTATCGTTGGATCACAACTCACATGGTTTAAATAAAAAACTACAAAATCAATGAACCAAAATTAGTTCATTTTTGTCGGTAATCGCTCACAAAATGAACACATGTGATCCATTACAACATAATCTAAAACACATCCTGAAACGATTTGATGTTGTTCTTCCCTCAACTCAGCTATAGCATTGCCGTTCCGGCTATAACATATATATTAGGAAACTACTACTCAAACTTTCTAATCAATTTCTAACGATTACAAATCACACCTAAAAGTTATTTTTTTTGGACAAAGAAGAAAAATATAATAACCAAAAACCAAAATCAAACTGATGAGACTAATATACATTCTTGAAATGCGACTTGAACAATGGATTGTATAATATTATGATTTCTTCATATATATATTTGTGCATCTTCCATCTAGTCTATATTAAGTACTTGAACTGAAGAAGGAGGGTGTTCCTCAAAATTGGCAATCTTCATAACCTGTATATACGTTCGTAGGTATATACAGGTTATATATATATATATTCATGGTCGAAATCCTGAAAAATGAGGAACCTTACTGAATTGTCGAAGTTTCTCCATACGCACTGAGTTACATGATACCTATATGTACCAATGCAATGCCTGAGATTATTGTGAAGAAAATGAGTACATATCAAGTTAAAGAGAAACACGGTTGAAAATATATTTCATCTCTCCCAGTTTGCCTTGCCTTCCGTGTCAGAATGATCAACTCTATAAGGAATTGTTTCAATTCGCATGGCTACTCTTTCTTATGTTGATTCTTACAAAGACCTCTGAAACCAAAAACTGATGCATGTCGAGCATCGAGGGCACAATAGATCTGTTGTTGCCAGGATATATTGGGAGCTAAATTCTCAATACTCAGGGAAAATCTCAAATAATGCATGTATATTCCAATTTTTATAATTCTGTTTTCCTATCTTCCTCCAGAAGTGTCCTCTCTCAGAAATTGGCAATCGTCAGTTGATTGTTTGCCGGTATGTGCAGATCTTTTATAGTTGAAACTTTTGGTTTCTGATACAACCTGTGCAATTTGCCAAGATTGCATTTTTTAAAGTAAATTTCATCTATTTTCAATTCCACCTCAAGAGAATATGATTCGAAACACAGAGTCAAAGACCATTTTTTATTTCTCGGAAACTGTGTCTATTTGTTTTGATAAATATGTCTTTTTTTGCAATGTAATACAAGTTAGATTATTAGTATACGGTGGGTCGATACTTGAATAAATCAGTTATCCATAATATTTGTTGAAGGAATCATACCACAATGTGGATTACTTTATAGGTATGTTTTGAAATCCATTTTTTATGTCCGAATTTCATGGGTAATAAGAGATGATTCGGCTTGACGTTCGAACCCAGTTTATGAAACACTTTTTGTCATCACAGTAAGCGACTTCCACAAGGTGAAATAAACCAGAAGAGATGATAATCACGATATCCAACGAATTAGCCTTGGACATTATCATACTCGCTTGGTAATAGACTACCTACTTTACGGAACAATAAGAATATTGATTATAAATCTTCATCACGCGTATTATAGGCATTGCGTGGCATTGTCTTGTCGGTTTCTATCTTCATCTGTCCTTACAACTAATTGGAGTTAACGACTGTCTGCTGAGTACTAGTAGGATTGCATGAACAGGACGCATTTTGAGTTTCGGGGCCTAAATTGACTTCACATGCCGTAACTGGTGTAGTGATATCTTCAACACTGTATGTACCTATTTAACAAATTAGTTAAAACTTCCGAGCATACTTTTCATATCTCATAGCATCAATACATATTTGCTGGCCTTTTGTGAGAGAGATATATACATTTAACGTGTCAACGTGTGAATGACACTTTAATACAAAAAAGTTGTGCTTCAATTAGAAATAACAAATATTTGGGGGATGCATAGCTAGTGCTAACTTCGAAGTTTCATATGTACTGGCAGCACACGAAATTCAAAATCACACACTTTATCTCAACATATTCATTCGTATTTCAATCTTTTCAACAGTTTCCTGCATTGAGGTTTGATTTAGTCCAAGGATTTCAGGCTTTCTGCTTCAGGTTACAATCCTTCATAATTTGCTTTGAATTCAGACTCGTTTACTGATAGCTCTCCTTTCGAAACATACTTGGCCTATCGTTCTTAAAATCAGACATAAGTATGACAAAAGATTGCTGATTTATGTTTCCTGTCACGAGTGAATTCGATAAATTAATACTATTTCACAACTCTGAAAACACCCTTCTTCGGAGCCATATTTTACAATTACATTTATGTTGTTTTTTTTGTATACGAATAGGTACGTTGTTTCTAGTTTGGACGCGTGATTTAGCATATGATCTCTGCAATCAGTCTATAGGTATATGGTTTCGATGATGGATAATGTAAATATACCGCTATCCTGAAAGTGAGAATAAATACTTCAGGTGTTGTGTTGTTCGTATGTCATTCAATTTTAATTCAACTACATCCAGTTGATTTCACAATGGATGTATATTTCGATGATCGATATTAATTGTGTGAAAGTTCCTGGTCAAATTGGTAGATATTAAGTTACTCTACACATGCATTCTGAATATGGGGAAAAAACTTTTCTTACGTGTTTTTGCCTCCTGAATACGAATCCGGACAAACGTGGCGGTCTCATATCATTTCCGAGTTACAACACTTTCAAAAAAAATTAACCTCATTTCCAAGCACCGTTTTCTCGCACAAAAATCACTCAAAATGCCTCCTTCTTTTTACCAGCATAAACAATACACCCTAAATCACTTATTTTCGGCACAACTTTGCACAAAATATCGTCGTTTTTATCGTAAAAATCCTCCTTACACAGTTCCAAATAAATAATTTTCGGTCCTTTGACAGAAGAAATTTTGTAACTTTGCCTTATTTTTCATGTTGGTAATAAATGAATGAAAAATGCGGCGGTCTCATACCGTTTCAGAGTAACAGCACTTAAAAAAAAATAACCTCATTTCAAGCACCGTTTTCTCGCACATCCTAAAATGCCTCCTTTCTTTACCAGCATAAACAATACACCCTAAATCACTTATTTTCGGCACAACTTTGCAGAAAGTATCGTCGCTTTTATCGAAAAAATCCTCCTTCTTACACAGTTCCAAATAAATAATTTTCGGTTCTTTGACAGAAGAAATTTAGTAACTTTGCCTTATTTTTCATGTTGGCAATAAGTGAATCACCGCCAACTTTTCGAATTCAAATGTGAGCATTTTCCCTTCATTTATGTGTGCAATTGTTGTGGGCGGTGATTAATTTATTACCAACATGAAAAATAAGGCAAAGTTACTAAATTTCTTCTGTCAAAGGACCGAAAATTATTTATTTTTAACTGTGTAAAAAGGAGGATTTTTTCGATAAAAACGACGATATTTTGTGCAAAGTTTTGCCGAAAATAAGTGATTCAGGGTGTATTGTTTATGCTGGTAAAAAGAAGGAGGCATTTTGAGTTTTGAGTGATTTTTGTGCAAGAAAACGGTGCTTGAAAATGATGTTAATTTTTTTGTTTTAAGTGGTGTAACTCGGAAACGGTATGAGACCGCCGCATTTTTCGTGTTCGTGTTCAGTAGGCAAAAACACATAAGAAAAGTTTTTTCCCTATATTCAGAGTGCATGAGTAACTTAATATTTAACCACAAAAATTCAACAATATGTTCCAACAATTTGTCTCGAACAATGGCGACTTTTCAGTTATTGTAACCTGAACAAAAAGTCCAGTAAATTGATTCGAATTCGTTTCCTCACCTCTCAGCAGGTATGCTGCCAACATCATGTCTCTAATCTGCGGAAGTTGAATGAACGGGTTGTTTTGTAATCCAAACCCCATGGGATGAAGTACAGGGGGCACAAGACCATTCATAAAAACAGGGGAATGTGTACAGCCGATTCCTCCGAATTTCTGTTGATCCATAGACATTTCGCACAATTTACAAGTAATTTTCATTTTCATTATGGAAATAAAGGTATCACAATTATTTTACTCAAATATCACAGCACTTAGATCACGTAAATAGGCACGACAGAGATTTTTCACAGACTTGGACTTTTGCAGGCTTGTGACGGCAGGTGGCCAATTAACTTGCAAATCACACGGTCAAATACCTATAAATACGGTCCGTTAATTGAACCGCTTTGTAGTTGTCAAGTCGAGTTGAATTCATCTCGACGAAAAAACACTTAATAGCCAGTACATTTGGAGAATTTCCTGGCCACACACACGCACTTTCCAAACAAAAAACTCGCGACTTCTGGGAACATTCTCGAAATTTATATCGGTAAACAAAATACCGTTGAAATAGCGCTCGAGTAAACACACCGTTTTCGAAAAGACCGTAACCAAAGGCAAAAAATATCCGGACCGAATCGACGTTACCACAAAAAAAACGATTCAACCTGTTATGTGGACGTGTGTGAGTTTGTACGAAATATGTCAGAAACCGAAGCGAACAAAATGCGGCAGCGACAGCGCTGTTACGGCAGTCGACACTCGACTGGATAACAGTTAACCTTTTGCGTGTACTACGGTCAGTTCACTCTAGAACGTAGAGAACCACCAATAGGAGAACGTTTCGCGTAAACGTAGTCATGACGTCAGGCCACCTTTGTGAGTGGCGCTCTGTGGATTGCCGATCTGGATGCTTCTGAATTCTGAAAGCTCGGTGATAATAGAGGCTTCTCTCGTTATTTTTTTAACAAGGCGTATTATAGTAGGTAGCTAAATGTTTTTGGTGACGACAATTATTTCTGTGAGAATTAAAAAGGCGCTTTATTATTATAATATTGGATGAAAAGTTTATTTCATAATCTCCTATTGATATCGCTAGGTTTAGTTGTTTGAATAATTATAAATAGGTAGTACGCGTTTTTACATTTTGATTTTCAGATAGGTATATTTATTTTAATTGTAACTCTAGGATATTGCAATTTGTTGGAAAATATTCAGCAATTGATTAAGCCTCATAACTAGTACGCATAATATATCTACAGTGCTTTTCTTTAATGTCCCCCCCCTTTTATTTTTTGAACGGGTCGACTCAAAGAATTTAAACTTGGGATAATGAAATTGATGCATGACTACTATATTTTGGAGTAAAATTGATAGATAAAACTTTCACGTTGGCGATTGGGCACCATCTGGGAAAAAAAAATTGAAAGGGGGTCTTGTAACACATCCTTTTGAAGCTCCTGACGAATACTTCACAACCCTAGAATATAAAGTCAATATCTTCACCTACTACAAAATAGCGATAGGTTATTTTTTGTTTAAACAAAAAATGACAAGAAATGTCAGTACGAAAACGAACATTGTTCAGTTAAAGTATTCTCATTTAGTTTTCGGTTTTACTAGTAAATAGGTACCACGTGAACTATCTCTAAAATGGTCAATTCTCGTCCATTAGAAGAAAAAATCGAAGCGATTTTTATTTACGGTGCGACGCGTAACTTTCACGAAACCGAAAGAATTTTTAATGATCGTTTCCCGAATCGTCCTATCTGTAGAAAATATTTAAGGGAACTTCTAACCAAATTTACAACTACCGGTAGTGTACAGAACAAAAAGCCCCCAGGTCATCCGTCCATTCCGGAAGAACAGCAAGTTCAAATAATTGGTGAGATGATAGTAAATCCTCAACAGTCTACTTCCTCCGTCGCGAATGTTTGTGAGGTGTGTCCTTCTACTGTGTGGAGACTTTTGAAGAGGAATAAGTATCATCCATACAAAATCAAAATGGTACACCAGTTAACTGAAGATGACCCTGATCGAAGAACAGAATTCTGCGAAATTATGACGGAAACCATTACAAGGCATCCTACCGATCTCCACAATATTTGTTTCAGTGACGAATCTACATTTCATATCAACGGCAAAGTTCACAGACAAAATTGCCGTTATTGGAGTGACACCAACCCTCACATTTTCCGGGAAACTCATACTCAATATCCAGAAAAAATTAACGTCTGGGCAGGAATATTGGGAAACCATATTGTAGGACCTCTATTCATTGAACAAAATTTAACAGGGGAACTGTATTTGAATATGCTGGAAAATACTGTTGACCCTCTAATCACCGAAATCGTCGAAGCGAATCCTAATGATTTCGATATGGATATTGTATTCCAACAAGATGGAGCACCACCACATTACTACGTACAAGTAAGAAACTATTTGGATAATACTTTCCCCGGTCGTTGGATTGGCCGTCGATGTCCTACGGAATGGCCAGCCCGCTCGCCAGATTTGACCCCTGTGGACTTTTTTTTATGGGGCTATTTGAAGCAAAAGGTGTACGAAACTGAACCCTCTTCAATATTAGATATACGGCAGAGAATAATAAATATTTGTAGAAATATCGACGTTACTGTGTTCGAAAATGTTCGGCGTGAAATATAGGATAGGCTGTTCTTATGTCGAACAGTTCCAGGCGACCATTTCGAGCATCTTCTGAACTGAACTCAGCTTCTTTCCTCAAATTATGAAGTTAAACGTCGATGTATTCAGGCAATTATTAAATGTTCCGCCATTTTGTAGTAGGTGAAGATATTGACTTTATATTCTAGGGTTGTGAAGTATTCGTCAGGAGCTTCAAAGGGATGTGTCACAAGACCCCCCTTTCAATTTAATTTTTTTTTCCAATCGCCCAGTCGCCATCTTGGAAGTTTCATCTGTCAATTTTACTCATGCATCAATTTCATTATCCCAAGTTTCAATTTTTTGAGTTGACCCGTTCAAAAAATAAAAGCGGGAGACATTAAAGAAACGCACTGTATAAAATCCAATGAATATTGCATTTAATGGTGGTTTTGTTCATTAGGATATTTGGCGCAATACTATTTGTTTAAAATCAAGTTTTTGTTTTTGCGTTTGTCTCCGTGGGAATTGCAGCTTCATTCGGTTCTCTCCCATATTTTCTATGACACTCTGTCCAACAATCTTGTGTCTTGTGAAATTCTCGGAGATTATTCTCAACTGATTCCTATTCGGTTGAATCAGCCCTTCAGTTCTCTCATTTTATTTAGGAAAGGATAATATAAAACTTTTTCAGAAATATTTCCTCAATATATCTATACTATTATAAAATTGTAATTGTCTGTTTGTTTGTTCGAGCAACACGCAAAAACTACTGGACCCATTTTGAAGAATATTTTTTGTTTGAAAGCTTATTAGACTTATGATCCCGCTACGACGACGGGAACTGGATATATATGTAACAATAAAACAGCATTTCTTCACAACTAAGTGCGAATTTTCACGATCCATTGAATTGGTCAATTTTGTGACCGTCAATTTTATTGATAGGTGTAAACAGAAAATTGTCGTCAATTTAAACTTGACCAATAAATTGATGAGTTTAGAATCGGTTCTAATTTTTCATAAATTTTTAGTGACTTTCGGCCATGAATTGGATGCCTGCTAGAACAGAGATTTTCAGGTTATACGTTATTATACCCTACCATAACCGCGAGAAAAATTATATTGCAAAAAAAAAACATAATTTACGTTGCATTACATTCGCAGCAATGTGCATTGCTGAATATAAAAGACAGAGATGTAGAAGATGGTGGATTAGATCTTGGATTGAGAAAAGAGCGAGAGGAAACTTGACATTAGTTCACGAAAAATTCCTGAGTGCAGATCTTAATCAATTCAAATGATATTTAAGAATGGATCAGAATCAATTCAATACGCTATTGAAAAAAATTCGGAACTTTTCCTATAGTTGAACCATTTCTTGTCAGTATGTTGGTATTCCTGAGTAAAATCTGTTGCCAAAATTGACCAATAAATTGTCAGGTGTAAATATAACCCATATTGGTCAATTTTATTGTTCAATTTATTGATCAATTTTATTGGATCGTGTAAATTCGCACTAAGTGCTACCAATATAAGTTTAAATCTTCTTTATGTATATGTATGTATATGTATATATGTATATATGTATATATATGTATATATGTATATATATATATATATATATATATATATATATAATGGAAATTTATAATATAAAAAGTTTAACCGTAGACACTCTTTCATATATATATATATATATATATATTTTTTTTTTTCCGTAGTTTCTCGGGTTATTGGATTCCACAATGATTAATACATTTATATTGTTAAAGACGTTTCGTCCCGGGCCTGGGACTTCTTCAGTTTTATTTCATGTTAGGTATATAATTCTGATTGACATGTAGCGGTCAATTTATATTAAAATGAATTTTCCTTTTTTGGAATTTTTCCACATAATGGAGGCCTATCAACATGTTTCTTGTTCTATAAGGAAGTCGGTTGTCGCGACAACCGACTTCCTTTTTTTCAAATATGAACTCTTGGCTTATAATTAATAATAATTTTTTACCCATCATTTTTTCTTCTCCATGTAAATAACACATATTGTATAGTATTTCAAATCCCAATTTCCCATTTGCCGGGCAGTGCATATGAACACTCCTCGTAGTGTTCTTATTTTTATTGCCGTTCCAATTGGGATTAGAATAACTATACTCCACTACCTATGGTTTTACTTCTTTTCTCTTCTTTTACTGTAGAACTTTACATTCCGCTGATGATGAACCTATAGAGGTTCGAAACATGTACTAGTCGATGGTTTTTTACCTATTCCCCATCACATAACTAATCGATTGCTATATTAAATTGTGGAGATGACTTTGTTTTTCTATACTTCGTAAAATTATACCACTCCACTTTCGAGATACAATGGACTTCTACCACAGGTTAAATCACATACGTTTGGGTCAGAACTAATCAAATATTTGTGGAATAGACATTTCGCAGGAGATTAATTATGAAAACACGATGCAGGTGTAGTCGTGCCCTGTATATTGATGCACATGAGCTCATTCAATATTCTCAACCCGTAAATAATATTTAAACCAACTAATATTTGTAATTAAAAGTTAATAATACATTATTTGACCTTGCTAAACTCAATATTGGTTAGTAAATTTGAACTTCAATGACTTAGCTATATTTTTTAATTTTATAAGGCGGCTTTGAAAAAAGATCTACTTTTGTTGTAACAATAACAAATATCACAATAACTTGTTGACGATTTTGTTGGAGTTGTCGTTCTGTATCAGTTTTTGTGTTTTTCAATGTATCAATAGAAATGGCTTCCAAACTGAGTAAACAAAAAAATAGAAATAGTATTGCTACATGGCGAAAATTATCATAGCACAAGAGAAGTAGCTGAAATTATCAATAGAAGGCATCCAGACCAAAATCTGCATTTTACTACGGTGGCAAAGATACTGAAAACAAATATGATGGTAGATGGTAGGCGGATCATAATCCTAATTTGATTATTGAAGCCAAGGACCAATATATTTTCAAAGTGAATGAATGGTGTGGAAATTCAAATGAGCGAATTGTCGGTCCCTTCTTTTTAAGACAAAGTTTAAATGGCGAACGGTATTTGAACTTTTTACGGACCGAGATATTTATCGACAACCTACCATTTCAAGAGCAGATTCGTTAATTCTTTCAACAAGATGGGGCTTCTATTCAATCTACGAATGAAGTGCGGGAGTGGTTGAACAATGAGTTTGGTGAGCAGTGGATAGGTCGATATTCAGGTAATCCTTGGCCTGCTAGGTCTCCAGACCTAACGCCGTGTGATTTATTTTTATGGGTTTACCTGCGAAAGCAATGTTTATAAACATCGCCCATTTCGAAATGTAGAACATTTAAAAATTTGTATAAGGAATTGGGCAGCACTGATCAACAACTTTGTTGAAAAATGTTCGCTGCGAAATGTTTTCCGGAACAATTCTCTGTGTGAAGCGCGAAGGTGGTCACGTAGAATATTGAAAATCTGAACATTGTTTGTTTATTGAGTTTTTTTTATTTTTCCTCATCCACCTAAACAATACTAAATTCAATTACGATAAATAATGTATTATTAAGTTCTGATTACAAATATTAGTTGGATTAGATTTTATTTACGGGTTGAGAATATTGAATAAGCTCATGTGCATCAATATACAGGGCATGACTACACCTAGTGACTAGACTAAATCGTGTTTTCATAATTAATCTCCCGCAAAATGTCTATTCCACAAATATTTGATTAATTTTGACCCAACTTATGTGATTTAGGTTATGAACGCTGTTTCAAGATAAAACAAGAATGTATAATGTTTCTTAGTAAGGATACAGGAATAAAATGGTATTTTTGGTTCAAAATTGGTTTGGTTCAAAATTGGTACATTTTCTCAATAAACATTTTCGATATCTTCAATCTGACCCATTTTTCGGCACCACGGACAATTTTTTTTAAATTCCCGTCAAATCTGAGGTCACGTGGAATAAGTCTCAACGAATTTTTTTGTTGTCAGACATGCAGAAATGAAACCGCCATTAGAGTTTTTCAGAAATTTCAATGACAATTTTTTTCCCATATGTAGCCAACCTTATCATATATATTGTTATGTTATGTTATGCCAGTTGTAAATTTTAAAAGACTAAAGACCCACAAAAAGAATAATTACTAGATGGTTAATGGTTTCAAGAGTTTGTTTGTGAATAACTTTTGAAATTCTATGTATATTGTGTGCCTAGGTAGAATATGGATAGATAAAAATGTCAAAATACTATAAAACAATAAATTTCATACACTGTCAAAATTATTATAACCCATAATTGCTCAAAAGACAACAAAAAGTCTAAATTTACAAAATTTTCAGGAATAAACAGTAATCAACACATTTATAAATTTGAAACATACAGTATATGAAATTTTAGCTAACTAAAAGTAGCCAATGATAGAACAGCAAATGTCTTTATAAAAATAGCCAATCAGGGAATAGATGGTCAGGTGTAAAATTGGAAATTGTGGGAGAGTAGCAATGAGATGGTATCAGAAGCAATTATTATTGAAATTTGTAAATAATGATAAGAGTGGAAAAATAATTGTATATATAAATTATGCAAAATAAAGATAAACAGTGAAAAGTGACAATTTAGTGCACCAATTCAAAAATTCAAATGAAAAAAAAAATTAGGAAAAAAAAATTAAGGGGTAAAAAATAAATTTCCAAGCGGATGCCACCCAAAAATTTTACAAAAAGAAAATTGGAATAATCCCATCATTTGGTAAACAAAACCAATATTACCTTAATGATAACATATCCACGGATCCAAATGTTGATTTCCGCATCTATATAGTTCCTGATACATGATATTGCAGTCCTGACAGCGATTGGAGAGAGGAGACATCCTGATTCATGGTATAATTAGAACATCAACAGTTCCAACCAGGTATAAAACTTAAATAGTGCTCTTCCGGTCCTGAACTATTTCACCAATAACGAATTTCACATTCGAAGAACTTTATGTCACTCTATTTTGAACAATAACAGAGAACTTCACTCTCACGGAAAAAGGAGGTTCTGTTTTATCTATCCATGATCTGATTTATTATTTTTATCCGTGAATATTTGTTTGATTCACCCTAGTATAAGTTATTTCTCGTAGGCCAGGTATTTTAAGTCTTCCTGAATAAAGGAGATAATTGCTTTATGATATTTTGTTGTTTGTTTTTTCACAATGATCAACAAACATACCTACGACCATTGAATAACTTGAGTTTGACATATCAAGTAGTGGCTAAATTGCTTTGAACCGGCTATCTGAGATGAGGGCGTACCAACTGTGCTAGCTGTGGTGAGAAAAGGAATAACAATTGTCAGCTACGTGACGAGAGAACAGTGACGTTCGTTGGCAATTATTATTACCACATACAAATTATTATACAGGGCAAAAATATCTATCGATATCATATCAATTTGGTTCACAAAGAATAATGAAAATTATTAGCTATCTTAGTATATAAAAACAATTTAGATTTTTCAATTTATCAAAACATTACAATATATATATATATATATATATATATATATATATATATATATATCGTCGGTGAATTTACAAAGGAGGGTATGTAGGAAAAAGGCGTAAGGCGTAAATGATTTTTTGTTTTTATGGGGGTAACAAATTGCGCCGAAGCTGATTCATATACTCTCAAAGTGGCGAAAATCAACTCCAGATAGTTCAGATTTTATGTTGTTTTCAAATTTAGGCGTATATCCAAAATGAGTAAAATATTTCGAAGCAAACCAGCAAATACGAAATACGCCCATTTGCAATGGCATATTTTTTTTAAAATAGTTCGACATTAACGGGACAATATGAAATACGCCTATTTGTTGACGTAGTAGTTACCGAACTTACCAGGTTATTCCTTGGCGTTAAATTATGCATATTCGTCCTATTTTGAAATTTGCAAGATTCAACTTGCAAATTTTTTGTTCTCTTGTTAACTGGGCACTACTCACGCAATGCTTCTGATGGTTGTCTTAGTGGAGTGAAAAGATGGAAAAAGAAATGTGGTGGCTTTCTTACAGATAGTGTAATGGATAGTCAAATAAGTGGTACAACTTTTGAAAATATCTATAACAGTGATGATTCTGATAGAGATCATTGGAACTTGTTAATTAAAGCATTATAGATACAAGGAATGAGAAGCATTTTGCAGTTGCAGTTTTTGGTTATGTCAGAAGCACATTGATGCAATCAGCGAGATGGATCAAAATCAGATTCAGCATTACCTTAAAGAAACGTAACATTGGAAGGAAACAAAGAAAAAAAAGATGTTAAGTTGGACCAAATTTGCGAATATGAAAAATGCAGGAGAGACGTTATGCATTATGTCATTTGTGTTTCGCTTTATTATGCTGGAATTATTTTAATAATGAAACAATGAACTGTAGTTTACATAATATTGATACCAAAAATATATTTGAAAATATATTGACCGATCATTTGCATTTGAAGGAAGTGGAAGAGAATATGAGATAAAGAAGAGAATCAATCAAATTGCTAAACAAAGAAACATTACAGGAACATACTATATCATTCCGAATACTATGAATCTGATGCCTCCAAGAAGGGTTGGAGCATTATGTAAAGGCGATTATTGTCGGAAATTTGGACAAAAATGTCATTTCACCCTCTGAATTTTGGTTCCGTTAACCGATTCTATCAGGCATAACCTTCTACTGGGATGTCCGATTTGGATGATACTTTTTTTCATCCAAATCAGACATTCCAGCACAAATTTATGCCTTGATAGACTCGGTTAACGAACCAATATTCAGAGGGTGACACGATCAATATCCTCCATTTTTCTACCCTTAGGAAAGGAATTTGTTTTCAAATTCGAATGGGACCAACTTCGAATTACACCTTATCCAAAAGAAAAAGAATCATCGAAATCGAACCACTCTGTAAAAAAGTTATGCGTGGTCGTACATAAAAAAAAACCAGAGAACCTCCTCCTTTTGATTTCGTCGGTTAAAACAAAAAGTTTTTGTGATATGAGGATATGTATATTGGAATGTCATGATAAATTTTGTGAATTTTTGGTTCATATTTCAACCTAGGTTGTCAAGATAAAAAAAAACTCGTTATTGGAAAAAGTGTTCCTGGTGATTGTACAATTATACTTACGGGATTATAGTTTTTTTCAAAATGATTAACATCGTGAAATTAATATTTTTTTGGTCATCTCATGAATTAATATGCTTACAAATCGGTAAAAATATTGTTCCCATGGTGTGGGTTGGCATAGCAGACATTCGATTAAAATAAATAAGTTTAAAACTAAAAACACGCTTTTATAGAAACCAGACTAACAAAATTGAAAATAAGAAAAAAAATTTATTTTAAAAAAAGCGTAAGTGCATAGTATCCTTGGCCAACAATTACCTGTGATCTGAGAAATTTCTCACTTTACTGCCCTAGGTGTGTAATGTACTATATAATTATTGATACCATGCACTCCACGCTTTTTTTTAAATAAAAGGAATTATTTTCTATTTTTTTAGTCTGGTTTTCTATAAAAGCGTGTTTTTTAGTTTTTTTGAACTATTATTTATTTTCAACTCTTCAGTTAAGTTTTATATTAACGCGTGTTTTCAGTTTTTCAAACTATTATTATTATCATTGAATTTTTTCAACTATTATTCTCCAATATTGAATAGAATCGGACCATAATCACAAAACTCGCGGCCATTTTAGAGCCGCCATCTTGAATCCTTCAATTTTGACAAAATAATCATAATCTCCGACCCCAAAAACCCCCACATACCAATTTTTGAATAGAATCAGACCATAATCACAAAACTCGGACGCCATTTTAAAGCCGCCATCTTGAATTTTTCAATTTTTACAAAAGAATCATAATATTCGACCCCAAAAACCTCCACATACCAGTTTTGAATGAAATCAGACCATATTACAAAACTCGTCCACCATTTAAGAGCCGCCATCTTGAATTTTTCAATTTTGACAAAAGAATCATAATCTCCGACCACGAAAACCCTCAGATACCAATTTTGAAGCGAATCGGACCATAATCACAAAACTCGTACGCCATATTGGAGCCGCCATTTTGTTTTTTTTCACACAAAAATTCCTTAATGCATTGTCACCGGAATTATGTACACCTGCCAAATTTCAAATCATTCGCGGACGTCTGGAAGTGGGTCAAAATCGCGCCCAAAGGAGTCGGTTACAAACAAACAAACAAACAAACAAACATACAAGTGAAGCTAATATAAAGCGTGTAAAAGAAGCAGTCCGTTTGGTTGAAGATGCTTACGTTGACTAACACTAAATTACTTTACAGATACTTTCATGTCAGATCTTCCTCCGAAATCACTTCGAGAAGTTTTTCCCAACGACCTCCAAATATTCAAAAAAATAATGTTAACAAATATATTCTTCCTCTTATCCATTTCCCAATCCTGATTGTACTCTTCACAATACTTCCTTTTTCCCCAATTAATGAACATTATGAGGTGTGTCTAAAAAAAGACAATAATGCATATGATTATTTTAGAAGTTCTTTCTTTCCTACTTAGGGACATTTAGTGAGCTACCGTAGAATGTTCATCACAAGAAACCTTTGATGCCACATGCGCTAATTGTGATCACCTATTTATTTACTTTACATATTACTATAATTCATTATATAAAAATATCCTACTTCTGCTTAGATATTATTTTTATACAATTTTTTTAATGTTTGAATAATTATGAAACAAGTGCTTTAGCACTTATCACTCTTCTTTCTTTACTCCACGATATTTTGTTATTTTTTTTGTATATTTAATCTTAATTTACGCAGAATAAAGCTTATTATTATTATTATATCGTGAAGCCTGTGAAATGAAAGGAACATTGAATTACGATCATGCAAAAGAGTCTCTATACGTTATTGTGAACTTGATCTTATTGAAACTTTTTTCAAAAAAAAATTATGCTTATGGGGACATAACGTGATTTGCCGGCAAGAACTTAGGACCCATTTTTTATTGTACTTTTTCCTGCTATTCCAATTCCTAGTCAATTTGAAGGTGTTAAAGTTTGGGGTTGGACTTGGAGAAAGAACACAAAGAGGCGACTGATTCCACAAAAAAGATGTATTACGTGTACCAGTTCACATAAAATTGCCGGTTGGAGTTAAACTTAGTGCAGTATCAAACGTAATAATCTATAATTATCGAGTAATCTATACTTTTATAGCTGACGCTTCGAAGATGCATAATCGTCACCCCGACGCTGTCGCGAGCTGGTGATTGACCAATAGGAAAACGACATTGCAATAGAGTTGGTTGATCAAACATTATGATAAACAAATCGTCTGCCATTCAAGGCCTAGGATCGATCGAATGATCCCGCTGGTTGCATGCACTTCTTTGCTAACGAATTGTTCAAACATTTCGGATTTCACGGAGCGACCAAGTCCATTTCGCTGACAGCCCGATAATTCGATCAATCATTGATATTTCAGTGATGTCATTCGAGAATTCAATCAGGCGTTGAGATCCGAGTATGTATGCAGTAATTATGAGCATACAGCGATGGAATCTCTCAACGGAAATGCATGCCACTGACGTCGTAGAGTCGTTATCATTAACTTTGGTTTCACTAGCAAAGCACACATTCCACAATATTTTAATTTTTCTTTCAAGTGGAATCTGACTGGGTGCTATTATTTTTTCCCCTACCTATATTATGAAAGAAGTTCACTATTCCAGCAAGATACTGTCGAAAAAGTTTTTATAATGGAGATTAATGGACGAGATATATATATATATATATATATATATATATATATATATATATATGTGTATATATATATATGTATATATATATATATATGTATACCGGGTGTCCGGTTTGACTGGAAGTGACTCTGACTTTTTTATTTCAAATAGCACCCTGTATATTTTTTACAATTTTTTATTTCTACTCAAAATTATCTTTCAAACGATGTATCACACTTTGTATTTTACATTTGATTTGATGGAGAAAACGTCAATTGAAATTACAAATTGAAAGAATTGCAGTAGGCTATGATATTTTGTGTTATCTTCGTCCGTAGCATTTTTTCTTTTAAAGACAGTACGCTTTCTATGAAATGATCCACCTGTTGCCAAATTCGAAGCCAAGCGTGTGAAATACATAGCGCTTGGCATTCGTCTATCAGGGTATTTCTCTCTGTATGCACGTAGGCCAGCCCGACGATTATTTTCGCATTTTCCATAAATCAGTATTATATCCAATTTCTCTTGATTAGTGAAGTTATCATCATTTTCACGGTTATTCATTCTTGAATGTTGGTTTCTCTGACACGCACACAACTATTGAGAATTATTAACTGTCAAAGTTATAAACAAATGTATTCAAATGTTTCCATGGTACACTAAGGTTTTCATTCAAGAATTATAATTCTTCCAGTTCTACTACAATTCTAATAATTTGAAATTCGATGTTCTTCATCATTTCGTATTCAAAATTGTTCATGAATTATCAATTATTGAAGTCAAAATCAAGATTACACAAAATATCATAGCCTACTGCAATTTTTCAATTTGAAATTTCAATTGACGTTTTCTCCATCAAATCAAATGTAAAATACGAAGTGTGATATATCGTTGAAAGATAATTTTGAGTAGAAAAAAAATTGAGAAAAATACAGGGTGCTTTGAAATAAAGTCAATTTTGTTTTTCTCAGTTGAAGGTCCTTGAACGAATGGGAGATCAGAAATTTTCGAATTTTTATCTTGAAATGTGAATAATCCATTGAAATGTAACGAGACATATATATAATATATTATATATATATATATATATATATATATATATATAGATATAGATATGATATATTTAATATATATATATATATATGATGTTCAGAAGTATGTAAATGTCAAAGAGTTGAAATGAAAATTATAACGGAAAAGCACATAAATAACAAATTTCATTTTATGCTAAGTTATTTTACAGTTTTCCGAAGATTCCACGTTTTTAAAACCCTTTATATAATATTAGTCGATACCTATGTTTGAAATGAACATGTTTTCAACATTACAAGAATTGGCATAATTTATAAAAATTATAGAAATCAAAATTTACTAATATATTTTGAGAAAGCAGACAACAAAATGTTAAAGTTAGAACATTCTGTATATGAAATTAGATCTGAACACAATAGCCAATGAGATGCCAGGAAAGATCTTGATTAAAAAATTATGAATATTGAAAATATGAAAAGCAGAAAACGTCAAAATGATTTTTTATATCATGTATTTTATAGTATGTAAGGTATTTAAAAACGATTAGTCAAATAAACGAAAATAATGAAAAGTGCTACAAAAGTGCGTGTTAATCGAAAAATTCGAGAAGGAAACAAAGGATGTGTGGTATCAAGGAAAGAAATCAACAAGCTTAGAGATGGAGAAGAAATAATTTTGGAAGAACAAACCAAGAAATTTGAATTCAGAAAAGCAAGCATAATGTAACGAACCTAGGCGACCTGTCGCCTACATGTTGCCGTCGACAGCGATGAGATCATCCCGGAGATATTCGAGAACCATCCAGTCCTCTTCCGCGTAATGCAACGGTCAATATTGGAAACAATTGGAACATGCCGTCGCCAACTGGAAGAACGAAACATCGAGAAGCGTATCGGAGATAAATAGAGACCCCTCAAGAGGGAGTTCTGAACGAGCCCATAATCGAGCCTATCAGTGGCGTAGTAATATAAATTAAGTTGTAGATTCAGTGTGAAATAAATTATTTAAACCAAGTTAAGTTTATTTACGTTACAATTGGTGTCAGAAGTGGATTTTGAAAATAAACAAGTGATCGGGTGGGTAGTCAGGAAAATAAATTGATAGACCTTCTGTACGCCCAAAATAGACAGTAGCCCGGTTTTCGCGGACAATTGTGCGTGGAATATAAACTGATACGCTGTTCGCGGAAACAGAAAATAGACAGGGCCCGGTTTCAGGAAGTGGACAATTGTGCGTGGAATATAAACCCGATACGCTGTTCGCGTGAAACAGAAAATAGACAGTGGCCGTTTTCCGAAGTGGACAATTGTGCGTGGAATATAAACTGATACACTTCGCGTGAAACAACAATAGACTGGTGGCCCGTGGAAAAGAATTCGCGAAGTGAATTTTAACAAACGATAACTTTCGTGTAAAACAGACTGATACCTCGTCAAAGACAAAATGTGTTCAAGAAAAGTGGCCTTGGATTTGAAGGTAGCGGAATTGAAACAGGAATTGGGGGAAAGGGAACTGGAAAAAAACAGGTAAAAAAAGGGAAATACCCAGGAAAGACTTGCAGAAGGACTTATACAAGAAGGTGGGGGACCCCGAAACATTTTTATTCGAAGTTCCCCGGGGGTGATTTAAGTTTGGTAATGAATAAACCCCGAAGAAACTACTAATTCCGTGAAAGAAGAACTGCAAACAAAATTTAGAAATCTGGAAGAGAAGCTTCAAGAAAATTTAGAAATCTGGAAGAGAAGCTTGAAGAAAATTGAAATCTGGAAGAGAAGCTTCAAGAATTCTTTAAATCTGGAAGAGAAGCTTTGAAATCTGGAAGAGAAGCTTCAAGAAAATTCAAGAAGCCTGGAAGAAAATTTAGAAATCTGAAGAGAAGCTTTAGAAAATTCAAGAAGCCTGAAGAGAAGTTCTGGAAACACAGAAGGCCTAAAAAGAATTGTGTGGTGGCTAATTTTCTAGAAGAAAGAATGGGAACCGTTGAGACAGAGATAGATAAAAATTTGGAGCAAATGAAACGGAGGTAGATACAATCAAAGATGGGGTCGAGGCAGAAATGGACAAAATGAAGGAAACGATCAGTAAGCTGGAAAAACGAATTAATAGTGCGCCCTCCACAGAGATGGTTAACGAAAATGCAATGCTGACTTGGATAAAGTTCAAGAGGGAATAAAAGATGTCAAGGTCATTTCGAAATAGGGAAGCTTTCCATGAAGCCGCCCAGTTCGAGGGAAAAAACTCCATGGGCAAATTACCGCCGGCAGTTTGAAGCAGCGGCCAAAGCAAACGGATGGAATGCAGAGAAAGAGCTGTAGCACTGACACTTGCATTACGTGGAGAAGCGACAAATATTCTACAAACTCCACCGCCCAAGAACAGGAGGACTATGATCAGCTGATTAAACATCTAGAATTACGATATGGCCACGCCCATTTGGAACACGTATACCACTCCCAGCTGAAAAATCGCTGCCAAAATCGGGCGAATCCTTACAAGAATTCGAAACTGACATTGCACGCTTGGTTCGTCTCGCATATCCAGCCATACCGGAAAATGTAATGGAGCGATTAGCGGTTCAGGCATTCTTGGATGGACTCCGTGACCAAGAAACCAGACAAGCAGTTGATATTAGCTCGTCCAACACATCTCGTAGACGCACTGGCACGAGCTTTGAATTTGAGGCAGCAAAACAATGCTGCAAAAGCCAAAGTAAAGTTCAAACGATTGAGGAAGACTCACAGGAGCCTGCTAACTTGAAGCTGCCATAAGAAAAGTGATGAAGGAAGTGTTGCCTGAGAAAAGACATATAAGATGCCGGAATTGTCGCAAAATTGGACATGTGCGTAGCAAATGTCCAACATTCATCGACTCCGATGCAGGAAAACTAAGAAAGGTCGATGAGAAGGGGCAATCGTCGGCATGTGTCCGGCAAGCCCCGGTTAACAACGCATATGTCGCTATGCTTCAACGACAGAACAAGGGTGTCTTCGTAGACGGTCTCATCAATAACGAGCCTTGCACCATGCTGCTAGATACAGGTGCGACTAGGACGATTCTCGGTCCTTCCTTTGCCAGAACACCGGAACGGATTGAACCGACAACTTGAAGCTACGCACAGCAACAGGGGAGCCAGCTACTGTATATGGCGAGCTACCGATTGAAATAATTTTGGGCAACACTAAAGTGAAACATCAGGCACTTGTAGCGGACATCGAAGACGATGCAATCATCGGAATGGACATCATGAATTCCAGAGGGTTTGAATTGGATTTCAAAGACGGCGTCCTACGTGTCAACGGAGAAGAGCTGGTACTTCATGGGAGAAGTGAAGAGTTGATCGGTGTGCGTTGGCTGAAGATGTAAGCGTACCTGAGAGGGCTGAAACCATTCTGGAGGCTCGCCTGGATCGGGAGTGCGAGTAGTGGAGTCGTGGTGATGTTCGATCCCAAACTTTTCATGATGAGAAAATTTATCGAGGGATTGCACTAGGGAAGACCTTGTTGCGTGCTGACAAATTTGTGCCGGTAAGGGTCATGAATGTCAATTATTTCCCAGTGACCTTGAAGAAAGGAACAATTTTGGGGCACTGCTCGTCAGTTTCATCCGTGATCCGGGCGTACGAGGTACGATTAGCCAACCCAACAACTTGCCCACAGAACTAGAGAAATTAGCTGCCATCTCTTCCAAAGACATAAAACCAGCTCAACAGCCCAAACTAAGAGATTTAGTCAAAAGTACCAAGACATCTTCGATACCGGACAAGGAAAAGGGGTCGAACTAATGTGGTCCAGCACAAGATTGATACTGGGGTGCCCGACCGATCCGGCAATCAGCAAGAAGACTTCCTCTTGCCAAGAAGGCAGAGGCTGACAAAATAGTCAGCGAGATGGGAAAAGAAGGAGTTATCGAACCGTCTGACAGTCCTTGGTCCCTCCAGTCGTACTGGTGAAGAAAAAAGGATGGATCGACACGCTTTTGTGTAGACTATCGCCAACTTAATAATGTCACGAAGAAGGACAGTTACCCTCTCCCGAGAATAGATGACACCCTAGACACGTTGGCTGGTTCCACGATTTTCTCGACCCTTGATCTGAAGAGTGGATACTGGCAAGTAGAACTCGCTCAGGAAGATCGAGAAAAGACTGCTTTACCATCGGCTCAGGATTGTGGCAGTTCACCGTTATGCCATTCGGGCTCTGTAATGCTCCCGCCACATTCGAAAGATTGATGGAGACAGTGCTGAAGGACTCTCATGGAACACGTGTCTAGTGTATCTCGACGACATAATTGTGGTCGGCAGATCGTTCGAGGACCACGTGAAAAACTTGGAGGAAGTATTCCTGCGACTGAGGAACTCCGGATTGAAGCTGAGCCCTAAGAAATGCCATCTGTTCCAAAAAGAAGTACGATACCTCGGCCACGTTGTCTCTGGGGAAGGAGTAGCAGTGGATGACCAGAAGATCAAAGCTGTTAAGGATTGGCCCATCCCAAAAGACATTCACCAACTTCGAAGTTTCCTTGGTTTATGCACATACTATCGCCGATATGTGCTGGGATTCGCCAACATCGCTAAACCACTGACCAGGCTCACGGAAGGCCAAACAAAGTTCCAGTGGTCCGAAGAATGTCAAGATTCATTCAGGAAGCTGAAAGGAGCTTTGATCAACGCACCTATACTGAGCTATCCCCTACCCAAAGGGAAATTCATTTTGGATACGGACGCCAGCAACGTGGACTTGAGCTGTCCTATCTCAGATCCAGGAGGGACAGGAGAAGGTCATTGGTTATTTCAGCAAGACGCTTAGCAAACCAGAGCGCAATTACTGTGTCACCAGGCGAGAGCTGTTAGCTGTTGTAAAGGGAGGGAACACTTCTACAAGTACGTGTATGGAAGAAGATTCCTGTTGAGAACTGACCATGCGGCTCTAAAAATGGCTCTTACAGTTCAAAAATCCTGAGGGTCAAGTAGCACGTTGGATCGAGAGACTCCAAGAATTCGATTTCGAGATCGAACATCGAGCCGGAACTAGCCATAAGAATGCAGATGCCTTGTCGCGAAGACCATGTCCAGATGATTGCTCACATTGCCGACGAGCAGAAGAGAAAGAAGCAACACTTTGTAGAACCGCGGCAATGGATGACAACTGGAATGACAGCAAGATCCAGAAAGACCAAGAGAGAGACCCCGACCTTGGCTTAGTCGTCAGCTGGAAGAAGGGCAATCGAAGACCATCATGGCAGGAATTCGCAGGTTACTCGCCGGCTGTTAAGTCCCTATTGGGCACAATGGAACTCTCTTATTCTGGACAATGGGATCCTGAAACGTGTGCTGGAGGCCGATATTGGTGGGGAAGACAGACGCCAAATAATTGTTCCCAGGAACAGAAGAGAGGAAGTGCTGCGGGAAATCCATGATGGAGTCGCCGGAGGACATCTGGGAGTGACGAAGACCCTGCAGAAAGTGAGGCAACGGTTTTACTGGGCCAATTGTCAAGCTGACGTCCAGGACTGGTGCAGGAAGTGCGCTGTATGCGCTGCTAGCAATGGACCTCGAATACGACCCAAGGCCCCGATGCGTCAGTACAACGTAGGCAGCCCGTTCGAGAGAATCGCCATTGACATCGCCGGCCCGTTTCCCGTATCCGACCACGGGAATAAATACATCCTTGTGGCAATGGACTACTTCAGTAAGTGGGCGGAAGCCTATGCCCTGCCCAACCAGGAAGCCATCACCGTCGCCGACGTCTTGGTGAAAGAGTGGATATGTCGATTCGGTATTCCAATGGAGCTGCACTCGGATCAAGGCAGAAATTTCGAATCCAACCTTTTCCAAGAAATATGTCTACTGCTGAACATCCGCAAGACAAGAACCACGGCCCTACATCCGCAGTCCGATGGAATGGTGGAACGGATGAACAGGACGATCAACCGCCACTTGTCCAAGGTTGTCTCTGACCATCAAAGAGACTGGGACCAGTATCTTCATTTGTTCCTGATGGCCTATCGATCCGCAGTACACGAGTCAACCGGTCAAACTCCTGCTAGTATTATAATGGGCCGAGAACTGCGACTGCCTTGTGACCTGAAGTTTGGGATACCGCCAGGACAAGACACTGCGGGAGAGGACTACGTCAGCAAACTTCGGCAGAGAATGGACGACATCCAACCCCAACTCGTCGTGGACTATCACCAAAGTTGCGGAACTCGTGGGAAGGCCCGTATAAGATCGTGAAAAGGATAAACGACCTTGTGTACCGAATCCATAAGCCACCCCGAGGGAAACCAAGGGTCGTCCATTTCAACAGGTTGGCCCCTTACGCTGGAAACCATGACCAAGTTCGCACCCTCAAGCCACCGGAGGATGATATGACGTTCGAGAAGTTTATGTCCTTGTATTCAAACGGGCAGAAAGTTCTACATGGGGTTACTAGAGAGGAGTCACGAGACCTTTCGAGGTGCCTGCTGACTACGTACTAGCGCACTGTGTGGCAGAAGATCTTCGAATGTCCAGGGGCATCGCCGTAGTGTTCTCCAAGAAATTTGGTCAACTCCAAACACTGCGGGAGCAGAATCCAGAAGTTGGTGGGGTGCTACAGTTGAAGAAAGGCCAGAGAAACATCTACTACCTAGTTACCAAGAGGCATTCCCAAGATAAACCGTCCTATGAAGATGTCTGGAAGAGTCTCACCAAACTAAGAGATACTATGGTGGACCAGAATCTGGTGGATCTAGCAATTCCAAAATTGTCCTGTGGTATTGATGGGTTGGACTGGAGAGTCATAAGAAGTATGCTGGAGGCGATATTCAGATCCAGCGGCGTCAAGATTTTGGTTTGCTGTAACCCTCTTCCACGACCGATCATGAAGACCGTGGAGTGTTACTTCCATCGAACTTCACGGTGCAGATATGGGGAGTCATGCAGATATCGTCACACTCCAAGGATGAAATTTCGGGACGAAATGTCTTTAAGAAGGGGGCAATGTAACGAACCTAGGCCGGACCTGTCGCCTCACATGTTGCCGTCGACAGCGATGAGATCATCCCCGGAGATATTCGAGAACCATCCAGTCCCTCTTCCGCGTAATGCAACGGTCAATATTGGAAACAATTGGAACATGCCGTCGCCAACTGGAAGAATTCGAAACATCGAGAATGCTGTATCGGAGATAAATAGAGAGCCCTCAAGAGGGAGTAAACAGTCTGAACGAGCCCATACCATCGAGCTATACAGTGGCGTAGTAATATAAATTAAGTTGTAGATTCAGTGTGAAATAAATTATTTAAACCAAGTTAAGTTTATTTACGTTACAATATTTTTGTTACAAAACCAGTTATTCACCACTACACAAGGAAATAATGGAAAGAACAGTGGCTAATATAAAAAACTAGATGCAGAACAAATCTTACCTTCTCATTTGAGACATATAACAGTACGAGGGCGAATTCACAGTCAACAAGGGGGCTGCAGACTGGAGCGGCAGTTTCCAGGAACGGGAGAGCGATCCGAAACACTGAACATTTTCGTTTCATGAAGCCACAGGTACTTTTGAACCATAAAAAGTTACTAAACTCAGAGAATTTCAAAATAAACGTTTTTAAGAACCCTTTTGATAGAACACTTTCATGAATTAAGTATATACACCACATAACCTACAAAAATAGGTTACATTTCACTTTTATTATCACATAACTTCATTTTTCATGTATATTTTGCTCCGAAGCACTAATTTAAGTTAATTACCGCGGAATAGGTAACAGTAAGTCTTCCTGAATAAAGGAAATTATTATTTTGATGAATTTCTGCATTATTTTCAATGTTTGAGCAATAACAAGGTGCCATTTTCTGAAACTGACCACACAAGATCTACCAGAAGGCTCCACAGTTGAACTGACTCATGAGATTCCATAGGCGTACCGATTGAGTTAGCTGAGGTAAAGAGGATGAGGTAGAAGAATCAATGGGAAAAAGGTTAAATACATTATGAGATATTTATGTGGGTATTTTTTTATAGGAACATATTTAATTAAATTCAGAAGGGCAAGTAGCTAAAAAAGATTTGAAAATAGTAAAAAAATTAGTAAAACAAAAAATATTTTTGTTATGATATCTGATTGTGAAAATATATATATATATATATATATATATATATATATACTTCTGAAAAGTTCAGTAATTCATTATTGTTTTATTGATAATACGTTTCGTTTTGGGGCTCCAAAACTTATTCAGTTATACATTTATACTTTTATGAAAAAGGAGGGTTATGGTGATGGCAAATATAACATTTTTGTTTCCTCTTTCCCACCTTAAAACACTTATTCAGAAAGAGAGAGAGAGAGAGAGGGAGAGAGAGAGAGAAAGAGGAAACAAAAATGTAATATTTGCCATAACCATAACCCTCCTTTTTCAGAAAAGTATAAATGTACAACTGAAGAAGTTTTGGAGCCCCAAAACGAAACGTATTATCAATAAAACAATAATGAATCACTGAACATTCCTTATCCACGAACCAGAAACCCAAGAAAATTACAGAAGAATATTTAAACCTAATGGTTCAAGAATATTTTTTATTTGGGTCATATAAGTGATAAAGATGGTTTGCATAAAGATCCCAAAAAAAAGAGCAATGTTAGAATGTTCACGTCTAACTGATGTATCTCAAGTTAAATCATATATGGGAATAATAAACTATTATTGAACAATTGTTGAAGATTTGTCAACAATATAAACTTTAGGAATTACACTGAGACTGAGGAATACGAAAAGCATTATTAAAATCTAAAAAGCGATATCTATAAAACAAAGCCAATCCCATTATGATTCAAATATGTGATGCTTTTGAGATCGGTGTAGATTATGTATTATAACTGTTATGAGTAATGGATTGCTTCCCGAATTTTTAATAAGACGAAATTAAATATTCAGTAATTCACAAGGAGCAATTAACTACTTATTTTGTGCATTTCACCAGTACCTATTTGATGGTAAATTTTGTGCTCAGATCATAAGCATTGGCGTTATTTGGGGAAATGAAGGGAATGCCACAAATGGCGGCTGGTGGATTACAGCGGTGGGTGATATTTTCAAGTGGATTCAATTATACTTTAATTATATTGAGGGTAAAGGAAACAGGTGCGGGTGGTTTATAGCATTTCCCTGTAGAATCGTTCGAGCCACCTGAGGTGTTTCATGATTATTTCAATTTCTCGATCGAGGATCAAATACTCATCAAATCAGATATTATTAAAGCACTGAGACCATATAACATTTTCAATAGGTAAGGTTTATAAATATTCATTATATTTCGAAGTGGGGCATTGATAATGAATTGTTTATGCTTACCTCAATTCCAAGTAAATTCAGAAAAAAATGCTAGATGAAATTAATGGCCCTCATAACGGCATCGATCACTCGGTCTTCCAAATACCATCGTTTTGAATAATGGTTCATCATAAACTTCTATAGAATAAAAAAAAATGTACTGTTGATATAACTGACATAACTTTACACTTCCTTATCACCCGACAACCAATAGTGCCATTGGAAATAGTTTCAAGTCTTAAAAAATGCCATAAATAAATTATCAACAGATAAGCAATTCTGGTGACATGCATACATTGATAAGCAAATATCTCTAACATAATTAAAACCCGCTTGGATTTTCTTATTCATGCAGCATCTAAAAAAGCTAAAGAACGATAAATTGAGAGCATCAACATGGTGGAAGAGGAGATATAGTATACAGTGCTCGTCTAAAGTCCGTTCCCCCCCTACTAATTTTTGAACCACCTGGTATATCGCAATTTGGAGGGCTTAAATAGGAGATAAAAGCTTTAAAATGGCGACTAAGCGCCATCTTCAATAATTTTTTTAAATAGAACAAACACCCCGTATTCTATTTTGGAAATCTGCTCATAATTCTCAACAGTTTTCTCCTATACACTTTATTCCTAAATTCAATTGTTTTGGAAATATTAACGTTTGAAAAGTTACATTCCGGTTTAAAATGAAGTACGGATTTTGGCCACTTCCGGTAAAACATTTTGCTAACTAAACGTTGTTATTAATTTGTAGTTAAATCTCTTAATGAATTCGACTAATAAGAGGCGTAAAGAGAGTTTATTAAGGATGAACAGTACCGCTTACCGGAAAATCTCGAAGCCTACGAATGTGTTCTGTAAATTCACAATAAAAACAAATCAGTTAGCTAAAAACTTACAATTTATTTTTGAATAACACTTTGATTTAACCCCAACAATTATTTCATCAAGTGTTCAATGTGGCCCCCTCCTAAATCTTGATAATAAAGTGCCCTATCATAAATAGCTCCTCTCACGTTGTTGAAAGTCTGTTCATCTATTTCTTCACATGTATCTATTATTCTGCGTTCCAACTCTTCTATTGTTTGGCATTCAGTGGCGTATATTTTTGACTTCAGATACCCCCAAATGAAAATATCTAGAGGTGTAAGATCCGGAGATCTTGGTGGCCATTCTGTACTTCCCCTGCGACCTATCCATCGCCCAGGAAAGTTTGTATCGAGGAACTCTCTAGCCATGCGATCAAAATGGGGAGATGCCCCATCCTGCTGAAATATTTTCAAACTCTTCCTGATTGTTTAATACAAATTGTCCTATTCGAGGTTTAATTTCAGTTTCTAAAAGATTTCTGTAAAGAACTCCTGTAAGATTGCCTCTGATGAAAATCGGTCCAACAACGCGATTGCCCGAAATCCCCGTCCCTCTCTAAAAATATGCGGATTAGTATCGCTTCAGTATCGTACATTCTGTTTGTTGACTTTTCCATTAAGAAAAAACCTGCATTCGTCTGCGAAACATACACGTTTTAGGAATCCCCGTTCTCCTGCAATTGTTCTTGTTAACCACTCGCAAAATTCAACCCTCCGGTCTGGATCATCCTCCGTGATATGAAACTTTTCTTTTTTTAGGACTCTTTGGACACCTTTTGAACTTAATCCACAGGATTCAGCAAATGCAGACGTCGACTGAGTCGAATTGATTACTATTTCAGCAACAATTTCTACCTTTTTTTCTTCTGAAAGAGGTGGTCTTCCTGATCTTGGAGCATCTTTCAGCGTACCAGTTGCTTGGAACTTATTTAAAAGTTTTCGCAAATATGACCTCGAATTAGAATTCTCGGGAAATCTATCATTACACATACGGACTGCTAGATGATAATTTCTTCCAGCTTCTCCAAATATCAAAACTGCTTAAAATTTATCGTCTAAACCGAGCCATGATCACACTTTTCATAAAAGGATTTAGGCGCTCAACGGACTATTTGACAGTTAGCAGTTCAGTTTGACAGTAAACAAGATGTTACCGCGACAACGATTTTTTCCAATGCAAACTTGATTGAAACATTAGTGTTTTTGGTTGGGTTTGAAATGACCAAAATGTCACTTTTCAAACGTTATTATTTCGAAAACAATTGAGTTTAGGAGTAAAGTGTATTTGGGAAAACTATTGAGAATCATGAGCAGATTTCAAAAATGGAATAATATACGGGGTGTTCT
This sequence comes from Gonioctena quinquepunctata, assembly GCA_018342105.1. NCBI lineage: Eukaryota > Metazoa > Arthropoda > Insecta > Coleoptera > Chrysomelidae > Gonioctena > Gonioctena quinquepunctata. Next base: position 407,971 of record JAFIRS010000842.1, on the reverse strand, counting down.
ATTTAAAAAAAATATTGAAGATGGCGCTCAGCCGCCATTTTAAAACTTTCAGCTGTGATTCATGAAAATGTAAGTTTTTATCTCCTATTTAAGCCCTCCAAATTTCGCTGCGATATACCAGATGGTTTAAAAGTTAGTAGGGGGGGAACGGACTTTAGACGAGCACTGTATATAAAAGATCATAGAGATTCACATAAATCCTTTTAGACGGAAGCAGTCATTATTTCAAAAAAGGAATTGAAAAATTATTTATTTGAACCCCTAGACGATGAAAGATTAAAAAAGAATGGACTTCTTGATCAGATAGTTGAGGTCGGTAAAGCTAAATTTTATAACACAGCTCCAGAAATGACATACAAAACACAGTATTGTGAAAAATTCACCAGCACCAATTAGTTGTAGTTTGAAAATATGGAAATTCTCTTTGATAGTGATGGTAAAGATAAAACTGGAACTATGCGTTCAAACATCACCTCTCAGGTTGATATACCTTCCCCCATCCCTATGAGTAGTTCTCAGAGACAGATTTAAGCGTCTTATTGAAAAGGGAAACATTCTCAATTGAATATTGCGTCAATGTAACGAATAATTTCTGGTGAGTACTCTCTTTTGGAAAACATTCTTCTTTGCCTCATTCATCTTCATGAGTTCTCAATTAAGACTGGAATAGAAAATCAAATAACTATCTGAATGAAAATGCAAAATTTCAAGTTCAGATTTTTTCTTTTTAGTTAGGGTCTTTTCAGAATATCTTGCAGATGTAGTTCACTGTCCAGCGTGGCTTTAGTCGGGGAAGTAGTTGTTTTCAGTTAGACATTCACAAAAAAATAACTTCATTTTTATCGTGGATTTTTCAATTCACAGAAAAATCTTTCTATTCAATATCCAATTGAGGAAGTTTCCCTTTTCAACATGAATACTCCACAAGAGGTTTTCTTGACGATGGAAGATAGTGACTAAAGTTTATCTTTCAGTCGCAGATGATTCCACATCTGATTTTATGAACATCCTGTTCATATTTCCAACAAATCAATATGCGTCTTAATTTTTGAATGGGGATAAAGACGGATAAGTATAATATCTATACACAGATTGAAAGATGTGGAAGCCCTGGGGCAACAAAGAAGTGGTAACCCTTAATTATTTTTCAAACAGGTTAAACAATTTTGTTCTATAATGGAATGCGTAAAGGGACCTTATAAATAATTTGTTGAAATCGTGTTCATGAATTGAAATATGTTTCTTTTGCCTAGGATTATTGAAATTGATTGTGTACCTAGATCGCTTGTCGTTCGAAGAATACATCGACAGAAAATCCTTCATTTAATATAAAACAATGTCGAAATCCAATTGTTCTTGTTTTCAATCAGTTAATTTAGATACGATTCAATATTTTTCTATTTTTCGATGTGGATGAATTCATTTCTTTAGAGTATAATAGTGTGGTGATTTACTCTTTGATTGTTCCCCGCGCGCATATACACATGATTTATCGAATCGAATATTAATATTAACCATTAATTTTAACAAGAATACGAAACGCACTTTGGAAAAAGTGGGAGATCTGCTCTTTGGTTGTCAGTTTTTTTTTATATAATTTTGCATATCATTCGGTATTCGTTAGGAAATTTTAACAAAAAATGTCTATTGAGGAGGCCCCTCTCTTGTGGAGGCTCCGGGGCTGCAGCCTCAGTTGCCCCCTTCTTAATACATAATAGAATATGTATTCTATTTTAAATTAACTCTTTATATAATAACAAGAATGTCAAATAGTTGTTAGTTTGATAAAGTATTTTTACAATAATGATCCAAATATTACAAGCAGCAACTATTGATAGGGCATAAAATCAACTCCCTTGACGTTAAATAGTCCACTAGTGGCACCCCACTTTAAATGAAAAAATTATGACGATATCGCAAAAATATCGCCATAATGGAAACATATTTTAATATTATACAGAACTTTCATCCCAAAATGTTTACAATGAGAAACATTCATCATAACTAGAATGATTTGGAATTTTGAACAAATTGAGCACAAACTCGGGGAAATATACAGTGTCCGCCAAAAAGTATGTACCATATGGGAAAAAAGTTTATTATTGGATTATTGATAAAAAAAATCTGGGAAAAAGTTTGTGCATGTCCGATTACCTGAAAATCGATTTTGACACATGTCACGTGATCGCTAGTATGGCGGCAAATTGAAATAAATTGCTATGAAAAGGCGAAAACTGGGGTAAGATGGCAAGATATCAAAAAAAGTTATTTGAAAAAGTTACTTAGAATTCCATTTTGCACATAAAGAGATAATTTGAAAAAATTGGAAATAGCCATTTTTTGGAATATTTTTCCATCTATTTAAAAATATCAATTTTTTTTCTTATGAATAGCTTGAATATACTGAAACATTTGCATTTCAATGATAATGACAGAACTTTCTCATGTTCTCCTCACCAGAGGGCACTATATTTAAAAAATAGGATTTTGTCAGAACCCTTGCTGTTACATCGGTTCGTATCTAAAGTTATATCAGAATTCCACGACCATTGTGATGACATGACACTTCAAAAACATCGTGTGAAAATATTCAGAATGAAATAGTGAGTCAAATTTAAGAGACTTATAATTTACATGTTTATGTGCGAAATGAAACGCTCATCCACGATTATCATCGAAACTTGATTATAATCTGGAAAACACCATGTTTTTGGAGTGTCATGTCATCACAATTGTCGTGGAATTCTGATATAACCGATGTAACAACAGCAAGGGTTCTGACAAAATCCTATTTTTCAAATATAGTGCCCTCTGGTGAGGAGAAAATGAGAAAGTTCTGTCATTATCATTGAAATGCAAATGTTTCAGTATAGTCAAGCTATTCATAAAAAAAACATTTGATATTTTTAAATAGATGGGAAAATATTCAAAAAAATTGCTATTTCCAATTTTTTCGAATTATTAGGTAATCCGACATGCACAAACTTTTCTCCAGAATATTTTTTCCAATACTCCAATAATAAACTTTTTTCCCATATGGTACATACCTTTTGGCGGACACTGTATATTTGAAATGATTGCGTAGAAGACACCAAATTTTATAGGAATGTTATATTTAATTCACATATTCAAATATATGTATTCGTATTCTCTATTAGACATATTCAAAGAATTTCTCCTGAAATATATAATTGAAAATAGTGGTGTGAAAAGTGCACAAGTAAAGGTACTGAATAATAAAATCCCGAATTTTTATCCAGTAAGGATCGTGAATACATAAACATTTTGTGTTTCAACTTAAGAGATTTAATCAGTCTGATGAATGAGTTCTATTTGAGAGAGTGGAATAATGATCAAGGTAATTTTAAATATTCACAGTGGCCACAAATGGCCTTTACACACCTTTCTGCGTGTAATATGTTATTGTCTTTCTATCTTCACTGATACCTTTAAGAATTTGACGACGAAGGGGTTGATACATTTTGAAAATTTTTGTCGAAATGGATTTGTACTACTTCTTCATAACTGATACGGTACCAGTATTTGCGAGACCGCAAAAGGGGGTGAAATGGAGGTTGATATATTTTGAAAATTCACAGAAGTCAAAGATGGCTTTCTACACTTTTCTGTCTGATACTATACCAGAATTTGCCAGGCTGTCTAAGGGGTTGAAATGGGGGTTATTATAATTTGGAAATTAGGAATGATTGAAAATGGCTTTGCACACCTTTTTGCTTGTGATCAGTTATTGTAATGGGTCTTTCTTTATCACTGATATGGCGCCAGTATTTGTCAGGCAATCAAAGGGGGGGGCAGTGGGGCTTGATATGTTTTGAAATTTAACAGACGCCAATAATGATATATAATGATTTGTTTGAAAATATGAACAGGATGTTCATAAAATCAGCTGTGGAATCATCTGCGACTGAAAGATAAACTTTAGTCACTATCTTCCATCGTTCAAGATAACCTCTTGTGGGGTATTCAAGTTGAAAATGGAAACATTCTCAATTGAATATTGAATAGAAAGATATTGCTTCTAGAAAAATTTCTTCCGGTCTTCCTGATGATCGTGGAAGCGTGAAATAGATGCTTCTCTTGCATCAATGTAACAAATGATATCTGAATAAAAATGCAAATTTTCAATATCAGATTGTTTCTTGTGAGTTAGGGTACTTTCAGAATATGTAGTTCAATGTCCAGCGTGGCTTTAGCCGTGGAAGTAGTTGTTTTCTGTTGGACATTCACAAAAAATAACTTCATTTTTATCGTGGATTTTTCAATTCACAGAAAAATATTTCTATTGAATATTCAATTGAGAATGTTTCCCTTTTCGATATACAGTGCTAGTCAAAAGTCCCCCCCCCCCTCGTATCTTTTGAACGGGTATACTTATAATAATGAAATTTGGAGGGTGGAAATAAACGGATGTAGGCTTCTCAACTGGTCATAACAGGTGACGCAATAGTCATAAATGACGTCACAAGGCCACTGTGATCAATAATTTTAAATGGGACCCTATGGCAAGTGACAGCTCGTTTGAAAGGTATTGAAAATACCTATTCAGTCATACCAATTTTGTTTGGGTTTCGGCTGATTTTGATTGATAAATTGAAGAAATACGAAAATTATACTTTCGCATTTAATTAATAAAGATTTTAAAGTACGCCTCTGGTTAATTGTCAAAAAGGTTGACGTTTTTGAATTCTCTACTTGTCAAAAGTGTTTATACCTTGAAAATTTACCTAAGCTATTGTTTAACGAGACGTTTAAGTGTTTACATAGGCAAAATGGTACGTACTGTAGCCGACAAAGTAGCAGCTATCTTAATAATTGGTGAATGTAGAAACAATTTCCATGCAGCGGAACGACTGTTTAATGAGAGGTACCCCGATCGCCCTATATCGAGGGTTTATTTGAGGGAGCTTCTTCGGAAGTTTGAAGCATCAGGTAGTGTTCAAGATGCCAAACGATCTGGTCGACCAACAATTAGTGATGACAAAAAAATTGACATAATTGGAGAAATGGTAGTAAACCCTACTTCTTCCACAGCCCAAGTTGCGTCTATCTGTGAAGTCAGTCAAAGGGACAGTACATAGGGTGTTGGCTAAAAACAAATTTCATCCATACAAATTAAAATGGTGCACCAACTTTCAGATGATGACCCGACCGAAGACTAGAATTCTGTGAAACTATGTCCAATAAAATGCACCAACAACCAGGCTACATACAGACAATTTGTTTTAGTGACGAAAGTACTTTCTTTCTCAATGGAAATGTTAACACTCAAAATGTGAGGTATTGGAGTGACACAAATCCTCACATCTTTCGTGAAAAACATACTCAATTTCCAGAAAAAGTAAATGTTTGGGCAGGTATTTTGGGAAACCACATAGTTGGGCCTCTTTTTCTCAATGCTAACTTAACCGGTGAATTGTATCTGGAGATGTTACAAAATGATATTGAGGCCTTAATTCTTGAAATTCTAGAAGATAATCCAGATGAATTCGACAACTTGGAAATAACGTTTCAACAAGATGGTGCTCCTGCACACTATTACGGTGCAGTAAGACGTTACCTAGATGAAGAATATCGTGGTAGATGGATTGGACGACGAGGTTCGATCGAATGGCCAGCTCGGTCACCGGACCTTACACCATTAGATTTTTTTCTATGGGGGTACTTGAAATCTAAGGTTTACGCTACAGCACCTGACAGTATTGCCATTCTGAAATAACGAATTGTTGAAGAATGTAGGGCAATTTCCGCTGACACACTGGGACGAGTACGACAAGAGTTTAGCAATAGGATGCATTACTGCCAGGAAGTAGATGGAGCACATTTTGAACACTCATTATAAGAACTGGTTCTTAAATCTTTATTAATTAAATGCGAAACTATAATTTTCGTATTTCTTCAATTTATCAATCAAAATCAGCCGAAACCCAAACAAAATTGGTATGACTGAATAGGTATTTTCAATACCTTTCAAACGAGCTGTCACTTGCCATAGGGTCCCATTCAAAATTATTGGTCACAGTGGCCTTGTGACGTCATTTATGACTATTGCGTCACCTGTTATGACCAGTTGAGAAGCCTACATCCGTTTATTTCCACCCTCCAAATTTCATTATTATAAGTATACCCGTTCAAAAGATACGAGGGGGGGAGGGGACTTTTGACTAGCACTGTATAATGGTTTTGAAACTCTGTAGGACTTCAACGGAACATGCATTTTCCTGGTTATTGAAGATTATTGATTTAATAGTGAATTTGTGAAATTGTTTTACGTATTTAGTTGCATTCTACAATAAATTTCCTAACAAATATGTTTTAGTAGCTTTTAGAATGATAAAACGTCCTGAGAAATATTTATTCCCTTACCCTGTAACAAAATAATCTCCCCCGTAACTAAGAAATCCCACTTCCCCAGTCCACCTCATTTGGTCATGGCGAACTATAACGTGCCACCGGTATAAGAGTACCATAACGAACAGAAAGTTGAACAAAGCTATTCGGGGCATTTGAATGAATTTTGAAAATATATAAACTCCTTCGACAACCTGACAAAAAAAAAAAATATCAGTAATGAAGAAAATACCTATAAACAAAACATATTACAGAAAGGTATACAGTGCCATTTGTGATCTCTATGGATTTTCAAAAGATACATTCCACCCTTTTGAACGGCCTGGCAAATTCTAGCGAGATATCAGTTACGAATAAAATACCAATAAATCTACATACCTATTACAAGCCGAAAGGTGTACAAATTCATTTTTAACCCCTGTGAATTTTCAATATATCATTCTCCATTTCAAACCCTTCGACAACCTCCCAAATTCTGGCGCTGTATCATTGATAAGGCAAAGACCTGGGGCAATAAAAAATCAGAAGCAGAAAGGTATACAAGCCATTTGTGGTCTCTGTAAATTTTTAAAATAAATTTACCTCGATTTCACTCTAATCAGTTTGATGAAATTTTCACTCTTCAGTTGATACAGGAAATGTTAGCCCCTAACCGAATAAAAATCCATGTGAAAAATCGAAAAATGAGAAACGAAAAAATTTTCATTTCATTTTTCTCAGTGTACTTGTGGATGTGGCCAAGTTCAACCATTCTAATGATAGTGGGGGCAATCCTTTTACCGACTTTTATAGGCGGATATTTACCCCCGCATGTATTATCTCTCCGTAATGATTAGAAACGTACTTGGAAATTCTATCAAGAGCAAATATTTGAAAAATCATCCTACAAAATAAATCTCCCTGGCAACGCATAAAAGCGATTTTTTTACATCCGAAAACACGAAACAAGTTTTCGATAAATCTGAAATTATTTTGCTTTGTTAAATTACAACTATTTTTTCTGTAATGACAGTATGATGATATGATAGGCCATAGTGGATATCTGACTATGAAAGAAACGCCGTTACCAACAGTGGCACTAAAATAAAAATCGTTTGGCATATCACAAGGTATTTACGATAGAACCTGACTAAATGAAGGGTACAAAAGAGACTGACGTGGTTGGTCTAGGCAGCATCTATTTGAAAACTATTTTAAGCGACACAAAATTATAGATGTATTGAATTCACGATAGTAACTGACCAGTAAAATATGTTCCCAATTCGAATAATGCATTTAAAAAAATTCAATAAAAATTAAATTTCAATAAAACAGAGAACCAACAACTGAAGGAAGAAAATGCAATTCAAAATCCCACACAAGCCATCACAATCAATTATCTTCAAGAGCCGCAATACTCAAATGTTAATTGTACAATTCTCTTGCAGCAAATGGTCATAAAGTGAATTACGATGGGCATAGCATTGTGCATTAGTACCCATCAACATTCACTGATGAGTTCACAAAAAAATCCCACTCTACCCAACTAGGTAAGGTAATGATTATCTCGTTCGCAGATAAAACAGAAGCAATAAAACAAAAGGTTAACTAGAGTTGACATTACTTCTGATATCTCAAGAACCGGAGAAAAAAATGAACACTGTTACATAGTATGATTCTTCTAAACGAAGAACTCATTGTATTTTTCAACTTCATCGATAAGATTTCCTATGATCTTATAAAAACAATTTCTCCAATTTGTGACAATATGGAACTCCAAATCTGAATTAAAAGAGTTTCTCGAAATCTTCGAAATTGTTAAAAATTTGAAAAAGAATAATTAAATGCACTTCCAGTGGAAAATTATATAATAATAAATGTTCTTTATTGGTGATAAAACCAAATGGCTATCAACCGAGGTCTTTCAGCCAGAGAATTATATGTTTATATTGAATACAAACTTTTTAATAAAAAATTAAACCGACGAAAAAAGAAATTGAAAAGCGACAAATAAAATATCAGCGAGACAGCTACCCAAACGAACCCTCACGTGAGAGCACACGTCATTGCGAGTAGTCGTGCGGAGAGCGTATTTTCAAAATGTTATGATCTTCGTTGATTCTTCATTTGGCGCCGACCTGAAAATTAGTTATTTATATTAGTTTAGGAGCTTGGTTATTAAGATTGAGAACATTTATTTCATTTTCCGCTTTTCAGTTTCTTTTTTCGTCGGTTTAATTTTTTGTGGCTAAAATCTACTAATTGCTACCTACTTAATTTTTTATTACTTTCAACTATCATGTGTTATATAATAAAATTACCCCAAACACGAGCTAACTGCTGAAAACCGTTGAGGAGTTCCCTCTGTTGAGACTTCTCGTTAGTTTTGCCTCAACTATACTGGGCGTTATTGGTCTATTGACCAATAACTGGACAACCTCCCAGAGCGGCGTGGAAAGCTATCACACTCAGTATATAATGAAGCGTGAAGCCTTAATTTGACAGTACATTTACCAATCTCAGATAATTCAGAAACAATAATGCACTTAGGAATTTAATAATATACAGTGAGTCTGCTTAAGTTGGCTACATATGGGAAACTTTTTTATTATTAATTTTACGAAAAAAAGTTATTCTTCATAAAAAGTTCTGCATGGTCTGAAAGCCAAGATGCAACCATCAGATATCAAATTCTATCAATCTTATACGATGTATGTAAAAAAATATGAATTTTACTCAAGAGTAAAGTAGCTTTATATTTCCCAATATCGAAAATTGTTATGATGAAAAGTTGTTCGGAAGTAAAAACTATGTTTTAATATGCAATTTCATCCTTCTAATTCAAAAAAATATTTTTTTACAATTTTTTCTCAAATTATCAATACCGAACATTTATCATTTTTATCTATCACAAACATGTTAACCTTTCCGTTCCGTTTAGAAATTAATGAGCAAATTTTCACAAAACAAAATTTATTAAAAATCTAATGAACATTGAACAGTTGATAGATAACCTTTTAATTAGTTAATGTCTGTCTTGTAACATTTCAGCGAAGCATTTGAATTAATAATACCATAATAATCCATTTTGTAGTAATAATTTAACGAACATTATCAGCTCCCTCAATTCACTAACGCCTCAACATATCCGCCTCCTCTTTCAATACAGGTAATTATTCTATCACGAAAGTTTTTCAATATCCTTCTAACCATAGCCGGAGTAATACTCTGAACGCATTCTGTAATGACTCTTTCCAAATGAGCAACATCTGTAGATGGCCTTTGAAGATACACCTTCTCCTTTAGGTAACCTACAAGAAAAAATCGAGTGGCGTCAAATCGGGAGACCGAGGAGGCCAAAAAATTTCAGAAAACCGATGAATAACTCTTCCATTAAAACGATTTTCAAGGTATTGGAACCATATTTGTTGACGTTGAAGGAGGGGAACACTATCAAGAGAATCGTCTAATTCATTCTCTGAAAAGAGCAAATAACGGTCCCCATTCAAAAATTCATGAAAAAAAAAAGTTCAATTATTTTATTTTGGTGAATTCCACACCACACATTTGTTTTGAATGCATACTGGTCCCGAGTTTTGATTGGCAAATTTGGATGAGTATCACTCCACCAACGGGAGTTTTGGCTAGAGACTGTTCCATTTGATGTAAATGTTGATTCATCCGAAAAAAGAATATGTCTTGCCATAAATGGGTTATCTTCTAACATTCCTTGGACAGAATTGGAATCGTCTATAATGATCTCCTGGTCTTAACGTATGAATAAATCGGGACTTGTATTGGTGAAACTTCTTTTTTTTAAATTTTGAACCCGTATCTTTGTTAATAGGATTTTGCATCGAATCTGCCCTTTCTCGCAAGGATATTTTAGGATCTTAGATTGCTAAAATCATTACTTCAAATTCCATGTCATCATTGGCAATCCGTTGAAGTCGTTTGTTGCTAAATTTATTTTTTACATCTCCAGAAGTCTTAAATTTCGTTAATAATTTCCTTACTGTGATATTGTAAACATTTTTTTCTGGGTGTCGGTTATTAAATTTTTTTTGCAGCTTCACGATAAGTTTTATAATTCTCACCCACAATTAACACAATTTAAATTTTATCTTCAGTACTTAATGTTGCTGGCATTTCTACCAAATTTTATAATACTTTCGCTAAATACAACTGATGTTTTGAATGTCACTGTCAAACATTTTACTATCTGGCATTTTTTGTCAGAGCATCCTAGATTACATGTACAATAATTACAGTTAAATTTTCGTGGTTATTGTAGAGATGTTTCGAGAAATAATAAAAAATACTATAAATTGATGCAACTGCATATTTGAACGTGATTTTTAATTCCGAACAACTTTTCACAATAACAATTTTCGACATTGTGGAATATAAAGTTACATTACTCTTGAATAAAATTCATATTTTTTGACATACCTCGTATAAGATTGATAGAATTTGATATCTGATGGTTGCATCTTGGCTTTTAGACCATGCAGAACTTTTTATGATAAATAACTTTTTTTCGTAAAATTAATGATAAAAAAGTTTCCCATATGTAGCCGACTTAAGCAGACTCACTGTATATGTATTTTCTAAAAAAAATAACAACTTTTATGCACATGGTATAATTAAACGACAAAAAGTTCAGTTTGTCAGAATGAATTGGAATATTGAATAAACTGACTGGTAAACAAATATAGTATGTCTAATAACTGTTACTTAGTTACCTTGGCTAACATTATTACCTTTTGTCGAATCAAGAGTTGACTCCACTATGAAATAAAATAGATGAATGGTCCCTTATTACAATATAGTATATCTTGCAAAACAGTTCATGCGATTTCTTACCTTTGACTTGAAAACATTACCTCGTTTTAACATTAAATGATTTTTAGTTTGAAATTCCGATTTTTACGTGTTTACGAACTCAATTATAATTATTTAGCTTCTTTTGAGAATAGTTTCTATTTGCGGAGTTTATTGAGACACCATTGCTCTGTAGTATAAGACCTTTTTTGCAATTTACACTTCCACTATTTTCCGACACATTTTGGTAACAGGTTACTTTATTAATAATTTTACGAATTCAATACTCGTTACTTTAATTGAAGTTGATATACCTCTGAACTAAACATTTTTACTTGAGGAGTCTAGAGCACTTCCAATAATACATCTTTAACTCGTGAACGTCTGAACACTTCTGATCATCCTGGTTAGGTGCAGCTCCTATTTATATAGGAACAATAGCGGGATTCAAAGAGCTCGCGTAGTAATAAAAAATAATTAATGGGTCGGTCTACCGCATTGATGTTTCCCCTCGCATTCCAGCGTGTTACAAATATCCCGCCGTATGAGGTAATCATCGTATATGAATGTATCACTCGTCTTCTTTTATGACCGTTGGTATTAAATTTACGAACTATTAGTTGTCAGCGTTTTGATGGGTGGTGTAATCATATCAAATAATTTACGAGATTTTACTTCTTTGTCGGAAATCACCCCGCATTCCTGCCGTCTAATTTAATAGCGTTTGCACGGAGATATGTATTTTGGACCAAGGGAAACAGTCGTTCACCTTTTTGTGTCGCGTTCCTTCAGTCGAGGGCATTACAATGTTTACGTTAAAACAACCTGGTTGACCTCGACTGTCTTCCGTCTCCATCATAAGATTAATTTTAGGTCTCCATTATGTTGTAATGTCATCAGAACTTCATATGTGTGCCAAGTTTCAACAACCCTTGAGGGTGTTTTTTTAAAATTTGAATGGGGCCAACTTCGACTTATATCCTATTCAATAAAAAAAAAAATATTTAAATCGGATGACCCTGTACCAATTTATGCGTGGTGGAATCGGGCCACAAACAAACTAAAATCTCAGGCTAAGAATCATATATAATAATTCTACCCATTAATTAGCTTAACTATTCATTTCCAATACTTGTAATTGTTGAGATATAAAAAATACAGAAAGTTATAACGAACGTTTTGATAAAATTGAAAAAAATATGGTTGACTCTTAGTGTACGACTCACTGCAGTGGTAATATTCCGTTGTACATTTTTTTTCATAAAAAACAGCTACAGAAATTGGAAAAGAACATTGCTGGATAGAAGTGAACACTTCAAAGATATTTTCCATAGTAAGAAATTGAATTTTCTACTTTAACGAACACAACTGCTTCTTTACCTGCCAATAGATAAAAAAATACGTGAAATATATAACTTGGAAATATTCATATCTGCATAATAAGTACGGACAACAATACACAAGTATAAAGACTGTACAGAGTGAAGCACAAATGTTACTTGTTAGAGACATCTTGACATTTTAATCTATTTTTTTTCATATTATAGATAGTATTCATCATCTAGAACTGATATCAAATATTGGAATTCCTTTAGAAGTTTCGAAATCATTGACAAACAATCTTCTTTCGGGTCGATCTTTCAAACACGAATATCTCAAGAAAGAAGATGTTTCCTCTGAAAATGTGATGGTATTGCCAATCCTATTTTGATTCATCCTGTAGGCGCACTTCGTAAAATCAATGAAGATTAAGAGACACTGCCGATAAGATTCTAGTGAAACAGGAAAAGAAGTGCAGTAAGTAAATCTCTCGATTGCAAAAATTTGTGGTATGGTGTAATGGAAACAAGGACGGATATATCTGTTGCATATGGAAAAGAGAGAAAGACTCATTTTTATTAAATCTCTGTAACAAAAAACGGTCATTTCGCCAAAATTTAAAAAAAAAGTGAATTTGGCAAAAACATATTCTTACAATGAATTTCGTTTATGAAATATCAATATACAGTTTATAGGTGGTCATTCATACGCATATGAATTACAGTAGTTGTTAATACTTCATCAGTTAAATTTTTCTGTGTAAGTGTACCAAACGATGAAGGCTTTTGAAGTGTGACACTATCACTACTCTTTCTGCACTCGTTTTCCTCGTTTACTATACGGGGCAAATGACTCAGTGGTATGATCGTTAGTATTGAGGCTACTGTTTCCACCCGGCGCGAGTTCGATTCTCGCAGCCATCGAAAAAAATGTCAAGGCCCCAAGAGTGGTTTCGGATCCCACTATAAAAGGTAAGGTTCCCGTAATCTCAACTCGTACAAGTTTCCATTAACTTCTGTGGGTTGGTCAAACAACTAATAAAGCAGTTCAAAACAATTTTACAATTTTTTTTCAACTATTTTATTCTCTATATAATACCATTCTTATTGTTTCTTTGTCTAACGTTTTGTTTTTTTTTGTATCGAGAAATATGAGCAGCTAAGATCATCTACATGTAGGCCTGAGCATTTTGTTCAGTCATAGAGGTAGGTTTCACAGGCAAATGAAGTCATCTTCCCATACCCAATTCGAATTCAGAATAATGCATTAACTCCCACTGGTGAATATTTGTTGTGTGGGTTGCTGACCCTTTGTCCTAGAACCATCTGCAATTCTGATTCTGAGAAAGTTGATATGATTATTCTGTTGGAAGCGTCTGTGATTCATCAATTCTTTTATTCATGATTGAGATGTTGAGATTGAGATTCTGTTGTTGAGATTCTACCAAGCACCATCTACACTCAGGATCTCCAGTGATTCTAGAGAGGTTAAGTTCTCATTCAGAAAGATGTGTCCTGCGACAAGCCCTACCTATCACTATTATCTCATATTATTGCCCCATGTCTTCTCTGAAAATTATCTGCGAGGTTTTCTCATAGTTGTGATGGACCAATACTAGCAACCTCTCTGGCCATATAACTGAGCATCCTGCATCCTCGCTGGCAAGATGGTCGGCCTTTCCATACCCACACACTTCAGATCTTTGCGATATATGAGAAATAATATCCGATTCTTGATGTTTTCTCTTATCGTAATCTTGAGTCGAATGAAAAATGTCACTAGTCGATCGAAGAGAGCCCCTAATATCATATGAACGATGGTACCTTGGGGGGGATGGGTCGGCCCGCCATCATGGATTGAAGTTACAAAAGCTATCCTCAACGGTTAATCCGACGAATCCGACGACAACAAGGTCTGATGCAAATTTGAATAAGAATAAGTTCCCTACATTTTTTGTAGAAACACTTTTTTGTAAGTCAGATATGTAACGAATTAGGCGTTAGTAACGTGAGCATTTTACAAAAAAATCGTTCATTTCATTTCAAGAAATTATTTGTAGCTATTCACTAAATAATAAGAATTTTGTAATCATGAGGTAGAGTAAATGGCGTTTTTTATATTTGTAGTATCCCCAGGAGGCCTAATCCGCAGATGTCCTTTTTGCAATTGAGTAGGGCTCTTATTCCGTAATTCATATCCCAGAGAATATTTCTATTATTTCTTTCGTTTTAATGGTCATGGTGGCTTGATGTTGATGTCTCCATCATCGTCTTCGTTGTCAGTGTTTTGCTCTAAACCATTTTCATCCCTGAGAATCTGGGCTTCCATCTATGTATTTGCCTCATCTTCGTCTTGGCTCTCGATGATGACCTCTGGTCTGGGGCAGGTTTCTCTGACATTGTTACTCGAGTGAGTCTATTAGTACCAAGTTTTCAGCCTAAGTCGAATTGTTTTTTTTTATTCCACACCATTTTTAGACATGGTGGTAGGTCCTAAATGCATGGTACCATGCAGCGTCCTTCGTTGGTGGTAAAGAGGCTAAGTGGAATCTTCTTTTCATTGTGGATTTTGCCTGCAGTCCTCGTAAAAATCCACACTAACAATAAAAAATATGTGACAACATTAGTCTAGTTAACAAGTGCTTTTTAGGTCAAAATGTTTTCGCTTTCTCCGAAAATTATAATTGAGGTGTCATTCGATTCGGAATGGCATGTAGATATTTTTTAAGAAAATGCTAAGGCCGCTCGCAAAAATTGCAATAGTTATAAACAATTAAGTGAAAAAAAGGGGGTTTGGTTTTTCGCCAATATCTCGAAAACCATTCGAGATAATTCAAATTATAAAAAAAAAGGTTTTTTCAATGTTTAATGAAGCTTTATAATTTATCACCTTAGTAAATTGTTAATAACAGAACGAAAATGAACAATTTTTCAATTTTTCTAACGGAAATCTATTCTCAGACCTTTGAAAGATAGCTCTACGAAAGGAAAACATTATCAGATTAATAGTTTAACAATAATCGCACTTGCAATGTTAATGTTCGTGCTACAAAAAATTGTTAATTAACTAATAGATAACTTATTGAAAAATCACGATAAAGATTTTTGGACAACGGATTATTGTTCATTCATCTATCCTGCAGGTGCCTGAATTTTTTCAATTTCTAATTTTCATATTTAATAAGTTTAAATAATATTTATTCATTAAAGGTCCGAAGGGGACGTGGCTTGCGCAAGCCGGAGTACCCGTTTTCAGACGTATTTTCAACCCTCTGGGAAAATTATAAATATTGGTCCTACAGTTCCGGGAGTTCGAACTTTTTCTCAGGAAATTTCCTGCTCTTTTTTATTCTTTTTTCAAATTTGAATTATCTCGAATTGTTTTCGAGATATTGGCGAAAAACCAAACCCCCCTTTTTATTGGCGAAAAACCAAACCCCCCTTTTTTTCACTTAATTGTTCATAACTATTGCAATTCTTGCGAGCGGCCTTAGCATTTTCTCAAAAAATATCTACATGCCATTCCGAATCGAATGACTCCTCAATCATAATTTTCGGAGAATGCGAAAAAGTTTTGACCTAAAAAGCACTTGTTAACTAGACTACATAGCTGAAACGAGAATAAGTTATCAACACTGCTGAAACGCAAAATTGCACACTTTTATATGCGTCCTTTGCATCTAGAAACTCATGAAAAGCCTAGTGTCAATTGATGATTTGCATAATTTTAAAATGGTTATCCATCGAGTACTCGTTAGGAAACACTCAATAGCTAATTATTGCTACAAGAGAAGCAATTAAGATTGGTAATCTGGTAATAAACCTCGGGATTTCAATAATCCGAACAAAATGTGAGATGAGCACAAGCTGAAATGAATATATTTGAATTGGTAGTGATCCTGAACAAAGAATACGTTTGATATTTGAAGATATTCAACCACGTGAATTGGGAATCTTTGCTGAAAAAAAAACATTGGTTCGTGTCTTGTTGACCATATATAATGAATACAAAAATACCTGGGGATTTTTCAATGTTACTTGGGTGTCCAAAAATTGAGAAATCGCGATTTTTGTAACACAAAAACGAAGGACAGACAGACTGTACCCGCTCTATGAAATGGCTGTTACAAAACCCATGGAACGAAACTTGAAAAATTCATACACTAATCTCAATAATACTTTGTATGATTTCATGCCACAGTGACGCAACAAGAAAAATCACTTCAATTTGGAGATTTCGATAGATGTATTAAATCAAATCAATCAAAATAAATAAATAATAGTTTAAAAGAACTAAAAAATACGCTTTTATAGAAAATCAGACTAAAAAAATAGAAAATAAGAAAAAACTGTAATTTATTTTAAAAAAAACGTGGGGTGCATGGTATCAATAATTATATAGTACATTACACACCTAGGGCCGAGGCGATACCATGCACCCCACGCTTTTTTTTTTGAATAATTTTTTTTTTCTTCTTATTTTCAATTTTTTAGTCTGGTTCCTTATAAAAGCGTGTTTTTTAGTTTTTTTAAACTATTATTTATTTTTAACTTTTTAGTTTAGTTTTCTATTAAAGCGCGTTTTTAGTTTTTCAAACTATTATTATTATTATTAATTTTTTTTTAACTATTATTCTCCAATATTGAATAGAATCGGACCATAATCACAAAACTCGCGGCCATTTTGGAGCCGCCATCTTGAATCCTTCAATTTTGACAGAATAATCATAATCTCCTACCCCAAAAACACATACCAATTTTGAATAGAATCAGACCATAATCGCAAAACTCGGCCGTCATTTTGAAGCCGCCATCTTGAATTTTCAAATTTTCACAAAAGAATCATAATATTCGACCCCAAAAACCCCCACATACCAATTTTGAATAGAATCAGACCATAATCACAAAACTCGTCCACCATTTTGAAGCCGCCATCTTGAATTTTTCAATTTTGACAAAAGAATCATAATCTCCGACCATACCAATTTTGAATAGAATCAGACCATAATCACAAAACTCGTCCACCATTTTGAAGCCGCCATCTTGAATTTTTCAATTTTGACAAAAGAATCATAATCTCCGACCACGAAAACCCTCAGATACCAATTTTGAAATGAATCGGACCATAATCATAAAACTCGTACGCCATATTGGAGCCGCCATTTTGTTTTTTTTTCACACAAAAATTTCTGGAAGTGGGTCAAAATCGCGCCCAAAGGAGTCGGTTACAAACATACAAACTTACAAGTGAAGCTAATATAAAGCGTGTAAAAATGGGTAGTTGGTTGAGGAACAAAAATTGTGGTTAAATTCAGTGCTAGTTATTCGGTATGTTTTAAGTTTTGAAAAACCAAAACAGATTGTGTTCATCTTCAGAAATATTATTATTACTTGTGATCACGAGCACGTGGACTATTGAAACACATCACTCAGTGTTGTACAATTTAAAAACCAACGTATCGGTATCGATTCACGCCTTGTTATTGATATTGTAAATCAGAGCTATTCTCTAATTAGTCTACTCGACAAGTTGAAAATGGTCTAAAATGGGTCTCCGAGCGACATTTTTAGTTTGGGGGCGCGGCGTCAAAAGCGAGTACGACACTTTAATTAATTTATTTAAGGTATTAAATTTTTTTTTTTTATTTGAAAAAATTATGGTGTATTTGGAACACTATAAATGATTTTTTTCCGTTGGAAATTTTACTAAAAGCTTATTTTTCAACAAGTTAAACGATTGTTAACTAACAAACTTTTCTCGAACTTCTGTCTTAATTTTAAATGAAAAAATTTTTTTAAATAATTGTCGTAAAAATTTTTCGCTTCGTAGAGCTTTTCTTATATACATACTCAACAAGATCACGTCATGAAAGTTGGAAAAATATTCATACTTTGTTTATAATAATTTTTGTACTTGAACAAAAACTAAAAAATCCAAGTAATAATGTTGAAAAAAAAATGTTTTCCTTAATCATCATATTATCGTTTTTTTTATCAATACAAGATATAAATTGATTTGCAAAAAAAAATTTCTCGCTATTTGTTGATCAATTTTTTATAAACAAACTGATTATTTCAATATTTTTTAAAAAAATTTTTCCACAACTTCATTATATTACAAATATTATTATTTTTGAAAAAAAAAATCTTCAATAACAATTTGTAATTGTTTATAATAGTTTTTTTTTTATATTTCTATTGCTTAAATAATTAGTTAGGGATTTTTTTTTTCTAAAAGTCATTATTGACAGTCCTCTATGGAGTAACAAAAAACACATTTTTTTTATCAACAATTCCATTGTTTATTAACTTACCAATTTTTATAAACAAATTTTTAACTTTGTTAGATTTTTTTTCTAAACTTCCAATATTTACAAAAACAACCATATACAACAATGTATAGAAAAAAAAATCCTAATTTTTCCCAATTCCAATTCCCAAAGTACAATAAAAAATGGGAATTTTTGTTTTTTATACTTTGTTATATATGGTTGTTTTTGTAAATTTTGGAAGTATCAGGAAAAAATCTAACAAAGTTAAAAATTCATTTAAAACAAATTGGTGAGTTAATAAACAATGGAATTCTTGATAAAAAAAAATTGTTTTTCTGTTACTTCATAGAGTACTCTCAATTATGAATTTTAGGAAAGAATAATTTCTCAACTAATTATTTAAACAATAGAAATATAAAAAAAACGATTATAAACAATTAAAAATTGTTAAGAAAAAATTTGTTTTTAAAAAATCATAATATTTGTAAAATAATGGAGTTGTGAAAAAAAAATTTAAAAATATTGAAATAATCAATTTGTTTATTAAAATTTTATCAACAAATAGCGGGAATTTTTTTTGTTGCAAATCGATAATATGATGCGAAAACGATAATATGATGATTGACAAAAAAAAACTTTTTTTCAACAACATAAGTTGGATTTTTTTGTTTTTGTTCAAGTACAAAAATTATTATAAACAAAGTATGAATAGTTTTTTAATTTTTATTGCCTGATCTTGTTGAGTATGTATATAAGAAAGGCTCTACGAAGCGAAAAATTTCTACGACAATTATTTAAACATTTTTTGTAAAATTTCCAACGGGAATAAATTATTCATAGTGTTCCGAATACAACATGATTTTTGCAAATAAAAAAAAAAATTTTTAATACCTTAAATTAATTAATTAATGTGTCGTACTCGCTTTTGACGCCGCGCGCGCAACCTAAAAATGTCGCTCGGAGACCCATTGTCAGCGTTGAATTAAAATTATAAATAATGGAGTTAGCGTTCCGGGAGCTGAAAGTTTTTTATTGGAAATTTTTTCCTCTTTCAGAATCTTCACTTGAAATTTCCTAAATATCAATAGTTCATGAAATATTGGCAATAAACTAAATGCCATTTTTTTTTTCATCTTCAATTGTTTATAACTTTGGCAATTTTTTATGTGCTAATACACGCTTTCGGCACATTTTTCTGGGCGCTATTCTGGATCCAATGAGCTATCACACATAATTTTAAGAGCAGTATCTCTATTTTAGACCATTTTCAACTTGTCGAGTAGACTAAATAATCTAGTAGAGTCCAGACAAGAGGAAGCTGAGTAAGATAAATTATTATTAACGATGGACATTGATATCCCATTTAATCATGGTATGTCTCAGGCGGATTTGTCTTAATTCACAGACCCACATTTATGGATTTGAGGAAAATTTTTTGGTTTCCTACTTCTACATTTTGTTTGGAATACGAAATTGGAAAAAAACACTTTTGCGTGTAGACATCACAATAAGTCAGAACATTGAGGTATAAAGAGTTTTTTGTTTTTGAAGAGAAGTAATTGTTTTTCATCGGAAACTTTCCACAATGCTTTCTACCATATCATCCAGACTTGAATCCATCGGAATTGGTATTAACAACTCTCAAGAATATGTAGTTAACAACAACGTGGAATTAACTCAAGTTATCAGGTTTATTGAAAACAAAAAGAGGTCTAAAAGGATTTAACGCAAACTCTGAAGAAATTATCATAAATCTGAATATTTCACCAAGCTAGCTTATGAATGGGGTATATTGGAAATAATGTGTAAATATCTTGAATTTCAAAGCTCCTCCGACGTTTTTGCAAGGAAATACCGATCACAACATATCCATGCTGATAATAAGTATGAATGTTTTAAGAAAAACTAGAAATATTGGCCAATGAATTCGACACTGTCTCCGGCCGACACCACTTGAATGGAAATTTGATTCTATAGGTCTTTTTAAGAAACCTCTTATACGGTTTGTCCACGAATCAGTGGAATATCTGTTCCGAGTCTAAGCCGAATAAGCCGATGGAGCAGAAAATATTCTAGATTGGTGAAGAAGACATAATAATAATATTTATTTATCAATAATACAAAATTCATTCATGCTGTTGGGTTCTTGTTTATATATGAAGATAAATAAATGGGAAAAGCCAGATGGATATACACAGTTGGAAAAGAGTTGTTAATTTCAACAATATCCAGTTTTGTTGAAAAATGTTGCCAAAATCAACAACAATTAATCAGGAATTCACTACTCAAATTACTCCGGCTGTAGTTAAATTCATCCATTGTCAATTTTCACTCATTTTTTGTCAGTATGTCTACCTCATTTTGAAAAGGGAAACATTATCAATTGAATATTGATAGAAGGATTTTTCTGTGAATTGAAAAATCCACGATTAAAATGAAGTTATTTTTTGTGAATGTCTAACAGAAAACAACTACTTCCCCGGCTAAAGCCACGCTGGACATTGAACTACATCTGATAGATATTCTGAAAAGGCCCTAACTCAAAAATTTTAAAAAAAAAAAACCTGGAATTGTGTTTTTGCATTTTTCAGATAGCTAGAAATCATTCGTAACATTGACGCAGGAGAGACATCGCATTCACTAGGTCTTCAATACATTTTTGTCGACGAAAATCTATTTCACGCTTCCACGATCATCAGGAAGACCGGAAGAAATTTTTCTAGAAGCAATATCTTTCTATTCAATATTCAATTGAGAATGTTTCCCTTTTCAACATGAATACCCCACAAGAGGTTATATTGAACGATGGAAGATAGTGACTAAAGTTTATCTTTCAGTCGCAGCAGATTCCACAGTCTGTTAAATTTCAAAACATATCAAGCCCCACTGCACCTCCTTTGATTGCCTGACAAATACTGGCGCCATATCAGTGATAAAGAAAGACCCATTACAATAATTGATCACAAGCAAAAAGGTGAGCAAAGCCATTTTAAATCATTCTTAATTTCCAAATTATAATAACCCCCATTTCAACCCCTTAGACAGCCTGGCAAATTCTGGTATAGTATCAGACAGAAAAGTGTAGGAAGCCATCTTTGACTTCTGTGAATTTTCAAAATATATCAACCTCCATTTCACCCCCTTTAGCGGCCTCGCAAATACTGGTACCGTATCAGTTATGAAGAAAGAAATCCATTTCGACAAAAATTTTCAAAATTTATCAACCACTTCGTCATCAAATCCTTAAAGGTATCAGTGAAGATAGAAAGACTTATAACAATAACATATTACAGGCAGAAAGGTGTGTAAAGGCCATTTGTGGCCACTGTGAATATTTAAAATTACCTTGTTCATTATTCCACTCTCTCAAATAGAACTCATTCATCAGACCGATTAAATCTCTTAAGTTGAAACACAAAATGTTAATGTATTCACGATCCTTACTGGATAAAAAATCGGGATTTTATTATTCAGTACACTTTCACACCAGTATTTTCAATTATATATTTCAGAAGAAATTCTTTGAATCTGTCTAATAGAGAATACGAATACATATATTTGAATATGTGAATTAAATATAACATTCCTATAAAATTTGGTGTCTTCTACGCAATCATTTCAAATATACAGTGTCCGCCAAAAAGTATGTACCATATGGGAAAAAAGTTTATTATTGGAGTATTGGAAAAAATATTCTGGGGAAAAGTTTGTGCATGTCGGATTACCTAATAATTCGAAAAAATTGGAAATAGCTGTTTTTTGGAATATTTTCCCATCTATTTAAAAATATCAAAAGTGTTTTTTTATGAATAGCTTGACTATACTGAAACATTTGCATTTCAATGATAATGACAGAACTTTCCCATTTTCTCCTCACCAGAGGGCACCATATCTAAAAAATAGGATTTTGTCAGAACCCTTGCTGTTGTTACATCGGTTATATCAGAATTCCACGACAATTGTGATGACATGAAACTCCAAAAACATGGTGTTTTCCAGATTATAATCAAGTTCCGATGATAATCGTGGATGAGCGTTTCACTTCGCACATAAACATGTAAATTATAAGTCTCTTAAATTTGACTCACTATTTCATTCTGAATATTTTCAGAAGATGTTTTTGAAGTGTCATGTCATCACAATGGTCGTGGAATTCTGATATAACTGTTAGATACGAACCGATGTAACAGCAAGGGTTCTGACAAAATCCTATTTTTCAAATATAGTGCCCTCTGGTGAGGAGAAAATGAGAAAGTTCTGTCATTATCATTGAAATGCAAATGTTTCAGTATATTCAAGCAATTCATAGGAAAAAAATTTGATATTTTCAAATAGATGGGAAAATATTCCAAAAAAAAAGCTATCTCCATTTTTTTCGAATTATCACTTTATGTGCATAAAATTGAATTCTAAGTAACTTTTTCAAATAATTTTTTTTGATATCTTGCAATCTTTCTTCACTTTTCGCCTTTTCATAGCAATTTTTCTCAATTTGCCGCCATACTAGCGAACACGTGACATGTGTCAAAATCGATTTCTAGGTAATCGGACGTGCAACTTTTTCCCAGAATATTTTTTCCAATACTCCAATAATAAACTTTTTTCCCATATGGTACATACTTTTTGGCGGACACTGTATATTTTCCCGAGTTTGTACTCAATTTGTTCAAAATTCCAAATCATTCTAGTTCTGATGAATGTTTCTCATTGTGAACATTTTGGGATGAAAGTTCTGTATAATATTAAAATATGTTTCCATTATGGCGATATATTTGCTACATCGTCATAATTTTTTTATTTAAAGTGGGGTGCCATCTAGTGGACTATTTAACTATTTAACGTCAAGGGAGTTGCTTTTATACCCTATCAATAGTTGCTGCTTGTAATATTTGGATCATTATTGTAAAAATACTTTATCAAATTAACAACTATTTGACATTCTTGTTATTATACAAAGAGTTAATTTTAAATAGAATACATATTCTATTATGTGTATACAGTGCCGTATTAAGAAGGGGGCAACCGGGGCTGCAGCCCCAGAGCCTCCACAAGAGAGGGGCCTCCTCAATAGAAATTTTTAGTTAAAATTTCCTAACGAATACAGAATGATATGCAAAATTATATAAAAAAAATCTGACAACCATAGAGCAGATCTCCCACTCTTTCCAAAGTGCGTTTCGTATTCTTGTCAAAATTAATGGTTAATATTAATATTCGATTCGATAAATCATGTGTATATGCGCGCGGGAAACAATCAAAGAGTAAATCACCACACTATTATATTCTAAAGAAATGAATTCATCCACATAGAAAAATATTGAATCGTATCTAAATTAGCGGATTGAAAACAAGAACAATTGAATTTCGACATTGTTTTATATTAAATGAAAAAAAAAATTGTTTAACCTGTTTGAAAAATAATTAAGGGTTACCACTTCTTTGTTGTCCCAGGGCTTCCACATCTTTCAATCTGTGTATAGATATTATACTTATCCGTCATTATCCCCATTCAAAAATTAAGACGCATAGTTGCTTAAATCTGTCTCTGAGAACTACTCATAGGCATGGGGGAAGGTATATCAACCTCATAGTTCCAGTTTTATGTTTACCATCACTATCAAAGAGAATTTCCATATTTTCAAACTACAACTAATTGGTTCTGGTGCATTTTTCACAATACTGTGTTTTGTATGCCATTTCTGGAGCTGTGTTATAAAATTTACCTTTACCTACTTCAACTATGTGATCAAGATTTCCTTTCCTTTTCAATCTTTCTTCGTCTAGGGGTTCAAATGAATAATTTTTCAATTCCATTTTTGAAATAATGACTGCTTCCGTCTAAAAGGATTTATATGAATCTCTATGATCTCTTATATACAGTGCTCGTCTAAAGTCCGTTCTCCCCCTACTAATTTTTAAACCATCTGGTATATCGCAACTAAATTTGGAGGGCTTAAATAAGAGATAAAAACTTTATATGTTTTAAAATGGCCGCTGAGCGCCCTCTTCAATGATTTTTTTACATAGAACCCCGTATTTTATTCCATTTTTGAAATCTGCTCATAATTCTCAATAGTTTTCCCAATTACACTTTACTCCTAAATTCAATTGTTTTCGAAATATTAACGTTTGAAAAGTGACATATTGGTCATTTCAAACCCAACCAAAAACACTAATATTTCAATCAAGTTTGCAGTGGAAAAAATCGTTGTCGCGGTAACATCTTGTTTACTGTCAAACTGAACTGCTAACTGTCAAATAGTCCGTTGAGCGCCTAAATCCTTTTATGAAAAGAGTTATCATGGCTCGTAGTTTAGACGATAAATTTGAAGCAGTTTTGATATTTGGAGAAGCTGGAAGAAATTATTATCTAGCAGTCCGTATGTTTAAAGATAGATTTCCCGAGAATCCTATTTCGAGGTCATATTTGCGCAAACTTTTAAATAAGTTACAAGCAACTGGTACGCTGAAAGATGCTCCAAGATCAGGAAGACCGCCTCTTTCAGAAGAAAAAAAAGTAGAAATTGTTGCTGAAATAGTAATCAATTCGACTCAGTCGACGTCTGCATTTGCTGAATCCTGTGGAGTAAGTTGAAAAAGTGTCCAAAGAGTCCTAAGAAAAAAAAAGTTTCATCCCTATAAAATGAAAATCCTGCATGCTCTCACGGTGGATGATCCAGACCGGAGGGTTGAATTTTGTGAGTGGTTAACAAGAACAATTGAAGGAGTACGGGGAATCCTAAAACGTGTATGTTTCGCAGACGAATGCACGTTTTTTCTCAATGGAAAAGTCAACAAACAGAATGTACGATACTGCAGCGATACTAATCCGCATATTTTTAGAGAGGGACATACCCAGTTTCCTAAAAAGGTGAATGTTTGGGCGGGGATTTTGGGCAATCGCGTTGTTGGACCGATTTTCATCAGAGGCAATCTTACAGAAGTTCTTTACAGAAATCTTTTAGAAACTGAAATTAAACCTCGAATAAGACAAATTGAATTAAACAATCAGGAAGAGTTTGAATAACGTGAAATCATATTTCAGCAGGATGGGGCACTTCCCTATTTCGATCGCATGGCTAGAGAGTTCCTCGATACAAACTTTCCTGGGCAATGGATAGGTCGCAGGGGAAGTACAGAATGGCCACCAAGATCTCCAGATCTTACACCTCTAGATATTTTCATTTGGGGGTATCTGAAGTCAAAAATCTACGCCACTGAATGCCAAACAATAGAAGAGTTGGAACGCAGAATAATAGATACATGTGAAGAAATAGATGAACAGACTTTCAACAACGTGAGAGAAGCTATTTATGATAGGGCCTTTATTGTCAAGATTTAGGAGGGGGCCACATTGAACACTTGATGAAATAACTGTTGGGGTTGAATAAAAGTGTTATTCAAAAATAAATTGTAAGTTTTTAACTAACTGATTTGTTTTGATTGTGAATTTACAGAACACATTCGTAGGCTTCGAGATTTTCCGGTAAGCGGTACTGTTCATCCTTAATAAACTCTCTTATTAGTCGAATTCATTAAGAGATTTAACTACAAACTAATAACAACGTTCAGTTAGCAAAATGTTTTACCGGAAGTGGCCAAAATCCATACTTCATTTTGAACCGGAATGTCACTTTTCAAACGTTAATATTTCCAAAAGAATCGAATTTAGGAATAAAGTGTATAGGAGGAAACTGTTGAGAATTATGAGCAGATTTCGAAAATAGAATACGGGGTGTTCTATTTAAAAAAATTATTGAAGATGGCGCTCAGTCGCCATTTTAAAGCTTTTATCTCCTATTTAAGCCCTCCAAATTTCGTTGCGATATACCAGGTGGTTCAAAAATTAGTAGGGGGGGAACGGACTTTAGACGAGCACTGTATACTATATCTCCTCTTCCACCATGTTGATGCTCAATTTATCGTTCTTTAGCTTTTTTAGATGCTGCATGAATAAGAAAATCCAAGCGGGTTTTAATTATGTTAGAGATATTTGCTTATCAATGTATGCATGTCACCAGAATTGCTTATCTGTTGATAATTTATTTGTGGCATTTTTTAAGACTAGACTATTTCCAATGGCACTATTGGTTGTCGGGTGATAAGGAAGTGTAAAGTTATGTCAGTTATATCAACACTACATTTTTTTTAATTCTATAGAAGTTTATGATGAACCATTATTCAAAACGATGGTATTTGGAAGACCGAGTGATCGATGCCGTTATGAGGGCCATTAATTTCATCTAGCATTTTTTTCTGAATTTACTTGGAATTAAGGTAAGCATAAACAATTCATTATCAATGCTCCACTTTGAAATATAATGAATATTTATAAACCTTACCTATTGAAAATGTTATATGGTCTCAGTGCTTTAATAATATCTGATTTGATGAGTATTTGATCCTCGATCGAGAAATTGAAATAATCATGAAACACCTCAGGTGGCTCGAACGATTCTACAGGAAAATGCTATAAACCACCCGCACCTGTTTCCTTTACCCTCAATATAATTAAAGTATAATTGAATCCACTTGAAAATATCACCCACCGCTGTAATCCACCAGCCGCCATTTGTGGCATTCCCTTCATTTCCCCAAATAACGCCAATGCTTATGATCTGAGCACAAAATTTACCATCAATAGGTACTGGTAAAATGCACAAAATAAGTAGTTAATTGCTCCTTGTGAATTACTGAATATTTAATTTCGTCTTATTAAAAATTCGGAAAGCAATCCATTACTCATAACAGTTATAATACATAATCTACACCGATCTCAGAAGCATCACATATTCGAATCATAATGGGATTGGCTTTCTTTTATAGATATCGCTTTTTAGATTTTAATAATTCTTTTCGTATTCCTCAGTCTCAGTGTAATTCCTTGAGTTTATATTGTTGACAAATCTTCAACAGATGTTCAATAATAGTTTATTATTCCCATATATGATTTAACTTGAGATACATCAGTTAGACGTGAACATTCTAACATTGCTCTTTTTTTTTGGGATCTTTTTGCAAACCATCTTTATCACTTACATGACCTAAATAAAAAATATTCTTGAACCATTAGGTTTAAATATTCTTCTGTAATTTTCTTGAGTTTCTGGTTCGTGGATAAGGAAAGTTTAGTGATTCATTATTGTTTTATTGATAATACGTTTCGTTTTGGGGCTCAAAAACTTCTTCAGTTGTACATTTATACTTATTTTTTTTTATTAACTATTAAAAATACGACTGAAACCTTTCGAATATTTTTTATTAATTATAATTATATCAATGAACAAATTGAGCTCAAAACAGAAGCTTTAACTCTATTATTTGATGAATAATGAATTAAAATATGTGGGCAAAAACAATTTTTGGGAGTATTTTAGCGTAAGTATCTCATAAACTAAAAGTAAATGCGACTGATTTGTTGAAAATATAAACAGGATGTTCATATAATCAGATGTGGAATCATCTGCGACTGAAAGATAAACTTCAGTCACTAAATGCGACATTATTTAAAATTTTAAAATCTTTATTGATTTTGGAGAAAAGTTTATAAATAATTGGAAAAAAGTTAATAATAAAGTTATAGCTTCGGTTTGAAGCTCTATTTGTTAATTGCTGAACGGAGAATAAAAAAGATTTGAAGTGTTCTTGCCGTACCGTTAATAGTTCAAAAGTTATTTTAATAACAATGACGAAAAACTGAAAGAATACGACAAGTCAAAGTGCACGAAAATATTAAAAATTATATAAAAAATAGAAAACAACATTTTTTCATAACAAACGATACATGGTTGATTTCAGTATTTAAAAATAGAATATAATCGAAAAATTAATTTGTTCATAACAAATTGTTCATTTAATAAATGATTAAAATTTTCTTCTATAGTATCAGAGAGCAATATAAATAATGATTTAAAAAAAAACGGTTCCTCAATAATAAGGCGTTTTTTACCATTTTTTTTTTAAACGATTTATTTTTTAAAACTTATCATTTTCTTTATGGATTAGATTGCCATTTTTTTTATTTTATAAACAATGTATTTGTTCATAACAATTTTTAAACAATATGCGTTGAAATAAAAATAAAAAAAGATATTGTTTTGAGCAATAAGAAAACAAAGTATAAGCAATAATTGCAAAAAAAATGTGTTTAATTGTTTTATTTACGTTTTTATTTTTTTATGCTTTTGATTGTTAATAAAGAAGTGAAAAATCAAAATTTTTTGATTTGTCCAACCGGGATATTTTTTAAAGCCTTCATGGAACAGCACCAAGGGATAAAAAAAAATCAAGGTTTTCAGTTCACTAATTATCAGGGTTTTTATAATAACTTTCAACAAGTAAAATTTTCTAATTAACAAAGGCATAATTGATTGAAAAATAGAGGTAAACATTTTTTGCCGACAAATTATTGTTTATTGATATGCCCAGATAATACCTAATATTCCTTAATATTAATATTTACTCGGTAAAAATATTTTTTTTTGTTCAGGTGTCAGATTCGGTCGGCGCGCACGGGAGCTAAGCCGCGCGTTTTCTGGCTTGTTTTTGCAGCTAAATTAAAATTATAGATATTGCCGGTACATTTTTAGGAAATTTTCTGCTCTTCAAGGATCTTTTTTCAAATTTTGGATATCTCAAATAGTTTTTGAGATATTTGCAAAAAACCTCACAATTTTTGTTTTGTTTAGTTAATTGTTTATATATAGCTTTTGCAATTTGTTTCTCCAGATATTGGTTCCGAACTGAGATTTTCTTAATGCATTATCGATACGATGGCTGGTAAACAACATGTGTCTAAGTGCTCCTCAAAAAATTACGAATTTGTGTTTCTGTGTTGCAATAAAAAACCAGAAAATGGTTACTATATATGTGTTAGATGCCATGGAGTATTCCACATGAGTTGTTATGATAAAATTGCTCCGAAAGCATACAAAAATAATAACAGACTTGTCTGTAAGGAGTGTGAAATTTCAGTCTACAGTGATGATAGCAAAGATGAGTTCTATACAAAACTCATTGAAGAGCTAAGATCGGAAGGCATACATAAAGAAGAAACAATTGAAAAACTGAACAAAAAATACGAATTATTCTATGAGGACGCTATAACAATGGAAAACGATCTCGTGAGTAAAATTCAAAATCATATAAAAACTATAGATGCACTGCAAGATGAGCTGATTAATTTGAAGCGAGAATGTAGGAACATAAAAAGTACAGTTTTTATCAGCACCCAAACCCAGACCGAGATAAACCACATAGAACAAAAAAAAGTGGGCATACTAGTAAAAAATGATTCTGTTTTAACTCAGTCGGACGAATGTGATAATACAGTGATGCCAAATGATACAAATTTCCTTGATGATGGAGATAATGATAAAATGGAAACGAAAACTGATAAACAAAAAAAGAGAGGAAAACCAGTAAAACGGACAACCAACAGGAAGAAAGAATACAAAGAAGAAATGAAGATGATTTTAAGAAACAATATAAAAGAAAGAAAGAAGCTAGAAAATGACAAGGCGCTGAAAATCGATGAACATGAGGCCACATCCACTGGCAATTTGACTACAAACCTCGATGAAAATTCGTTTAATATTTCAAATGACTCCAACCGTGTGAACCCATTTATAGAAAAAGTAAACCAGACATCGCTTATGGAGGAACTAGAAAATGCAACTATTCTCGAGGATGCTGTGAACGAGGCCATAAACACACCCGATCTAAGCATAACAAATGAATCAGAGGTAAGGATAACAAATGAATCAGAGGTACCAATACCATCCCTTCCACTGAGAAAAATCCACATATTTGGAGACTAATATGCCTCGGGTTTTTCTAAGGTACTCACCAAAATTGACACTGGCCATAGATGCTGTGTATATGAAAAAATTGAAAACGTGGAGATCACTGATCTTACAAAAAATATATTTACCGAAACTATTCATTTTGGTAGGGAAGACTTGATAGTGATAATGTTTAATACTAGAAATGTAAGCAATAGGAACTCTCTATACAAATTTTTGAAAAATACATTAGGTCTTAGCAAGTTCACCAACT
Source organism: Gonioctena quinquepunctata (assembly GCA_018342105.1). Classification (NCBI taxonomy): domain Eukaryota; kingdom Metazoa; phylum Arthropoda; class Insecta; order Coleoptera; family Chrysomelidae; genus Gonioctena; species Gonioctena quinquepunctata. The sequence goes on along the minus strand of JAFIRS010000842.1, from coordinate 377,151 downwards.
TGATAATAATAACAGTGTCATTCTCTGAATGACAAAAATATCAATAGAATAATTTACAATCGAATCAAACAGTTCAAACAAAATAATAAAAATTGTTCTTTGACACTCTTATCTGGACAAGAACAAAACGGCAGTAAATTTGAAGTGATTGAAAAATTTGAAAAAAATCCTTACATTTATCTCAAATCGGACACATAACTTTGTTATAAAAACTATAAACAGACTTGAAATTACCTCAAATGAATCACGGCAGTTTTTTCGAGGTGAGTTCTCACTCAAGGAACATCTCAATCAAATCCACGACCAAACAATCCTCTAGGTTACAAACTAATCCTCAACAAAATACTTCACTGATTCTATTGAATATTCAATCTGTTCGTAATAAAATTGATGAACTCTCAATATTTTTGGAATCTGAACATTTTCCAACATTTCTACTCTTGACTGAACATTGGTTACTAAATGATCAACCATGTTTCATTCCTGATTATCTCATTGTTTCGAAATTCTGTCGGAAAAAAATGTTACATGGTGGAACAATTATTCTCATTCAAAAAATATGTCAGACGAATATTTCTTAGTTGATATACCTACACAAATATGACAACATGCTGGTTGAGGGTGAATTTGAGTTCTCAATAGCTTACAATAAAAAGAATAATTTGTATATAATATGTATGTATAGAGCGCCTTCAGGTGTAACAAGTGATACATACATATTCCTTGAAAGGCTGGAAATACTCTTATCATCTCTACCACTCAGAGCTAAAATCATTCTTGCAGGAGATCTCAATATAGATTTCTCCCAAAATTGTACATTCACTAATATCTTACAAAATTTATTCATCAGCTTCGATCTGAAAATGCATATTGGAGAACCAACTAGAATCACAGACAAGTCTGCTACGGTAATTGATTATGTTTGCTCAAATTTTATTGACAAATCTGATACGAGAGTTATTTCTGCAGGCTTATCTGATCATGAAGCAATTCAACTCAACTTTTCACTCAATAGAGAGAAAAGACATGTTAAATTCAGAGAAGGAAGAATCTTCAGCAAACAAAACTATAAAAAATTCAAACTATCATGTGAACAGACAAATTGGAACATTATAATAAATGCTTCTGACCCTGTTACTCTCTTTCAAGAAATTGTAAGTAATAAATTTGATGAATGCTTTCCACTTAAAAAATTGAAAATAAAAAACAAAAAGCCTTGGATAACAACAGGATTAGAAGTTTCTGCAAAAAACTTCAGATCCCTGCGTACAATTAAGAAATTTACATCAAATACAAACTTTTTGCAATATTTTAATAAATATAGGAGTATTTATAGGAATTAATTATTACTCCAACAGGATGGAACAATCAAAAAACAAACCTAAAGAGAAATGGGCAATTATTAACGAATTACGGGGAAAAGGAAGTATATCGACAACAGCGGAGATTAGTAACATAAACCCTAATACATTGAATGACTACTACTGCTCTATTGCAAAAAATTTGACAGCCAATCTAACATCTCAACTGGATCCTTTGAGCTATCTCGACAATACTTCCTGCCAAACCTATTTTAGATTAATGCCTGCAAATATTCACGAGATAAAACAAACACTAAGGGAAATAAAAAACGATAAATCCTTCGGATTGGATGGATTAACTAGGAGACTATTACAAAACCTACCATTCAAAGGGCTATCCGCACTAGCAGATGTAATAAATAAATCTTTTGAAACTGGAGTATTTCCCTCAGGCTTAAAGACGGCACTTGTTATACCTCTTTTTAAAAGTGGTAACACTACCCTCCCATCAAACTTCAGACCAATCTCGTTGCTGTCCACAATTTCTAAAATCATAGAAAAATTAGTTAAGAAAAGATTGTTACTATTTTTATCAAATGGAAAAATATTAAACGAATGTCAATTTGGGTTTCAGAATTCTAAAAATACTAATGACGCAATTTTCTCTTTTTTGGAAAAGGTATACATGAGCTTGAATGAAGGTGAAGCAAATGCAGCAGTGTTTTGCGATTTTTCGAAAGCTTTCGATTGTGTTAACCATGAAATACTGCTACAGAGGAACATGTCTCGATTGGTTTAGGTCATACCTCGAGAATAGATCGCAAATAGTGAAAACGAACGATGTATGTTCTGATCTTTCGACACTATATTGCGGAGTACCCCAGGGATCTGTTTTGGGCCCGATCTTGTTTTTACTGTACATAAACGATCTCGCTACAATAAATATTGAAGGATCCTTCACAATTTTCGCTGATGATACCACATTGTTATGGCATGGGAAAAACATTAATATCTTGAAACAAGTGGTCTCTTCAGATTTAAAGAAAGTTAAGCAATGGTGTGATTCAAACTTGCTCTGCTTCAATCTGGATAAAACCAAAATTGTCAACTTCAAATTCAGCTATGATAATATTGAAGAGACACTTTGTACTAGGTTTCTTGGCCTGCACATTGATAACAAGCTGAAATTCAATGAACATGTCACATCTTTGTGTGAGAAGTTAGCTTCCGGATCTTTTGCTGTTAGAATTGCTGCCAATGAACTTGACATATCTACAGCCAGATCCACATACTTTGCCCTTGTAGAGTCCCATCTAAGATATGGCATTGCGTTTTGGGGATTTTGTAATCAAACACTCCCAAATCAGGTATTTGTACTACAGGGATAGTTGTAGACAACTTTTTGTTCAACAAATAATTTTAACAGTAATAAGCATCTTTATTCTGGAAGTGGTATGCCTGATTCACAAAAAATATGTTACTGATTCTTCTGAAAATAGACCTTACAATACCAGACAGAGCTGCAATATTCACCTGCCAATACCTAAACTGAATTTAACAAAACACTCTAATATGTATGAAGGAAAAAGAATATTCAATCACTTGCCACAGTTAATTAAAAACATTTCAGATCATAAACTCTTCAGAAGATCAGTTAAAAATATGCTTCTTGAAAAGGCTTTTTATAGCCTGCAGGAATATCACGTGAACATGTCTCAAATACCGTAAAGTGATGCTAAAATAATTATTATGTAAACACTTTTGTTTTGTTTTTTTTTTTTCTCTCTCTCTCTCTTTTGTGTTTTATCTGCTTTAATACTACTTTTAACATGTACGACGGTGCATATATATGTATATGTGAATACATATGTTATTTGCTTGACGAAATTTTGTATATATTGTGATGCAATTGCTTTTATAGTATGCAGGTTATTATTATTATTTATTATTTATTTATTAATTATTTTTTGTTTTGTCTATATTTTCATATCTATCTGTTTTATATTCAATCGATTCAATACTTATATGTTCTACCAATCCTTTTATTAATAACTATATTTTTTATCTTACTTTGTCAATGAGAAATTCTTGGACAATAAAGTATATCTATCTATCAATCACGACTCGAATGACACGTCGATCATAATTTTCGGTTGGTCTTAACTCTAATTACGAAAAATGGCTCTTGTGAACCAGACTACAAGATAAAATGAGGGTTTGGTGTATCTCGATCCCCAGAAAAACTAACTGAGCTTCTATATGATACAAATATAAAGAACACAACCTAACTCCGCTAATATAGCTATCCGAATCTCTCGCCATCCTTTCCGAAGAGTAATGCAAAAAAATCTAACCTATTTGGATAAGTTAGCCAACAAAACCTACATTATAACTCAATTGGAATAGTATTAAATGAAGTTCGCTCTGACGTTTGTTCATAACGAAAGAATCAAATGACTTTTTTCGAATTATGAAATGTTATGTGACAAAATGGTGATAAATGGCTAGATGAGTGCACAGTTAGTTATTGTGCAGAGTAAAAAAAAGATAGAGCCATCCATCTACAGTCTCCTGGAGTGGCGTTCCAAAACCGTACTTTTCCAAAGTTATTATTTTCGCGCATAACATGATCTGTAGAAGTATTTTTGTCATTTTTTCAATAATCCGTGGGATTTGGATGAAAATCCAGCTTGGTCCTACATTTCTCATATTTACCCCAAGCAGACATGCATGAAACAGTACTCAAAAGAGCTGCACTAGTATGGAACGAGAAGAAGAGAGAGAGAAGAGAAATAATTTATTTAGCTAAGAGCTAACATACAAATAAGAAATAGTACAATAAAAAAATATCCTAAAGCTAATTTTAAAACTTTGAAAAAAAACAAATAAATGTTCAACTTTCAGAAATTAAAAAAAACGATCACTACAAAACATGATAAATACATATATTTCTCATAAGAGAAGTGAAGTAGAGTAGTTTTGTTTACAGTAACAATTCGTGATGTTAGCTATTTAAAAGATGCTCTTTCAATCTGTTAATAAATACTCAAACGTTTCCTGATGCTGTAATTCATTCAGGTAAGTTATTATATTCAGTCATTCCTTCATCTTATACATTTCGTTTGGTTTTATTAATGAGGTAAGAAATATTTGTACGTGGTTTTTTTGTCTGGTATTATAATTGAGAATATCTTTCCTGCACCGAATATTCTCGCTCAAATAAGTCGGAAGTAAATTATTTAAAATCTTATATATGAAAACTAATGTGCGAAATTGAATGTATTCCTTGACTGGAAGCCAATTTAATGTCCTTTGCATCAATGAAATGTTAGTGTATTCAGAACTTCTCAGAATAAATCTCATACAACGATTTTGTAATATTTGAAGTTTTTTTACGTCTGTACTATAATACATGTACAAAATTGTGGCACAATAATCCAATTGTGGTTTTATAATTGAGTTATATATAACTTGCATAGCATATAAGGTTAAATCCTTACTCACACGATACGCAAAACCAATCTTTTTTGAAATTTTTTTACAAACATAGTCAATGTGTGGTGAAAATGACCATTTTTGATCAAGAATGATTCCCAAGTATTTAGTATATTCCAGTTTTTTTAATATTACACCTTCAAGTTTCACTGTAGAATTATGTTGCTCTACCAGATATCTGTTTTTTCCTATTATCATATAAGTTGATTTATTAGGATTCACAAGCAGTTTGTTCATTTTCATCCAACTTTCAATTTTTAATAAAACTCTGTTTAATTTTTCAATGGCAGCATCCACACATGTACCAGAAACATATAGAATTGTGTCGTCAGCAAAAAGGTGCATTTTTCAGTCACCCAGCTCAATTGAAAAAATATCACTTACGAACATTATGAAGAGCAGAGGTCCCAATACACTACCTTGAGGTACTCCACTGTTCACCTCTATTTCTGTTGAATACTCTTCACCAATTTTTGTCATTTGATATTTATTTTTTAAATATGATTCAAACCACGCGTGAGTTGATTCGTCGAAGCCAAAATAATGTTTCAACTTCAAGAGCAAAATGTTTCTATCTACAACTTCAAAGGCTCTTTTTGAGTCTAGAAACACTAGTACGGTGACAAGATCTTTCTCCATTGAATATTTCAATTCACTTATAATTTTTTGAAGAGCTGTTTCACATGAGTGCCCTTCTCTGAATCCAGACTGATTTATTGATAATAGTTCATTTTCAATAATAAATTGGGTTAATTGTTGATGAACCACTAACTCCAATATTTTTTCGAGAGAAGGTAATGTATTAATGAGCCTATGCTCCTCAAGTAACTTCGTCCTTCCGACTTTTGGTATAGGTATTATCAAAGATGTTTTCAAAACATCTGGAAATTGAGATTTGGTCAATGATGTGTTGATAATATTTAATAGGGGATAACCAATATTACTAAAAATATTCTTCACCACTTTGAAATTGATTTGAAGCACACTCACAGATGTTTTGCCCTGACTACGGGGTGTTGTGATTTGACCCACCACACCTGTAATACCAGACGTTATTCGTTAGGTTGGAAAAACAGTATTAAGAGCAATCGACTGTCTGAAGACGGTCAATACTGAACGAAATCTGGAGCGGCTCAGATCTGGTTCATATCTCTCAAATACTGGAACATGGGCTGTTTATTCAGGAAATACTACCGTTCAGAAAGATTCGAACCAAACAATGATTTAATAAAATAATAATGCACTCATAAAAGTTAAGAATGTATATATATATTTAATAAAAATGGACACAATCCTATCAATCGTCTATGGACGTATGATAGGCAACAATATTCGTACAAGGAAAACGAATGTAGCGTATTGGCAGATAATTCTGCAATGGGCTTCACAATAGAAATAATTTTACTAAAAGAAATCTTGCAATCAAGTGCTGCAAACGACTAACAATATTCTCTTTTTGAAAACTTGGTATCTTGAAAAGGTTTTAGACACATACACATTTTAATGGGTTGGGTTTTGCCATAAACATAAATACAGAAAAACAAACATGAGACTCACCCTGTTTAACACTTATTCACTGGAGTAGTTTTAAACGGCAATTAGCTTAGAAGTTATTATTATCAGTTCGTTTTCTCCCGCGTCAATCGGTTATTCTAATTAATTCGTCCGGTATATTCGTATACAGATAAGGTTTTTCTAAGTGATCGTAAAACATTGAAATTGCGGAATCCCGTTATGATCTCTGTTTTGGAAGCTTTGACAATTTGTGGAAACTATACTGTTCACTCGTGTTTTTACTAGGAGCTTCAATACTTGATTTGAATCGGTTGAGTTTCTATGTTTGCTGAAGTTCACTACACTGGTTTGGAAACTCTCATTATTATTGTAAGATAATGTAGTTCGACTAACTTTTTAACCTAACTTTTGAGGATGACATGTTTCTAGTTCCACTGTTGAACATCGAATGCCCTTTGTTGATATGAAACTCACGCTTTTATAACCCTTCGTCGGATCACGTGATAATTTGTCTAACCGCACCTAGCGATTATAATTATCTTCAACTGGTCGTAATAAAAATAATTAATGGGTTGTTTTGTTTCTGTCATAGATAAAAATATATAAAACATAATGTTATGCCTTCTCTGGGGAAAGTTATATTTAATGACTGTCATACGCGGTGAATTTATGGCGTCTAGACGGGTCGATCCCCGGGTGAATTACGAGTTTGTTTACTATTATAATGATGCGGTGTGTTATCGACTTTGGACGGGTGTTTTGGTAATTATTTAAACTGACTTCCTTATCTCGCTGTGACTGTAACGGGTAGCAATCAATAAACTTTGTTTTTCTCTCCTAGATGAGTCATTTAAGCATTCGGTATACAATGGTTACATCTTGGTAATTATCTTTAAATGCATTTCTGTAATCACAGGGCGTAACACAGAGACCGGCTAATAAACACATGAAAAGATACTGAATAAAAAAACGAAGAGGTTCCCTAAAGCACGTGCCGATTCTCTCAAACATAGGAATTCTTCATAAATCTCGAGAAAACCCTCTCGAAAGATAGTGGTGAATGGAACCAGTCAGCTCTTTTGTTGAGCCGCGCCTGCTGTCCACAGCCACAAAATTGAACTATCACGTTATAACATTATGTCTTTCTTGGACAAATTAGTTGCCGTAGTGAGAATGTGGGACGTGGCATTCTATTCCTCTCTCGTGAGATTTATTGTCTAACATATGTCAGAACGATTTGAATGGAGCCAGAATTGCATGTACGATTTACGGGCCAGAAAGTCGACGTATTCATGCAATCTCTCATACGATGAATACTCCTCGAGGGATTGGTATGACGGCATCATTTACTGTTTAAGCAATAATATACGAGGCAATATACAGGGCTCACCAGAACGAGTATTATCTAAAAGAAGAGTTTATAATAATATTGGATATAGTGGTACATGAAAATTGCAAAACTAAGATATTTGAAACATGTTGAATAATCAGTACAACAGGATAACCAATTTGAAGCGTACGAAGTACCTACTTCATTATGATATGATACTAAGCTGATCAACAAGTAACATTCAGTTATATTTCGGTCGATAAATCCGATGTTTATTGACTCTTTTACTTTTCGTGTTTTATTCAATATAAATAATGATTTTCATTTACCACAATATCACAAATATTTTATTTCCAGGAATTTGGGAGATGAATAGATAACATCAAAACAGTGTGAAAATATATAGAAGATGCTTATCAAAGTATGACTGAAGAATGAAAACTATGGCATTGTCTAAACAGGTTAATATCATAGTCCGCTTTTGACAATTCGAATAAATATCATATTAAGTTTTTCTCAAATTTCATATTTCACATTACAATTGACATTATTCTAGCTAGGAAATAATAGAAAAACAAAAGAACTCAAGGCTGAAGGTAGACAACTGAAGGAAGTTTATTGTTTAACCAATAACGGCCATGATCAAAATGGGCTTGATTTGTATCGTACGATGAAAAAACAACATGGAAAAAACATTAAGGAGTGTAAACAAATATATTATCAAAATAAAATGGCCACATCAGATAGAGTATACAGATTAAACAGAAGCAAATATGGAAAACTGTTGATATACTTACAGGAAAAAAAACATGTCCACAGGAAATGTATATTAAAAACAAACATGTCGGAAAAAAAAAATATTGCTGATTCATTTGCCAACATTATGCAACTATGGTTGCAAATAATTTACATCAATTTAAAAATGAAATCCTATTGGGTACAACAGGTTTAATCGCTAACATGCATAGTTTTTATTTCAATCCTGTTACACCAACTGAGGTCTGCAATGTCATCACTGAACTTCAAAATAAAAATTCCACCTGAATGGACTGCCTCTCTACAAACATAATTGAATCTATATCTGAACATTTTTAGGTCTTCATATAGATTCTGGATTGAGTTGTCAAATTTACATAAGTTACGTTTGCAAGAAAATCGATACCAGTTTCTATGCATTGATACAACTCAAAAAGGTTATGAATGAAGAAAATTCGCTAAACATTTACTATACGATGGTTTATTCAGTACCTACTTTCTTACAATCTGCTTTTCATTGTAAAAAGCATCTCATCAATACCTACTTTCAAAAGGAAGGTTGAAGAGTACCTTATAGAGGGATGTTTTTACTCTAACCATGAATATTTTGAGTATACTTCGAAATAAGTGTGTTCAATGTATTGTAATGTCTATGTTAGTTTTTTTGGCTCCATATTGAACATCTACATGTTTTTTTTCTGTGTTTTACTTGACGTTTCCTATATCATTGTTAAATGATCATTTCAAGGAATAAAACTATTATTATTATTATATAAGTATATAGTAGAAAATACAAGAGATTCATTTCGGATATATTTCTCAATTGGAGTAACCGTATTTCGGGTTGTCCAAAATATCACAGTCGGTTATGGACCATACCCAGGTAATTATTACCTAGTCAATATTACTGCCAATAGAATGATCAGGAGCTATACTACGTTAATAAAAAAAGAATTATAATTTACGACATTTTAAAATTTTTGAATTTATTAACGTCTCATCATGGTATTATCAACTTCAAATGGTCTCCAGAATGCCATTATATTGAATAAACAAGAACAAAAAGAGTAAATAATATTTGTGAATAGTTCGTCAACAACGGAAGAAAATCTATAATAGGTACGTGTAAACTTCAAAAACACTTTATTGTAATAACAAGATGCGCCTCTGTAGTTAAGGGCTGCGATTGGTCAAGATAAACTTGATCGATGTATAGTTCCGAATTAAATGTGCGTCGTCAATAAAAACTGAGTTTGCACCAATTGGAAGGGTAATTACGCGTGGTTATAGCATCATATCTGCCGCAGATCATAAATCAATGTTTTTAAAAGTTCGTTTGTAGAAATAAGCCACACTCTAATTAAATTATGCAAAGTAATGATTTGCTCAACTTTTGGAATGATACACCGGTTCATTTGATGTATGAAGTGTTATTCGATTATCATTAGGTCATTTCTCAACTTTTCTTCTGATATGGGTTCATATGTAAGTTGTTTTCATCTTCTTGCATGAAATTATTTTCCTTTGATTTTTTGTTGTGTTTCATTCTATTCGGTTAATATGATTGAATTCCACATGTTCTGACTCTCGTATGTACGATGGCGCGTCCAATCGAAAGAGGTGGATTCCACAGTATTTTTAACCGACGAAACCAAAAAAGAGGAGGTTCTCTAGTCAACGCGTATTTTTTTTATGTATGAACGGCTAAACGCGGTGCTTAATAATTCTTATCTGAGGAATAATACTTTCCTCGCGCGTTCACTTCAAGATTCCAAAGTATCTTGCGATTGTTGGGAAAAATAAAATAATTACAAACCTGTTATTTCGGTTGAACTATAGGGTCACATTGTTGCTTACCTGTAACAAAAATACATTTTCAAAAAAGTGTATTATAAGAAAATTTTATTTGTGAGATATGTTGTTGTGATTACCAGTATTTCTTTATAGTTTTCATTGAAAAGTTTACGAAACTTTTTCCAAAGGAGGATACATTGAAAATAGTTTATCAACCGACGAAACCAAAAAGGAGGAGGTTCTCTAGTCGACGCGTATATATTTTTTTTTATGTATGACCACGCATCACTTTTCACTGAGACGTCCGATAATTCTTTTTTCAGTGGATAGGGTGTACTTCGAAGTTGGTCCCATTTGAATTTAAAAGATGAAATCCACCCCTACGGATAGCAAAATGAAGGATATTGATCACTCACCCTCTGAATTCTGGTCCGTTAACCGATTCTATCAGGCATAACTTTGTACTGGGTTCTTCGATTTGAATGATTCTTTTTTTATTAGATATAGTATACCTCATAGTTGATCATATTCGGATTTCAAATGGAATTATCCACCCTTACGAGTAGAAAAATGGGGGATAATAGATTTTTCACTTGTGAACATTGGCACACATATGTAGTTGACAATGACAGATCGCTATTGTCATTATTTTTGTTCTCCTAAATCCGTCACAATCATTATATTCTATGACAGGATGGAATTACATACAAAGTAATGAAATAAACTAACCAGAACAACAAAAATAATTTATATTACAACAAATAGTGAAAGTAAGGTGGGTAAGTAAGTATTTTGGAAGTTATAAAAAAACAAGTATGTAGTAAATAGTAGATTTCAGCAACAAAAAATTGAAAAATAAAAACTCTTTAACAAAAAATTAAACCGACGAAATACGGAACTGGAAAGTAAAAAATTAAATAAACCTTCTTGGTCTCAATAACTAAGCTCCTAAACTAATGTAAGTAACTAATTTTGAGTCGGCGCCAAACAAACAATCGACGAAGATCATTAAATTACTTCAAAAAAATTATCAGAATGTCGCCACTCAACTAGATTCCATCATTATATGCCTTACCTAATTTATTTGTTTGTTTGTTTGTTTGACTCAAAATTAGTTACTTACATTAGTTCAGGAGCTTAGTTATTGAGACTAAGAAGGTTTATTTTATTTTTTACTTTTCAGTTCCGTATTTCGTCGGTTTAATTTTTTGTTAAAAAGTTTTGATGTTAAATGATTGAGATTCTGACCTGACAAATGTGGTTTGTTCATTCGTCACAAATCCATTTTCTTCTATTGTATTATAGTCTAGCAAAAGAGAAAATCATGAGTTAGGTTCATCAGAGAAATATAAACTGACATTATAATCAACACTAACGAACAAATTTCGTATAAAAGAAGTGAAAGGAAGACTTCTTTTACTTGAAATGTCTGATATTGAGGAAGAAATCCTAGAAATGATCGAAAACGATTCATGAACTAGGTACCTGTTGGTTGGACTATGTTTACCACAGAAAAACTTTTATTTCACGATAAGGTTAATTTATTTCGAAGTTTTGTGATAAACGGTGTTCAAATAAGCCAGTCCCAATCGTTATAGCCACAGTTAAGTACACAAGATGTTATGACAGGAACCATTTTATACATAACATTACTGAATGTATTACAACCTCAAAATCGTCCTGCAACAGTTTTGCCATTGCCTTCCTAATAATCATTACTTATCAAAATAAAGTGAATAATTTTCATAATATACTTGTTTGGTCAGTGGAAAATCATTGCATTTCCAGTGAATGAAGTGGAAGAAAATGCGTGTGGAATTATTCATGGAGAAATAAATAAAATTTTTGCCGTCTGTTTTGACTCACCGTTACGCCAAGTACGACTGTGTGTGGTGCATCAAACGAATTGTGATAACTATAAACAGTTATTGTCAATATACCAGAACCGTATTCTATCAATTTTTTTCGGTGAGTTTTGCAACTACTTTATTTTTCGATTTTAATATTGGTGATTTCTGGTGAAGTCATCTATTTTGATGAGTTTAAAAATATACCTCAGCTTTGAGAGCACCCTGTATAGTATGGGTTGCTTACAGGGATTCTTTCCTAATAATCAGGTCTGAGTTTTCGAACTGAAGGTATTTTTAGGTTATGTAGTCTTGTTGTGGAAATGTCTGCTATAGGTAATAATTTTTGAATGAATAGTTCAGTTTAACCGCCTATGTATCAAACAAATGATAGATATACAGTGCTTCTCAGAAGTCCCTCCCTCCCTCTTATTTTTGGAACGATTATACATAAATAAGTGAAATTTGGAAACTGAATATTAAAGGTTGTAAACTCTCCTACTAGTGATGATAGATGACGAAATCGTCAAAGATGACGTCACAACGCCATTGTGACCAATAATTTTAAATGGAAGCCTACGGCAAGCGACACCTCTTTTAAAAGGTATCGAAAAAACCTATTCAATGATACTAATTTTGTTTGCGTTTATGACAGTTTTGGCAACTCGCTTTTAAAAAACGCAAAGCTGTGATGAATTAAATCAGTTAATACTGAAATTCCAAATTCAAGCTCCCCCTTTGGATAGTTGTCAAATAAGCTGACGTTTTTGTTAGTCTCCCTTATTCGACGTTTTTGTGATTGTCCAAGTTTTTGTACATTTAATAATTTGTGTATTGTTGATCGAACGTTTAACTGTTTTAGCAGCTTTTGGTACTTTTGATATTTTTGTACATTTTAATAATTTGTTAAACTGTTGTGAGCCGAACGTTTAAGTGCTTCAAGAAGCGAAATGGTACGTGCTTTAGGTGATAAAGTAGCAGCGATCCTAATTCTTGGTGAAACTGGACAAAATATTCATGCAGCAGAACGCATTTTTAATGAGAGGTTTCCCGATCGCCCCGTTTCGAGGACTTATTCAAGGGAGCTTCTTCGTAAATTTGAAACAACGGGTAGTATTAATGATGCGAAACGATCTGGCAGACCACAAATTTCTGATGAGAAAAAAATTTATATACTGGCAGAAGTAATAGTTAATCCTACTTCTTCAACAACTCACGTTGCATCTACCTGTGAAGTGAGTCGACGTACAGTACACAGGGTGTTGAAAAAAAAACAAATTTCATCCATACAAATTAAAAATGGTTCATCAACTCTCAGACGACGACCCAGACCGAAGACTAGAATTTTGTGAAAATATGGAAACTAAAATTAACCAACAGCCAGACTATGTCAAAACAATGTGTTTTAGTGACGAAAGTACTTTCTATCTAAATGGAAATGTAAATACACAGAATGTGAGGTAATGGAGTGACGCAAATCCTCACCTGTTTCGTGAAACACATACCCAATTTTCCCAGAAGGTGGATGTTTGGGCGGGTATCCTGGGAAACCACATCGGTGGGCCTCTTTTTTTAAATACTAATTTAACTGGTGAGGTTTATCTGGAGCTGTTGCAAAACGCAATAGAACCGTTAATCCTTGAAATTTTGGAAGATAATCCAGATGAATTCGGCAATTTGGAAATAACATTCCAACAGGATGGTGCTCCTCCACACTATTACGGTGCAGTAAGACGGAATTTGGATGAGGAGTATCGTGGTAGATGGATTGGACGACGAGGTTCAACGGAATGGCCAGCTCGATCACCGGACCTCACACCTTTGGATTTTTTTCTGTGAGGATACCTTAAATCGGAGGTTAACGCCACTAAACCTGGCAATATTGACGTTTTAAAACAACGTATTGTTGCAGAATGTGAGGCTGTTTACGCAGACACATTTGCAAAAGTACGAGACGAGTTAAAAAATAGGATATTTCACTGTCAGGAAGTAAATGGAGGTCACTTCGAGCAATTTCTTTAAGTAGATACTAATTCTTAAATCTGTAATTAATATCATACTGAATGGAATTTACATTTTAATGTTTTCTAATGAGCCATTAAAACTGCCATAAACACAAACAAAATTAGTATCATTGAATAGGTTCTTTCGATACCTTTCAAAAGAGGTGTCGCTTGCCGAAGGATTCCATTTAAAATTATTGGTCACAATGGCCTTGTGACGTAATCTTTGACGATTTCGTCATCTATCATCACTAGTAGGGAAGTTTACAACCTTTAATATTCAGTTTCCAAATTTCACTTGTTTATGTATAATCGTTCCAAAAATAAGAGGGGGGAAGAGGACTTTTGAGAAGCACTGTATGATTTTTACTTTGACCCATCGGATATATAAGATAATTCTTCCAAAGTATTGCAAAATTTAACTATCCTCCGAAAGAAACATTCCAAAATAACACGTCCATTCCGATATCTCTTTAGAACAACTGATTACTAATTTAAGTTTAGTGTGTATATAAACATGTTCACATAATTACACACATACATACATGTAGAAAACTGATTTCAAATAGATAGATAATTTTTTGACATATATCATAGCACAAATTTATCTGATTGTTAGAACTGTTTTATAAGATTTTTAAATTTTTTCAGGATTGTGAAATAATCTGGAGAGTTTAGGAGTGATCTCTCTTATATATATATATATATATATATATATATACAGTGCTAGTCAAAAGTCCCCTCCCCCCCTCGTATCTTTTGAACGGGTATACTTATAATAATGAAATTTGGAGGGTGGAAATAAACGGATGTAGGCTTCTCAACTGGTCATAACAGGTGACGCAATAGTCATAAATGACGTCACAAGGCCACTGTGACCAACAATTTTAAATGGGACCCTATGGCAAGTGACAGCTCGTTTGAAAGGTATTGAAAATACCTATTCAGTCATACCAATTTTGTTTGGGTTTCGGCTGATTTTGATTGATAAATTGAAGAAATACGAAAATTATAGTTTCGCATTTAATTAATAAAGATTTAAGAACCAGTTCTTATAATAAGTGTTCAAAATGTGCTCCATCTACTTCCTGGCAGTAATGCATCCTATTGCTAAACTCTTGTCGTACTCGTCCCAGTGTGTCAGCGGAAATTGCCCTACATTCTTCAACAATTCGTTGTTTCAGAATGGCAATACTGTCAGGTGCTGTAGCGTAAACCTTAGATTTCAAGTACCCCATAGAAAAAAATCTAATGGTGTAAGGTCCGGTGACCGAGCTGGCCATTCGATCGAACCTCGTCGTCCAATCCATCTACCACGATATTCTTCATCTAGGTAACGTCTTACTGCACCGTAATAGTGTGCAGGAGCACCATCTTGTTGAAACGTTATTTCCAAGTTGTCGAATTCATCTGGATTATCTTCTAGAATTTCAAGAATTAACGCCTCAATATCATTTTGTAACATCTCCAGATACAATTCACCGGTTAAGTTAGCATTGAGAAAAAGAGGCCCAACTATGTGGTTTCCCAAAATACCTGCCCAAACATTTACTTTTTTCTGGAAATTGAGTATGTTTTCACGAAAGATGTGAGGATTTGTGTCACTCCAATACCTCACATTTTGAGTGTTAACATTCCATTGAGAAAGAAAGTACTTTCGTCACTAAAACAAATTGTCTGTATGTAGCCTGGTTGTTGGTTCATTTTATTGGACATAGTTTCACAGAATTCTAGTCTTCGGTCGGGGTCATCATCTGAAAGTTGGTGCACCATTTTAATTGTATGGATGAAATTTGTTTTAGCCAACACCCTATGTACTGTCCTTTGACTGACTTCACAGATAGACGCAACTTGGGCTGTGGAAGAAGTAGGGTTTACTACCATTTCTCCAATTATGTAAATTTTTTTGTCATCACTAATTGTTGGTCGACCAGATCGTTTGGCATCTTGAACACTACCTGATGCTTCAAACTTCCGAAGAAGCTCCCTCAAATAAACCCTCGATATAGGGCGATCGGGGTACCTCTCATCAAACAGTCGTTCCGCTGCATGGAAATTGTTTCTACATTCACCAATTATTAAGATAGCTGCTACTTTGTCGGCTACAGTACGTACCTTTTTGCCTATGTAAACACTTAAACGTCTCTGTTAAACAATAGCTTAGGTAAATTTTCAAGGTATAAACACTTTTGACAAGTAGAGAATTCAAAAACGTCAACCTTTTTGACAATTAACCAGAGGCGTACTTTAAAATCTTTATTAATTAAATGCGAAACTATAATTTTCGTATTTCTTCAATTTATCAATCAAAATCAGCCGAAACCCAAACAAAATTGGTATGACTGAATAGGTATTTTCAATACCTTCCAAACGAGCTGTCACTTGCCATAGGGTCCCATTTAAAATTATTGGTCACAGTGGCCTTGTGACGTCATTTATGACTATTGCGTCACCTGTTATGACCAGTTGAGAAGCCTACATCCGTTTATTACCACCCTCCAAATTTCATTATTATAAGTATACCCGTTCAAAAGATACGAGGGGGGGAGGGGACTTTTGACTAGCACTGTATGGTTATGAAGTGAAAAAAAGTTGAGTAGGGGTAGTGTTAGTTTCATTGTTGTTTGAGACAATGTTCGAGTTATTACTGTTTAAGGCTAGTACTTCGAAGTGAGACGAATTATTATATAGAATGTTATTGAGTGAAGTTTTTTAATTTGAATTTTCTGAGAAAAGGTTAGAGAGAATGTTCAAATTATGTTTATGGAATTTAGGATCTGAGATTTCCAGTACTTTTAATTTCATTTGTTTTACCTGGTCTAAAACGAAGATGAAACTCGCTAAAGAGTATAATACTGGGTGTAATCGACCCTCTTGCATAGTTGATAGTCCACAAAAAAATAAATAGATTTTCCCTCTGAAATTTTTACGAAAGGTCATTAATAAGCCAGAACAAAAATATGAAAAAAAAATTCTACCAAACTCCGCTGTTTCGCGTTTTGTGCACATTAACAGGTCACCAACAGATGTCAGCATAGGCCACGACAACAGGTCTAAGCTTCAACACACAGATTATAGGTGTCACTATCTATAATTTGATGCTTTTCACATTTTCGTACTTTTGCCGGTAGGTATTAGCACTATGAGATATTTGATACGAATTTGAGAGAGACCACAAGCCGTCCTGATGATTGGGAAACCATGAAACAGCTGTTGGCGGATGATGGGCTCTCTTGGATTCGTAACAAATTTATCTTTCTCTTGTTATGTATATATATATATATATATACATATATTGGTATGTAATGATGAATTTTTAAAATATAATATATTGTAATATTTTTGCCCCACGTTTTGGGTGTCAAATTGTTATGTTATGATAAATTGAAAAATATATAAATTGTTTTTATGTAGTGAATGAAGCTAATAGTTTTGGCTATTCTTTGTGAACCAAATTGATATGATATAGATATATATTTTTGCCCTGTATAATAATTTGTATGTGGTAATAATAATTGCCAACGAACGTCACTGTTCTCTCGTCACGTAGCTGACAATTGTTATTCCTTTTCTCACCACAGCTAGCACAGTTGGTACGCCCTCATCTCAAGATAGCCGGTTCAAAGCAATTTAGCCCTTATTTGATATGTCAAACTCAAGTTATTCAATGGTCGTAGGTATGTTTGTTGATCATTGTGAAAGAACAAACAACAAAACATCAAAAACAATTATCTGCTTTATTCAGGAAGACTTGAAATACCTGGCCTACGAGAAATAACTTATACTAGTGGGAATATACAAATATTCACGGATAATCATGAAATTGAAATCATGGATAGATGAACAGAACCTCACTTTTTCCGTGAGAGTAAAGTTTTCTGTTATTGTTCAAAATAAGGTGAAATAAAGTTCTTCAGATGTGAAATATGTTATTGGTGAAATAGTTCAGGACCGAAAATGCACTATTAAAGTTTTTATACCTGTTGGAGATGTCGGTGTTTCAAGATATGCCCTGAAACTGGATACCTTGTCACTACAAGCGCTATCAGGAACTCCAATACCATAAATCAGGAACCAAACAGATGCGGAAATCAGCTTTGGAGACGTGGAAATGATATATAATCAAGGTAATACTAGTTTTGCTCTTCAAATAGTGGAATTCGTTCAATTTTTGTTCTATCAAAATGTTGCGTCCATTCCCTTCTAATTTTATTTTTTATCTCCACCTTGGCTTTGTTTGTTGTTGCCTCGATCCAAGTTTCCCTTCCTGTTTTTCCCATTTGAATTTTTGAATTCGCGCACTAAATTGTCACATTTCACTGTTTAGGTTTATCTTACTCAATTTATATATCCAACTATTTTTCCATACTTATTACTATTTACAAATTCTAATAATAATTATTTATGATATCAACCAATTGCTATTCCTTCACAATTTCCAATTTTTACCTATGATCATCTATTCTCTGATTGGCTATTATCATGAAGACGTTTGCTGTTCTACCATTGGTTACTTTTAGTTATCTCCAATTTCATATACTGTATGTTTCAAATTTAAATGTGTTGATCACCTTTTATTCATGCAAATTTTGTAAATTTAGACTTTTTGTTGGCTTTTTTCCAATTATGGTTTATGGTCATTATGACAGTGTATGAAATTGATTGTTTATTTTTTTCATTTTTATCTATCCATATTATACAAAGGCTTACAAATAAATAGAACTTCAAAAGTTATTCACAAACAAACTCTTGAAACTAATAACTAATCAATAATTATTCTTTTTTGTGGGTTATTTCTTTTTAAAATATTTAACTGGTTTTTCATAACAATATATATATATATATATATATATATATATATATATATTGTTATGTTTTGATAAATTTGGAAATATATATTTTTATTATTATTATAATCAATATATTTTTGCACCGCGTTGGTTGCCACTTGTTATGTTTTGATGAATTGAAAAATATAAATTGTTTTTATATAATGAATGAAGCTATTAGTTTTTGCTATTCTTTGTGCCAAATTGATATGATATAAATAGATATTTCTGCCCCTGTAATAATAATTGCCAGCGAACGTCACTGTTCTCTCGTCACGCTACCAACAATTATTATTTTCCTTGCCACGGCTAGACAACAGCTGGTACGCTCTTTTCTCAAAAGGTGGCCGGTTCAAAGCAATAGATACACTGCCACTGGTGACTAACTTCAGTTTATTGAATGATCTTTGTTATGTTAGTTGATCATTGTGAGAAAATAAACAACCAAATATCAAAAACAATTATCTCCTTTATTCAGGAAGACTTAAAATTACCTGGCCTACGAGAAATAACTCATACTAGAGTGAATCAAACAAATATTCACGGATAAATAATAAATCAGATCATGGATAGATAAACAGAATCTCACTTTTCGTGAATGTAAAATTTTCTGTTATTGTTCAAAATAAAGTGAACTAGCGTTCTTCGAATGTGCAATTGGTTATTTGTGAAATAGTTCTGGACCGGAAATGCACTATGAAAGTGTTTATACCTGGTTGGAACTGTTGGTGTTCAAACTATACCATAAAACAGGATGTATCCTCTCTTCATTCGCTGTCAGGACTGCAATACCAGTATCAGGAACGATATAGATGCGGAAATCAGCATCAGGATCCGTGGTTATATTATATCATCAAGGTAATATTTGTTTTTGTTTCCCAAATGATGGAATTATTCCATTTTTTTATTAGTAAAATTTGTGCGTGCTATCTGCTTGGAAATATTTTTTAATCTTCCTCGAGGCTTTGTTTTCTGTCGCTTAGATACATCTTTTTCGTGTTGTTTTCCTATTTGAATTTTTGAATTCGCGCACTAAATTGTCACTTTTCACTGTTTATATTTATCTTACTCAATTTATATATCGAACTATTTTTCCATACTTATTACTATTTACAAATTCTAATAATAATTGC
The DNA here is from genome assembly GCA_018342105.1 of Gonioctena quinquepunctata. Classification (NCBI taxonomy): domain Eukaryota; kingdom Metazoa; phylum Arthropoda; class Insecta; order Coleoptera; family Chrysomelidae; genus Gonioctena; species Gonioctena quinquepunctata. Next base: position 357,148 of record JAFIRS010000842.1, on the reverse strand, counting down.
TTATGATACCCTCTCGTTGCTATTCTCTCACAATTTCTAACTTTACACCTGACCATCTATTCTCTGATTGGCTATCTTTCATAAAGACGTTTGCTGTTCTCTCATTGGCTACTTTTAGTTAGCTACAATTTCATGTACAGTGTGTTTCAAGTTTATAAATGTGTTGATTACTTTTTATACATGAAAATTTTGTAAATCTAGACTTTTAGTTGTCTTTTGAGCAATTATGGGTTATGATAATTTTGACAATGTATACAATTGATTGTTTTATCGTACTTTGACATTGTTATCTATCCATATTATACAAAAGGCTTATAAATAAATAGAACTTCAAAAGTTATAAAAAATCTCTTGGAACTAATAACTATTTAGTAATTATTATTTTTGTGGGTTTTTTCCTTTTAAACCTTTAACTGGCATAACATAACATAACAATATATATATATATATATATATATATATATATATATATATATATATATATATATATATGTGTGTGTGTCTGTGTGTGTTCTCAACAGTGAGCCATATTTTCTAACAGGACGTAGAACTCGTCAAAAATTATTATTTATATAAAAGTCGCAAAATAACAAAGTTGCAAAAATCACAAAAAATTGGCCCCTTTACGGTCCTGGTATATCTATAAAAAACTGTTCTGATATCAGAATTCGTTCGATGGACGCACAGTCGTATTTGTAACAAGCAATACAGACGGCGAAAATGAAATATTTTTGTCAATGAATAATTTCACACGCATTTTCTCTCACTTTATTCACTGAAAATTCATAGAATGAAGATAAGCTACCAGCCAAATAAGTGTATTATGAAAATTATTCACTTCATTTGTGTGTGTCATTGCTATGTTGAGTTCGAAGCCAATACAATGCTCAACTCTTGGGGCTATAATACATTTAAATAATGTTATGGATATATTTTTCACTGTCATATCGTTTTCCATACTTAACTGTGGATAAAACATTTGGTATAAGCTCATTTAAACACCACTTATATCACACCTTTGACGTGATTTCACATTGTTGTGAAATAAAAGCCTTATTGTTTTCGTGAACATAATCAACATTTATCTAGTGTTCGTTAATTAATCGTTTCTTCCTCAATATTTCGGGTGGTACATGCCTTTCTGTTGTTCTCTTGAGCAAGGTGATGGGAGATATCTCAAAATGAATGTTGCGACCTATACATCGCATGTTGCAGCTCCAATTTGCTTGCAATCCCCGTACATTGAAGATGTGTCTATAAGTTGAGCATTATCGCAAATAAACAGTTATTGAGAAGATGAAAAACAACAGGTGGGAAAAATTTGAGCCTCTGAAAAAATATCAATTTTGACGAAAACAAAGTATCTACGACAGACTCGAGGTTTTTGATAATGAGTGACAAGTTTCAAAACCTTAATCAGTATAATATAGGAATCATTACCAATAATAGATTTTTCGGTAGTTTCATTAGTGATATAATTATCATCTGATGATATGAAAGTAGGGAAATCGAAATCATTCTGATAATTTAAATTGTGATTCCTATATTGGAGAATATTATAGTTTGCTCCAACCATATGGATCATGTTTGTTTCGGTTTGTTTGTCCTCGAATCAACTGGAGACTGGCGAATTCCAAGATTTTAATTATCGGATTTTTTCAGTGATGATTCGACTTATAAAAAATCGCATATGCCACAGTGCAATTGTCAGTTTGACAGCGACAAAAGTTAGCTGGAACTTTTTACAAATGGTTTTTTCACTTATTCATTTGTTTATCAATTATCACGGTGTTGGTTGCCAAAATAAATAGTTTGACATGTTTGTCAACAACTCATTGAATTTCTAAGCTCTAACAATGAGTCGATTCGGTGAGTCTAAGAACGCCGAAATTAGTCAAATTGTTAATACCTGTGTGCCTACTAATACAGTTGCGACGCAATCATCAATCTGGCGACAATTTTCTAAGTTTTGCGATGCAAAAAGATATAAATTTGAGCCAGATACTTCCATCGAGGAATTGAATGTAATATTGCAAGATTGGGCATTTAATATGCGAAAAGGCAACGGGGAAGACTACAAAGAAGCGGTAGTTAAAACAATTTGGAACACCACCGCTAAAATGCTACAAAGTAAATATTATAACGAATTCAATATTGCATTTAACCCTTTCACCGACGTTCAGTTTAATTCATCAAGAGCTGCACGTAATGCTAAACGTAAAATCCTACAAACACAACCCGAAAAAAGAAAATCTAGTGCATCAGCTCTTAATAAATCTGAAGTATTTGCAATGGCCAGATTATATGACGAAAATGAACCGGAAGGACTTCAAAAGAAATTATATCACATTTTGGCGTTTGAATTAGCTTGGCGCGGAGGAGAAGCAGCTTACTGCAAAACCACTTATTTCGTATCTGAAATTGAAAATAATGGAAAAGAAACTGGACGTATCGAGTATAATCTTCTATTTTCGAAAACGAGACAAGGCGGTAACAATAAATTATGTGACGCCTAATATTTTAGAGGAAGATATTTGCCCAATACGTTTATTCATGAAGTTAATGGAAAAACGACACACTTTTATAACATTGGACCGAGTATTTCTTACACCAAATCCTTTTTGGAAGAGGGGAAATTCTAAAGGTTGGTATAAGAATGTGCCGATTGGAATGAATGAAATTTCCAAATGGATCAAATGCTCAGCACAACGTATTGGTATAGATGTCAAACCTGTCAAAATTACAAATCACTCAAATCGAGCGGCAGCAGTTAGCGAATTAAGTAAAAGCGGAATTGAAGAACAAGCTCTAATAAAAATAACAGGACACAGCAATTCATCATAAATAAAGAGTATCATTCGAGCATTATTCAATCAATTCGTTTGGAAAAAGAAAAAACTTCAACATCTACTACAGAAACGATTAGCTGTGGCACCCACCGCGACATCACTGTTCCTAGTATGATTTTCAATAACTGCGTTTTTTCAAAATGTACATTCAAATAAAAATGTGTTTATTTTTAATGTTTCATAAATAAAGTTTGCATTGATATGTTTCTAAATTTCTTATTCATTAAATTGTCCTGCCGAATTACACTCGATGTTTGTATTGATATCTGGTGAATTTGTGTTGTTCAAATTCTAAACTGTTTCCTTTAGCAATTTGACTCGAAAAACTGTCAACCTAAAAACGCTGCACCTTCGGTGTCGCGTTTTTAATAGTTGACAGTTTTTCTCGTCTAATTGCTAGGCAACAGTTTCTCATTAAACAACCCAAATTTACCCGACAAAATACAAACCTCTCGTGCAATTATAAGTGACAAAACACTTTCATGAGATGTAATTAAACTCAAGCCAAAACAAAAAAATGTTTGTTCCAAAAAACTGGTGTAAATGTTGTTGACGTTTAAATATGCATGAAACAAAGGCTCTGGTGACTTCTAATAGAAAATTTAAAACAGGATTTAAACGGCTCGGTCGGTTCATTGTGTTTGCTCGCAGCCTAGTAAATGCTAAAAAAGCAACAAAGAGTCGCTAGAAAAAGCACGAAACGTGTTTCATTGTATTCGCTAATTAACATAGTTCATTGCCACCGTTCAATGTCTATGCTGAATTGCCTGGATAAATTACTCTTGGAATGGCATAATTCGATCGCGTCCTCAGATTCGGACACGAAAAAATCAGTCGAGCGGAATACCAATGAGAATCGTAGATTATAGGAAACTGAATTAGATATGATGATTGAACGAAACCAGCACGTTTGGTAGAGTAGAACATATTTTTCTGATAATGTTACATATTTTTATGCCTTTGACACCTTTTAGTCTGTGTGAGGAAAAATATATAGACTATATCAATACATTGTTATATTCATAACAGGTATGATCATAATTAACGAAGATTGAATATATATATTTGAAAATATTATTTTGAATACTTGAATCGATCCCTTTTTACACGCTTTATATTAGCTTCACTTGTATGTTTGTTTGTTTGTAACCGACTCCTTTGGGCGCGATTTTCACCCACTTCCAGACGTCTGAATGATTTGAAATTTGGCAGGTGTACATAATTCCGGTGACAATGCATTGAGAAATTTTTGTGTGGAAAAAAAACCAAAATGGCGGCTCCAATATGGCGTACGAGTTTTGTGATTATGGTCCGATTCGCTTCAAAATTGGTATCTGAGGATTTTCGTGGTCGGAGATTATGATTCTTTGTCAAAATTGAAAAATTAAGATGGCGGCTCCAAAATGGTGGACAGTTTTGTGATTATGGTATGATTCTATTCAAAATTGGTATGTGGGGGTTTATGGGGTAGTAGATTATGATTATTTTGTGAAAATTTAAAAATTCAAGTTGACGGCTTTAAAATTCTATTCAAACTTGGTATGTGGGGGTTTTTGGGGTTGGAGATTATGATTACCTGATTTGATAAGATTATTCCATTTTTTAATTTGCAAAAAAATTATAGAAATAATAGTTTTAAAAAAATTAAAAAAACACGCGTTTATAAATAAATCACACTAAAAAGTAGGAAATAAATAATAGTTCAAAAAAATTAAAAAACACGATTTTGAAGAAAACCAGACCAAAACAATAGAAAATAAGAAAAAAATTTATTTTATTAAAAAAAAAGCATGGGGTGCATGGTATCAATAATTATATAGTACATTACACACCTAGGGCAGTAAAGTAAGAAATGTCTCAGATCACAGGTAATTGTTGGCTTACAAGCTGGAAGCCATGTTAACGCCCTTTGAAAATGCATATGTCCTCGTCAAGTATATTGAAGATTTTGGTAAGATAATGGACAACGTATTTTTGTGAAACTGGTCTTGTGTATTAGAGCTTATTTGTTTCTGAGTGGAGAAAATTTTCACATAATTTACCTCCCAGATCACTAGTTGTCAATGATAATGCGTCTTATCATAATGTACGAGTTAAGTAAAGCCCCTTTATTTACTTGTACATTAAAATGAGACGAATTATCATTGACCACTACTGATCCGGGAGGTAAATTGCCACTCAGTTATAATTTGCGTTTATTTTCGAAATAATATTTTGATATTGCCAGAACGTATAATTTTTTAATGTTGAGTACTCCAATTTCTGCAAAACGAAATCTTCTTGGTTCGTCCGAAATATACTTGAGAAGCAATAACTGTGCTGCTGTGTACTACACTCTTGAGATTTTTGCAGACATTTTTGTGGCGCCACCCCATGCTATATGAGAGTTAAAGCTGTGCCAATGCAGGTTATGAATTGTCATGCTAAGGTATGATATTTCTTAGTAGGTGAAAAAAGTAGATTTTTTCACTTATTAGATTACTAATATCAATGACACTAAAATCATTTACAATCATTATAGGACATGTTCAAAATGGCGACCTCCTTCACATATACAGGCACTGCATCGACTGAGAAAAAACCTTTTTACTGCCCTCAAACTTATCTCTGATATTCCCGCTGCAACAACTCGGATGAGTTCCTCCAATTTGGCTTCATCACTTATGAGTTTTGAATACACTTTGTCCTTTAAGCACCCCCAATAATAAAAATCCAGAGAATATAGGTCTAGTGAACGAGGGGGCCACAAAATTTCACCTCCTCTTCTGATCCACCGGTGGGGATAGGTTTGATTTAAATGTGCTGCTGATGATACTAATAATACCTAAATCTGTCAACTTCAGCTACAATATAAATAGCGGCACAAAAATAAAACCAAGTTATATAAACAAGAGAAGTCACGTAAAATGTTACCAGATTGTGCGTGACTGAGAAAATAAATTAAAATTTTCTCATAAGTTCATTCTTCGGAAACCTTTGAAAAATCCACAAATCACTACCTACACTCCATGCTTTCTCACCTATGGAGTTTCTCATCCAGCCCTTCTTTTACACGCTTCATATTAGCTTCACTTGTATGTTTGTTTGTTTGATTGTAACCGACTCCTTTGGGCGCGATTTTGACCCACTTCCTGACGTACGAATGATTTGAAATTTGGCAAATGTACATAATTCCGGTGAAGAATTGCGTTTTGTTTCAAAAAAAAAAAAATGGCGGCTCCAATATGGCGGACGGTTTTGTGATTATGGTCCGATTCGCTTCAAAATTGATATCTGAGGGTTTTCGTGGTCAGAGATTATGATTCTTTTATCAAAACTGAAAAATTCAAGATGGCGGCTTCAAAATGGTAGACGAGTTTTGTGATTATGGTCCGATTCTATTCAAAATTGGTATGTGGGGATTTTTTGGGTCCAATATTATGATTCCTCTGTAAAAATTGAAAAATGTGTGTAGTCATCCAAAAAGGTGAGTATGTATCTTCTTCCATCCTATGTAATCGGATCAATTGGTCCACATAAATCCGTGTGTACAATTTCGAGTGGCCTTTTTGCGAGATATCTCTCACTAGTGTTTAGATTTCATGAAAATTTTGCAGACCTTGTCCAGTTTTTCATAGTCTCCCTTCTGTAAATCTATTCCAGTTGTCATGTTATTCAATTTCTTCATATTTGTCCCACTCATATGTCCTAACTTTCTGTGCCAAGTCATAACATCTTCATTTTCAGTCAAAAAAGTTACTTCTGGGTTTTGGTCTAGGTTAACAAGATAAAGTCCATTTTGTTTCTCTCCTTCCAATATCATTTTATTGTCTTTCATTATAAAGACCTTATTTTCACGAAAAGCAACTTCACCATCATTTTTAGTTATGGCATTGACAGACAGTAAATTTTTACTCAAATCGGGAACATAAAGTACGTTTCTCAACGTACAAGATGCCTTCTCAATATTTCCTCTTCCTTCAGCTTTCATAGATTGATGTTTTTTCGCTACCATTATTTCAGACTTTTTATTTTCAATGTATTCGAATAAGTCATTATTATTGCACATATGTGATGAACATCCAGAATCAACAATGAAATGATCAGTTTCTTCAACATTCTCGTTCGACAAAAAAGCAATTTTACTTTGTTCTTGTGTGGAATTTTTACGAAAAAAACAATTCTTCCCGAGATGATTATTTTCTTGCAGAATTTACATTGTGAATAACGACGCATTCCAGATTTGCTTGGACAATTTTTTGCGAAATGTCCTAGATTTCCACACTGAAAACACTTCTTTTCGTATTCATTCTTCTTATTGATGCGATCACTGTATCTACTTTTGTCGAATTTGTTCTCTCTGGATTTGAACGCTACTATTCCTTCATCACCGTGATTTTTCAATCTTGTTTCTTCTGCAATCAATCGGGCTGTCAACTGGGTAATAGTTTTCTGGTCATTTTGTGTAGAGTCCCAAGCCGTACAGAAATGTTTATATTCTGGAGGTAAAGTTGATAGAATTTTTGATTTTTTAATTTATCTGTATGTAAATTTTCAGTTTCTGTATGCTTGATAATCTAACCTTTTTATAAAAATTAAAAATTTTTTTTTTTTTTCAATTTTCTGGTCAAAGCTTTCATCTGTTTCTTAGTCTGTTACTGATTTAAGTATAAGCTGCATTTTTGTTGTTGATTGTCTTTCTGGAAAATTGAGCACAGTTCGTCGAACATTCCTTTGGAGGTTTCACAGGTGAGGATATGCATAAGGATTTTTTTATCAATAGTTGTTATTATAGCTCTTTGAGCTCTTGCGTCCTTTCGTTTCCAGTCTGCTTTTTCCTCATCTTTTGTTAGAGATGAAAACCTTTTTTTCCCATTGACGATTTCGTATACGCCTTGAACAATATCAGAAGTTGAAATTTCCAGACTTGAAATATTTCGGTGTCTTTCAACTTTTCTATTTGACTTACATTCGACTGTAGATGCCATGGTCTGTATTTCACCTCTTGCTTCATCTTTTTAGCGCAGATCTTTTTTTTTTTAATGGCAGATGCCTGGTCTGTATTTCACCTCTTGCATCAACTTTTTAGCGCTAATCTTAGTTTTTTTTAATGGCAGATACCTGGGCCCAAAACCTGTTGAGATTATATTGGTTGAAGTTTTAATAACTGGAATAAACTGTTATGTAGATCAACAAGATCTTTTTTGGTGAAATTATTTTTACACACGTCTAACTGACTTTTCTTAACAAGTGAACTTATTCTAATGTTTTATAAACATGTCACCTAGGGTGTATCTCTAAATAATGTAATAATTATTTTCAACATTCACTTCAGTCGATTTCAATTGAATACTGATTTTCTATCTCACTGCTTTCCTTACAAATATCCTGATACTTCGAACCACTTAATACACAGCGAAATCCAATACGTATGTATATAAAACGTGTTCTATCCGGAAATTTCTTCGCCCACGCCCATTCGTATGTGATATCCCAATAAATTTCAGGGTTTTCACATGACGTCACAATCTATCAGTAAGCTCCCACTGGCGCTTGCTTACGTCATAGCGAATAATCTCCCACGCATTCCGCGTCTCTAAAGGCATACGCCACCATACAGATAATGTTGCCAACAAAACTTACTGAATTACCTCAATTTAGGCGAATGTAAATTCGAAGTCTATTCATAATGGTCTAATGCATATGTCGAATGTTTTAAACGAAACAATTAATATTCGGATGTAAAGAAACGACAAACAAAGTGTATCTATCAAAAACAGTTTTAGATGATTTTATGAACATTCTATTCATGTTGAAAAGGGAAAATATGAAAGAGGTTATCTCGAACGATAGAAGATAGTGAGTGACTTGAGTTTATATTTCAGAAGCAGATAATTCCACATCTGATTTTATGAACACCCTGTTCATATTTCACAATGAATTAGAAATAACGAAAAACACAATTTCTTAAGCTTTGGTGTTTCACATTCTCAATGATGTCTTAATAATCTTACGAAGTAGAAAAACTCAAAGTCATCTCCACACTTTAATATCGAAATCGATTAGTTATGTGATGGTGGGTCGATAAAAAAAACATCGATTAGTATATGTTTCGAACCTCTATAGGTTCATCATCAGCTGAATGTAAAATTATGGAGAAGAAAAAGTTATGGGTAAAAACATTAAATTATATATCACGAATTCAATTTTCGAAACAAACGACAACGAAAGTTTTCCAATCAACAATTATTATTTTAGCCTTTCTAGAGTTAAAGAAAAAGTGAAATAATAATTGTTGATTGGAAAACTTTTGTTGTCGTTTGTTTTGAAAATTGAATTCGTGATATAATTTAATGTTTTTACCCATCATTTTTTCTTCTCTATAATTTTACATTCAGCCGATGATGAACCTATAGAGGTTCGAAACATGTTCTAATCGATGGTTTTTTACCGATCCACCATCACATAACCAATCGATTTCGATATTAAAGTGTGGAGATGACTTTGAGTTTTTAACCAAGGAAACCAAAAAGTAGGAGGTTCTCGAACCGTATTTTTTTTTCCATAATTTTTTTTTATGTATGATCACGCATTACTTTTTACTGAGTCGTCCGATTCCGATAATTCTTTTTTCACGATTTGGATTATCGAAGAGATTTGGATGATTCTTTTTTTAATAGATAGGGTATACCCATAGAAATATAATAAACACTAGAACGCCAAACTCGACGTCCGAGATTCAGTGGAACGACCCTACATAGGGGATGATCACCGACCATTTGTACATGCGCAAAATGCCTTTTCTGGTCACGTCGTTGCCAAGTTTTGTTTATTCGTATTTTTCAAATCAGGTTCGGCTTAGATTATCTGCGGTTAGGGCATGTAATTGGGGGAAATCCAGTGAAGTTGGCAACCCCGCCCCAGAATTCTATCATGACCTAACAAGCGGAGAAAGAGAACAGTGTCGGCTTTTAACAGTTTTGATACCTGTTTGCTTTCGTGTTCTGTAATTCGTTTGCTTGCCATTTGTGATTTGTGCTCCGTCTTCTGTGTTTTCTCGTTGTTTTAATGAACATTGGGTTTTTCTGACATTCCCATAGTTCATCAGTTTTACTTTGAATATACTTATTTTTGGTTAATTTTATTTAGTAAAAACCGTCTCAAGTGCTTGGACAAGTAATAGATAAAATGAAGTGCATGGTTCTCTTCTGTGAAAATAAAGAAAAAATTCCAGGATGACTTATTTTATGTAAGTATATAAGTTTTAGTAAATATTGGATGAAATTATACATTGTTGTCATTCAAAAGTTGAAATTATTGTTAATACTGAACTTCAGTTGCCAATATGATAACCTTTCCCAACCCAGGTGTAACCATATAAAATAATATCAATGAATAATTGATGAATTCATAGACACCAATTGCATTGTTTTTTATAGGCTCACTTAAAGAAGGCATGACTCTTGGAAGATATCCCACCAAAGAACATTTAAGTGACAGAAATTGTATGTGTGATGTGCACTTCAGGGTGGAAGATAGGTTTGTGGTGACCAATAAACTCAGATTGAGACCCGATGCTATTCCATGTCTGAATTTGAGGAAACCATTTGTTCCAAAGTTCCAAACAGTTCGAAGTTTCAGGTTAGTTTATGTAGACTAACCCGTCAAGTTCAGTCATCACACCCCTTCGTGGTCACTTTGGAGACCTGCAGAACATCACTTTCCAAAGACTCGTTCATCCAACGAACAGCGAGGCTTTGGAACTCATTGCCTAGGGAGGTGTTCCCCGAGGCATACAACCTCCAGAAATTTAAGAAGAACACCAACTCCTACCTTCTTTCCCTTGGTTCCCACGATGTTCTCTGAACATTACAGGATATCCCTTTTCGTGGGAACCAGAACATAAAAAGTAAAATGAACAACAGGATGTAGATTAACTGAAAAGGTTACATGGAGGAAACTTCTTTGTATCCATACATTTTTGGTGCAATTTTGAGTCATTAAATGATTGAAAAAATGTCACTTATTAACACTCTTGTTATGAGTTATATTATTGTAATGGTGAATTAGCAACTGAAAGTATGTTGCATTATAAATATTATTCCACGTATTCCGTAACAATCAATACATTGGGAATAATAATTTTCATCATTTCATGTTCCAGGTTAATTTAGCAGTACAAACAATCAGTCTAGTGTTGCAGATGCCCTAGAATTCCTAATAGTGGATGTCTGTGATCTAAATTTTGCTGGGGCAAAAGCAACAATTGAATTTATCAGAACTGTCGATAGGGCTTTCGACCTGCTCAATTCCAGAAACCCCTTTGGGAAGGGTTATAAAACACCAATGAAACCTGAAACTGAAAAAGTATGGAGACCCCTACTTGAGGAGACAGTTGTGTATTTGAGGTCTCTGAAACATATTGATAGAAAATAAATTCATAACTCAAAGAACAAAACTCCCATTCTTGGATTATGCATAACAATTATATCTGTTTTGGGATTTTTTTATGAATATGTGAAAAAACCCAATTCACCACTGAATTATATTCTGAACTATAAATTTAGCCAGGACCTCTTAGAATTATTTTTCGATTGTATTAGGTAAATGTAAACAATTGTGCCGATCAGAACAATATCAAAATACTTACTTCAATTTTTCAGGGGACGGAATGTCTGGAACAATAATCCTACAGCATACCAATTTTTTCACACATTCAAGAGATTGACATGATCTTCAAAATCTTCAGGGAAACTGTATGAATCTGGATAACACCAATATATTGACAACCCACACAAAGGCCAAAAAAATCTATGCAGACTTGAATTTGGATGATATGTCTATTACAATATGACATCGATATCAACGATATGTTAATCGAAGATGGGGAATTTTATCATTTAATTTCATTCCTCCCTTTTTTGAGTACTCTGACAGAAAATGTGGTTTCTGTAGTTTCGTTGAGCGGGAGGGGATAGGTGACCAACCAAACATTCTTGGTACTTACCTAGAAATCAATCTTTCGGACTGTCCATGGTTACCAGAGAGTAGTGCTTCGGATGACACTTAAAAAGCTAAGGTCCCCATCTTCTTAACTCACAAGTCTCTGACTTCCGAGGGTTGCTTTGCAACTAAGTTGGCGGTTAAAAACACTTTTAAACACTTTTTTGTTTAATCAAATCTTAATGAAAACCACCATTCGAATTTCGAAAATACCTTTAGAAAATGTTTTCTCAAACTCACTGATGTATAATGGGCCCAACGGTTTAGGCCGATGGAGACACAAATAGTCATTTTTTATTTTTGTAATTTGTAGGCTGCTCTTTGAGTAAAATAGAATCAATTCCCATCAATATTTCAAGTTTGAATTTTTTTGAAGACCTAGGATTTCATGTAGATTTTTCCGATACATTTAAAGTGGAAACATTACAAAAACAATCTTATTTTTTTATTGGAAATGAACAAAATATTTCTATTTTCAAGGAGTCAAATTTAAAGTTTTTCTGTATATTTCATTAAAGGAAAACTATATGATATTGCAAATTGTATTGCCATAGAAATGGATTTCTATGCTTATTACCGACAACTTATACCAGATTCACGAACAAGAAGTCAAAAATCCTAAGACCGGCCCTGACGACACGTTGAATATCGCGCTCAATTACACTATCTATTGCGCAGACTCGGTGGTCGGTGAATTTGCCCTATGAGGTGCCACACCATTCTCAACTGATTAGCGTTCTAGTGTTTATTATATTTCTATGGGTATACCTTATATTTAGATTTCGGATGGAATTATATACCCTTACGGGTAGAAAAATAGGGGATAATTGATTTTTCACTTATGAACATTGGCACACACATACGTAGTTGACAATGACAGATCGCTACTGACATTATTTCTGTTCCACATCCGTCAAAACCATTATATTCTATGAGAGGATGGAATGATATACAAAGTAATGAAATGAACTAACCAGAACAACAAAAATAATTTATATTACAACAAATAGTAAAAGTAGATAATCATATTATTTAACTGGTAATAGTTGAAGTAAGGTGGGTAAGTTAAGTATTTTGGAAGTAATCAAAAAACAAGTAGGTAGTAATTAGTATATTTTAACCATAAAAAATTGAAAAGTAAAAACTTTTTAACAAAAAATTGAACCGACGAAATACGGAACTGAAAAGTAAAAAATAAAAACTTAAAGAAAAAAATTAAACCGACGAAATACGGAACTGAAAAGTAAAAAATAAAATAAACCTTCTTAGTCTCAGTAACCAAGCTCCTAAACTAATGTAAGTAACTAATTTTCAGTCGGCGCCAAACAAACAAGCAAATGAATTAGGTAAGACGTAAAATGATGGCATCGAGTGGAGCGGTGACATTCTAATAATTTTTTTGGAAGTAATTTAATGATGTTCGTTGATTGTTCGTTTGGCGCCGACTCAAAATTAGTTACTTACATCAGTTTAGGAGCTTAGTTACTGAGACTAAGAAGGTTTATTTTATTTTTTACTTTTCAGTTCCGTATTTCGTCGGTTTAATTTTTTGTTAAAAAGTTTTTATTTTTTATTTTTCAGTTCCGTATTTCGTCGGTTCAATTTTTTGTTAAAAATTTTTTTTCTACTTCGTAAAATCATACCACTCCACTTTGAGATACAATGGACTTCTACCACAGGTTCTTATTAATCTGTTTGAATTCCCAATAGTTAAACTATTGCACAATAAATTCCATGAATTTAATTTTAATTTGATATGCGTTATCAACAGATGCAGACTGACTCGAGTATTTTCCTGTAGTGCTCCCAGATTTCTTCAGATTAAAGTTTTGAATGTTTTGTTTCCTTGTTTCTCTTCCTTCAGATTAAAGTTTTTAATGTTTTGTTTCCTTGTTTCTTTCACTGCAGATTAAACTAGTGAAACGACATCTCCATATTACTCTCGGAGGAAATGATTGCAGATGATTGAAGAGTTGATTCTACTTGACGCTGATCTTACCTGATTTCCAGAGCCAATGACAAAAACTATTGATTTGTGGGGGAAAGCCACAAAGATATAAAAGAGTGTAAGGATCGCCAGTAAAATATAAACGGGCAACATAAAATCATGATAGTATATTACGAAACAAGAGTTGTAAATAGCATATATAATAGGTTTTCAATTGCTTACATCGATTAATAATCCTTGCCAACAAAGTTTTGCAGAAAACTATTGATTTCTTGGGTAAAAACTTTTTGATATGATACACAATTTATGACACTGATATCATTAATATGTTCCATGTTGATTTTAGCATGGAATATATGGCAATAGGAAATTTGGTTTCACTGTTTTAGATAACCCTTCAAAATAAGCTATAGTAAGCCCATCAAAATAAGCTGTGGTAAGCTATAGTAAAACGTTTCCAGAAAAAGATTCCATTAATTTTTGAAAAATTAGTTCGCATCTTTTCGGTAACTTTTCGGACAATATTTAGCTTTTTCTGTCATTTCATATCATTTGACCACAAGCCCACTTGTTGGTTCAGATACGTCGAAGATATCTCATATGGCCACATGGCACGGAAACTTTTCATGAATTCCTGGATCATTTTAATAATATCCACCACAACATAAAATTCACCATGAAAGCCTCTCATCATCATTCAGCCTAAACCAATTCCGTCCTACAGATCCCTTAAACTTACCGATATCCACAACGGATCACCCGGATTTTCATCCAACCGCTTCGACGCGGGAATTGGAATACCAATGCAATGCAAGTCGAGAAAACGTTAGAAGAATTAAAAAAAAAACACCATTATCGTGCTTATAAGTATAACTTACACAATTAGTTGACAAGATTCAGAAATGTTGTTTTCCACAGCTTACTAAGTTGAAAAATTATTCGAACTGCAAGGAAACTCATGAACTAGTTGTAGATTTTTTAATTTATACAATTTGTTACTGCACCGAAATACAAAAATGATATGTCATTTTTTTCCTTAATGAATGTTCTAGAGAGACAGGTAGTTGGCCCATAGGGGTTTCATTTAAAAAAAAATAATTTTTGATCAAAATGTGATGTGACTGAATTGATTCATCAATAGATGACACAAAAAATAATTATGTTTTTCTGTTATGTGCGACTCATTGTGAATAGCTTCGACCAAATCTCATTTATCCACGAGGTAAAATATAAAAACAATTTTAATTTCAATTGTTTCAAAAAAATTACATTTGACATAAGGGTTGGATTTGTTTTGACTTGTTGAACTTGAATATGTAAAAATATACAGGGTGTTCTATTCGAAAAAACAAAGCTGCTGGCATTTGTAGAAAAACCGGAAGTCCGCCATATTGGATTGTAATGTGATCAAATCCGAAATGGTTGCTTATATAAACTGTACAGAATTTCAGAAAAATCCGTTCACGAATGCAGAAGTTAAGAGGTGGCATGATATCCTGTGTCACCCGGTATTCACTTTTTCTTCAAGGGTCTGAAATCAATCAGTTTTTATCTGCCCTGGAAAGATAAACTTACATTTGCCCAAATAGTTTATCTATTAGGATTTCGAGACCGATGACCTTTGGTAATATGATTAATCGTTCCCATGAAATATTTTTTTTGTTCATAGTAAAATGCTGGACCTTTTATGGTACATGAAATTAGCGTAACTCACGATTTGGTAACCGGATTTGTGGTTTGATCATTCCATTTGCCGTGATGTGCAAAAAATGACAGAGGTCATAGTCAAGGCTGATTCGCTGGACGGTGGAATTGCGTGTTTCACGCATTCAAATGGCAGTTGTGTCAATGAAAATCACAAAGCTTGTACTTGTGATAGAAAACATGTACATAATTATGGAAGCATGAAATCGGATTCATTTTGATAATCGGTAGTGTTATTCAATGAGAAATTGTTGGACTCATTTGTGGGAATATAGAAAATTCCATGAAAATTTATGGGGCAAGAGATTTTGATATTTAAAAAAATCATTTAAAAATGCTGCACATTGAAGAAGTATTAGTGAGCATAGTTTCTGCGAAGTCTACTGAGCTGAACTGCATCCAAGCACATCCAAACAAAGATTCATAATGATGTATTTTTCGCTAATCTAGTTTGATTCGTCAAGAGATGTATTAAACTTCTCACGCAAATCATATCTTTTTACTGATAGCTATTGGTGAAATTACTCGATCGTGAAATAACGTTTCCCATAAAGGAATGAAAAATCATTTCTGCAACCGTAGTTTTGCGAATAATGTATTTGAAATTCTAACGTAACAGAGGCGTTAAAAGAAATCATGAGTAGTAGTTTCTTAATGATCCGAACCACATTTCTGTATATACATATCGGAAAGTATTTATCTTGGGTATGGTGGTTTCATGAGAGCGTAAAGAATAGCTTGAGAGAGCATTACAATTTCTCCTCGACTCGCTCGAGGAAGGGATCGACGTCACGACACAGAGATAGGAGAGTCAGGGCGGTTAGCTCAGGACGTCCGTATCATACCAGCAGCAGTCCGGAGAATGTGCGCGCTGCATTGAAGAAGAATTATAGACGATAATTCCACATCAGATAATTTGAACAAATTAAACTGAATCATTGATTCAATTTAATCTGTCACAAGACAGTAGATCAAAATATCTTTGGTGCCGTGGTGACCGCGAAAACAAAAGAAAATTCTTAAACATAAACAAAAGCAAACGATATTTCTGTAAAACAATAAAAACAAAAGAGTTATTTCTAACAGAAAAACAATAATTTCTTGAATGGAGAGAAAAATAGTTATTTGTTTTACTAGACAGCAAAGTAGTAGATTGGCGGATATTACACCTCTAGATTTTTTCTTTTGGAGGTGTCTGAAGTCAAAAATCTACGCCACTGAATGCCAAACAATAGAAGAGTTGTACGCAGAATAATAGATACATGTGAAGAAATAGATAAACAGACTTTCATCAACGTGAGAGAAGCTATTTATAATAGGGCACTTTATTGTCAAGATTTAGGAGGGGGCCACATTGAACACTTGATGAAATAATTGTTGGGGTTAAATAAAAGTATTATTCAAAAATAAATTATAATTTTTTAGCTAATTAATTTGTTTTGATTGTGAATTTACAGAACACATTCGTAGGAAAGGGAAACAATCTCAATTTAATATTGATAGAAAGATTTTTCTGTGAATTGAAAAATCCACGATTAAAATGAAGTTATTTTTTTTGAATGTCTAACAGAAAACAACTACTTCCCCGGCTAAAGCCACGCTGGACATTGAACTACATCTGATAGATATTCTGAAAAGGCCCTAACTCAAAAGAAAAAATCTGAAATTGAAAATTTGCATTTTCATTCAGATAGTTATTTTATTTTCTATTCCAGTCTTGATTAAGAACTCATAAAGATGAATGAGGCAAAGAAGAATGTTTTCCAGAAGAGAGAACTCACCAGAAATCATTCGTAATATTGACGCAGGAGAGACATCGCATTCACTAGGTCTTCAATACATTTTGTCGACGAAAATCTATTTCACGCTTCCACTATCATCAGGAAGACCGGAAGAAATGGGAAACACATTTTCAAGAAGCAATCTCACTTTGCACAGATGGAAGAAGTTAGAATCATTTCTTTTGGAGAGACACTTTGAAATGAGTGTTTTCTGACATTAAAACCTGTCATGGGGTATGATAGATTGATTTGTTGAAAATATAAACAGGATGTTCATAAAATCAGATGTGGAATCATCTGCGACTGAAAGATAAACTTTAGTCACTATCTTCCATCGTCAAGATAACCTCTTGTGGGGTATTCATGTTGAAAAGGGAAACATTCTCAATTGAATATTGATAGAAATATTTTTCTGTGAATTGAAAAATCCACGTTTAAAATGAAGTTATTTTTTGTGAATGTCTAACAGAAAACAACTACTTCCCCGGCTAAAGCCACGCTGGACATTGAACTACATCTGATAGATATTCTGAAAAGGCCCTAACTCAAAAGAAAAAATCTGAAATTGAAAATTTGCATTTTTATTCAGATAGTTATTTGATTTTCTATTCCAGTCTTAATTAGGAACTCATAAAGATGAATGAGGCAAAGAAGAATGTTTTCCAAAAGAGAGTACTCACCAGAAATCATTCGTAACATTGACGCACGAGAGACATCGCATTCACTAGGTCTTCAATACATTTTTGTCGACGAAAATCTATTTCACGCTTCCACTATCATCAGGAAGACCGGAAGAAATGGGAAACACATTTTCAAGAAGCAATCTCACTTTGAAAAGATGGAAAAAGTTAGAATCATTTCTTTTGGAGAGACACTTTGAAATTAGTGTTTTCTGACATTAAAACCTGTCATAGGGTATGCTAGATTGATTTGTTAAAAATATAAACAGGATGTTCATAAAATCAGATGTGGAATCATCTGCGACTGAAAGATAAACTTTAGTCACTATCTTCCATCGTCAAGATAACCTCTTGTGGGGTATTCATGTTGAAAAGGGAAACATTCTCAATTGAATATTGATAGAAATATTTTTCTGTGAATTGAAAAATCCACGTTTAAAATGAAGTTATTTTTTGTGAATGTCTAACAGAAAACAACTACTTCCTCGGCTAAAGCCACGCTGGACATTGAACTACATCTGAAAAAATCTGAAATTGAAAATTTGCATTTTCATTCAGATAGTTATTTTATTTTCTATTCCAGTCTTAATTAAGAACTCATAAAGATGAATGAGGCAAAGAAGAATGTTTTCCAAAAGAGAATACTCACCAGAAATCATTCGTAACATTGACGCAGGAGAGACATCGCTTTCACTAGGTCTTCAATACATTTTTGTCGACGAAAATCTATTTCACGCTTCCACGATCATCAGGAAGACCGGAAGAAATGAATACCCCACAAGAGGTTATCTTGACGATGGAAGATAGTGACTAAAGTTTATCTTTCAGTCGTAGATGATTCCACATCTGATTTTATGAACATCCTGTTTATATTTTCAACAAATCAACATTCGTAGGCTTCGAGATTTTCCGGTAAGCGGTACTGTTTATCCTTAATAAACTGTCTTTACGCCTCTTATTAGTCGAATTAATTAAGAGATTCAACTACAAATTAATAATAACGTTCGGTTTAATTTAGTTTTACCGGAAGTGACCAAAATCCATACTTCATTTCAAACCGTTAATATTTCAAAAACAATTTAATTTAGGAGTAAAGTGTATTCGAGAAAACTGTTGAGAATTATGAGCAGATTTCAAACATGGAATAATATACGGGGTGTTCTATTTAAAAAATTTATTGAAGATGGCGCTCAGCCGCCATTTTAAAACTATTAGCTGTGATTTTTCCATGATAGATTTTCATCTCCTATTCGAGCCCTCCAAATTTCGTTGCGATATACCAGGTGGTTAAAAAATTAGTAAGGGGGGAACGGACTTTAGACGAGCACTGTATGTGTCCCAGTTTATGTTTAATTTTCTATCATTGTTGTGTTCAGATTTTCTTATTTTTAATGGTCTTGGCGTTTCTCTCGGATAAGTTTTACAATAATGGAGCACTGTATACATTTTCATTTTATTTTTATACGTTAATTGGTATTGTATAATGGATTTTGATCACTATTCGTACATTGAATTTGTGGCTAATTATTTTAGATAATTTAAAGAGACTGTTAAAGGTCTTGGCATTGTTTTTTGTTTTCAATTTGTTGGATTGTTCTATTGACAAAACTTTTTGTATATGCATTATGTTCAAGTATATTTTTCACAAAAATAATCTTATCCAATTTTTCCGTACCTAAAATCTTAATTGATATTTGATAAAACACTAGTTTCAACATTTGTAAATCATAGATATAGAAAATGAATTTGGTAGATTTTTCAATATTTCTGGCAAATTTGATCGAGTATTCCATTTCATTGATATACCTAGATGTTTCTAATTCATGTCTGCTGTCTGCCCAGATTATGAAAATGTCATCAACATACTACCAACTGGTTCAGATCTTATCTCACTGACAGAAATACAAAAATATCATTTGGTAGTACCTCAGGGCAGTTCTTGGACCAATTCTTCTCTTGCTCTATATTAATGATATGGCTGACCCATAATCCTTTGGAAAAATAATGATCTTACTACTTTGGTATAGTATATTAAAATATACAGGGTGATTCAAAAGTACTTTGACAAACTTCAGGAGGTGATTCCTCACAATTGTCCGAATAAATATATGTCCGTAAAACGCTTCGTTTCCAAGGTACAGAGTGTTGAAGTTTTATTTTTATTTTCGGTTTTTTAAATAACTTTCGAAATACTGACCTTACCAGAACGAAAATTGGTATTGAGAGGTTTTTTGAGGTGTCGAATTCGAACCTGATGTTATTATTGCTCTTAGTCGTAGGGGGCGCCACCTACACGTCATTTTTTTTTAAGATCCATAACTTTTTTAGCGTACTCCTAGCACATTTTTCAGTAAAAAAATCAATTCCTCAATCATATATACGTGAATAATAGTTCAAAAACTAAAAAACACGCTTCAATAGAAAACTAAACTGAAATATAATATTTATGGACATATATTGGTAAAAGTAGAATCATTATGAAAATATCTTCAAAAGCACCCCACGCTTTTTTCCGATGAAATACATTTCTTGTTGATCACTGTATTCTTATTTCAAACTTATTGAATATTATTTCTACTTTTTAGTTTAGTTTTCTATTAAAGCGTGTTATTTAGTTTTTAAACTATTATTTATTTTCAACTTTTCAGTTTTGTTTTCTATCAAAGCGTGTTTTTTAGTTTTTCAAACTATTATTATTATTATTTAATTTTTTTAACTATTATTCTCCAATTTTGAATAGAATCGGACCACAAAACTCGTATATAAAAATATACAGGTCTTGCCATTTTGGAGCCGCCATCTTGAATCCTTCAATTATGACAAAATAATCATAATCTTCGACCCCAAAAACCCCCACATACCAATTTTGAATAGAATTGGACCATAATCACAAAGCTCGTCAGCCATTTTGGTGCCGCCATCTAGAATTTTTCAATTTTTACAAAAGAATCATAATCTCTGACCACGAAAACCCTCAGATACCAATTTTGAAGCGAATCGGACCATAATCACAGAACTCGTCCGCCATATTGGAGCCGCCATTTTTTTTTGTTTTTTCAAACAAAAATATGTACACCTGCCAAATTTCAAATCATTCGTACGCCTAGAAGTGGTTCAAAATCGCGCCCAAAGGAGTCGGTTACAAACAAACAAACAAACATACAAGTGAAGCTAATATAAAGCGTGTAAAAAGCTACCCTTGTTAAAGGTCGCTATAAGCAACCGTTTTCTGGATACTTGGACTTGAAAATTTCAAGTCGATTATTTAATAATCGATGCGTGTTGAGGTTATTACCATTATTTTGCATTTTTCACAAGAATACTTAGGAAATGAATTTGACGTTTAGGTGAGTAGTTTTGGTTTTTTATAGGGGGCGCCACCTGTTCTATTTATTTTTACTCGTTTGAAATAGTTATTTTTTTATCAAGGGTGCAAAATTTGTATTAGTTTTAATAAAATTTGCAAGAAATATCAACATTTAATTTCAAGAAATTTTAAATATGTAGAATAAAATAAAGGAAACTCAATTGTATTCAAATAAATTGTTCAAAGTGTCCACCTTCAGCGAAGATACAGACATTCAGTCTGCTAGTCATTGAATCTCGTGCCCGCTAAAAAATTATTGTTTCAGAGGCGTATACTAATTGGTTTCTTAGATCTTCCTCGTTCGCTACTGGAGTTTTATAAACTAGTGACTTCAAATCTCCCCAAAATAACAATCTAGCGGGTTTAGATCTAGGGACCTTGGTGCCCACGCCTGGTTAGGTTCTTCTACACCCCTACCGATCCATCGATTTGGATAGAGAGTGTTAAGGAATTCCCTGGCTACAACGCTAAAATTGGCCGGAGCCCCATCATGCATAACCCACATGCGTATACGAATTTCTAATGGAACATTCTGAAGTCCCGGCAATTCATTTTCTGAAAAGTCTCTGTACGTTGCGCCATTCAGTCGGAACGGAAGAAAGAAAGGACCTATCAAGTAATGAAGAATATCACCAACTTTTGATTTTTACATTACAATACACTCTATTAAAAATGAAAAAATACCGTAAAATATTTTTTTGACACGTCTTATAGTTTCCGAGATATTTAATTGTTTAGCTAGGAGTGCGACGACGCGGAGTCATTGGCCGCTGTGACGTCACTTTACAACGGTCGGTCAGTGCGTGCTCTGCTTCCGAGCTGTGTGTATGGAGTTTGCGTCGTAAATTGATAAAAATGTCGAATCCAGAAACTGGAAAATCGTGTATTGTGCCAAAGTGTTTAAATAAAACTACTAATGCACCCGAAAAGTTGTTTTTTATTGTTGCTTTCGAACCTAAAAGTCGATTGAAATGAATGCAAATCATGATGTTCTCGGGTGGTTCGGCATTTCAATGTTTAAATATCCCTTTTAACTTTTACGTATCCAATAGCGTCGTCGTCGAAGCTGTTTCTAGTCGATCTAAAATAAACGTAAGTTGATCTAATATATAAAAAATAAAATAAATTAAATTGCACGTATCCACGATCACATTAAATAGGAAGGTAGATATAAAGTTGCACCACACATGCACTCTGAATATGGGAAGAATACTATTCTTACGTGTTTTTGCCTCCTGAACACGAATCCGGAGAAAAATGCGGCGGTCTCATACCGTTCCCGAATTAGAGAAGTTTAAAAAAAAATTAACCTCATTTTCAAGCACCGTTTTCTCGCACAAAACTCACTCAAAATGCCTCCTTCTTTTTACCAGCATAAACACCCTAAAACACTCCTTTTCGGCACAACTTTGCACAAAATATCGTCGTTTTTATCGAAAAAATCCTGTTTCTTATACATCACCAAATAAATCAATTACAGACTTTGACACATGGAATTTAGTAACTTTGCCTTATTTTTCATGTTGGTGATAAATGAATCGAAGCCAACTTTTCGAATTTTAGCTGTATGGGGCCGGCTTTAGAATAGCCCCATGGTAAATCCTGCCTGTCGTAAGAGGCGACTAAAAGGATAACCGTAGGTGGAAGATGGTCTCATCGCCCGGTAAAATACCACCATATCGACTTTGTGTGCTGTGAAATGGATCATTCCATGTTTCAGTGTTCGGTCGATACTTTCCGGTCTCCCTCTTTCCTTTTCCCCACTTCCTCCTTTATTTTCAGGTGCATCCTAATAGTAATAATGATGAAGTCTCCTAGAGTAAAACACTCCGGAAGCAAAATACCTCTCCATTCGGATTTCCGGGCGACAGGTACTCGAGGGGACTCAACATTAAAGATTAATTTTTGCAACATCCGCGGACTCAACAAGAACATCAATGACGTCCACCATCACCTACAGACGAAAAAACCGGATATTCTGGCTCTAACAGAAACACAAGTAAACTCGTCCACCAACAAGGTCCATATGCTTTGTCCTGGTTACGAACTCCATTCTCGATTCAGGTTCGAAGGTGGAGTCTGCCTTTACTCTAAGGCTAACCTTTCATGCCAGCGTGAAGAGAGCTTGGAACCGAAAGATGTGGTTCAAGCTATCTGATACCAAACTGACTAAGTTCCTCTGCTGCCTTTACCTTTCACCTAATGAACCTTCATATAACGACCTCTTTGAGTTTTTATCACTCAAACTGGACTACATTCAGGAGAACCATCCAACAGCTGAAACCATAATCATGGGAGACATAACGCTGCCTGGCTAAAATTCTCTAACAAAACAGATGATGCGGGTCGTCAAGCCGAGGCCTTCGCCATCACTCATGGTCTAGAACAACTGGTCGAGCTACCAACCCGCATCCCTGATGTCAACAACCAGTCTGCCAATACACTAGATCTTTTCCTCACCATCAATCCTGACCCGTATAGAATAGAAGTTTGTGCCCCACTTGGAAACTCTGATCACACCCTCATCTCCACAACATGCTCTTTCCATTTACCATCGAGCTGCACAATACCACCCCGTCTCATGTGGCATTACAATTCGGCCGACTGGGAAGGTCTTCGTATGTTTTTCTCAGCGTTTCCATGGAAGAGAGTTTGTTTCTCTTCAGTAGATCCAACACGATGTGCTGAGACAATTTCTGAAATCATCATGTTGGGGATGCAAACCTACATACCGAATACCGAAAGAAGAACATCATCCGATAAGACCTGGTTTAACAGAAACTGCTCTAAAGCTGTGGCTTCCAAACAGGCAGCATACCATCGATGGCTAAAAAATCCGGGCCCTGAGACCAGAGCAGCATATGTCGAGGCTAGAGGCATATGCAAAGGGACAATAGAATGCTCAAAAGATGCCCACAATGCCAAAATAAGATCAAAACTTGCTGAATGTCCTAACGGATCCCGTTCCCGGTCTTTCGCCAAAGCTGTGGGAAGAAACTTCACTTCCAGCTCATTTCCTCTTCTAACCAAAGAAGATGGAACACTAGCAACGACTGCCCAGGAAAAAACCAATATCTTTGCGCACCTATTTGCTGAAAATTCCACTCTGGATTCATCGGGAAAACAACCCCCGAATATTACACCTATTGACAGTCACATGCCCGAGATCACCTTTCGCCAACGTACTATCAGAAAGATTTTGCTGGGTCTCAACACCAACAAAGCCTGTGGATCTGACGAATCCCGCCGATTGTTCTCAAGAAATGTGCCCCCGAACTAACACCTGTTCTTTGCAAGTTGTTCAACCACTCTTACAATTTGGGGGTATTTCCGTCCAATTGGAAAATTGCAAGAGTACAGCCAGTCCCTAAGAAAGGCAAGAAGGCCCTACCTAGCAACTACAGACCTATCGCACTGCTATCTATTATTTCAAAGGTCATGGAAAAAGCCATCAACATCGAGCTCATGAAATATCTGGAAGACTCAGGAATTGTCAACGATAGGCAATATGGCTTCAGCCATCAGAGATCAACTGGTGACCTGCTCGCTTACGTCTCACATATATGGCAGCTATCTATTGAAAAGTATGGAAAAACTTTAGCCGTGGCATTAGATATCTCCAAGGCGTTCGATCGAGTTTGGCACCAGGGACTCCTCGCCAAGCTTCCGTCTTATGGCTTGCCCCCTCAGCTGTGTTCTCTGCTTGCTAGTTTTCTCTCAAACAGGTCTCTCCATGTAGTGGTCGATGGAGTTTCATCTGACACTCTACTCATAAATGCTGGTGTTTCGCAAGGATCTATTCTCGCACCAACACTATTTCTACTTCACATCAACGACCTGTTGAAAGCAACTTCATGTCCAGTACACAGCTTTGCCGATGATAGTAACATCCATACCGCTTTCTCTTCCAGGGTCCCTATATCAGCCCGTGAAACCAGAAATGAACGAGGAAGAAATGTTGATAATATAAATATGGACTTAGCAACAATTCTCGAGTGGGGATCTAATAACTTGGTAGAATTCAATGCAAACAAAACACAAGCATGTCTTTTCTCTAGAAAAGTCGATCTCACTGTGCCTAACATAACTTTGTCAGGAGTAACCATACCACTGAAGTCATCCATATCGATGCTTGGTATTACTATCAGCAATAACCTTTCCTGGGAAAATCACGTGAGGTCCATTGCCAAAAGTGCATCCCAAAAACTTGGTTTTTTGTTTCGTGCCAAGAGCTATTTCACCCCCACCCAGCTGCTTATGATCTATAAGGCACAGATCCGACCTGTCCTGGAATACTGTTCCCATATTTGGAGCGCGGCACCTAAACATATCCTGAGGCTATTGGATTCTGTTCAAAAAAGGGCAATTCGTCTCGTCGGTGATGCCTCGCTTACAAACTCGCTCACTTGTCTGGAACACCGTAGAAAAGTTGGCGATTTGTCTCTATTTTATAGATATTTTCATGGGCGATGCTCTTCTGAAATATCAACAATCGTTCCTGCTTTGGCAGTCTCTTCGAGACTAACCCGTCAAGTTCAGTCATCACACCCCTTCGTGGTCACTTTGGAGACCTGCAGAACATCACTTTCCAAAGACTCGTTCATCCAACGAACAGCGAGGCTTTGGAACTCATTGCCTAGGGAGGTGTAGGGAGAACACCAACTCCTACCTTCTTCCCCTTGGTTCCCACGATGTTCTCTGAACATTACAGAATATCCCTTTTCGTGGGAACCAGAACAAAAAAAAACAAAAACAAATATGAGCAATAGTTTCCCCTTCATTTATGTGTACAATTGTTGTGGGCGGTGATTCATTTATTACCAACATGAAAAATAAGGCAAAGTTACCGAATTCCATGTGTCAAAGTCTGAAATTGATTTATTTGGAACTGTGTAAGGATTTTTTCGATAAAAACGACGATATTTTATGCAAAGTTGTGTCGAAAATAAGTGATTTAGGGTTTATTGTTTATGCTGGTATAAAGAAGGAGGCATTTTGAATGAGTTTTGTGCGAGAAAACGGTGCTTGAAAATGACGTAAATTTTTTTTCAAGTTCTCTAACTCGGGAACTGTATGAGACCGCTGGATTCGTGTTCAGGAGGCAAAAACACGCAAGAAAAGTATTTTCCCCATATTCAGAGTGCATGTGTGGTGTAACTTTATATTTACCAAGAGGAAATTGATATGAGAGGTTTTTCATCTTAGCTTAATAATATTTAATAGGCGTAGTCGCGTGCATCCTAATAATAACCTACTTTTGAAAAAAATATTTCATGGGTTCAAATTTTAAAAAGCTTTGTACCTCTGGTACATAATGTTTACTATGTTGATTTCTTGTTACATTACATATTAAAAAAATACAAAATGTAAGTAATGATCCAAACTTTTTAGGTACAATAACACAGTATTGTTTTCAATAAGTCCCACCCTGTTACAAATACCTACGCATTCTTCCTTCTCAGGAACTTAATGTCAAGTAAGATGTTCATAGTATCAATATGACGTACATTCATAAAACACTAGTAATGAGAAATATGTACTTATAGGGATCAAAAGATTTATGATAAAAAGTAAAATGTTATTACGTAATACTTACTTTTACATTTTTACTCCTCGCATCTCGGCGGCCAAGAAATCGGAGTTATTTGAAAAATAGAGGGCAACGATTAACCCGTCTATTTCAGGCAAGTTATCAGATTGTCCTTTTTCAAAACCGTCATCCATATCCATATCTAATATTATACTTATAACACATAAAAACTTGAGTTAAAAACATTATTGCGGTCGAACATCCGATAGCAAAAATGATTGAGTGTTCGGTGAGAACGTTGCGTTGTAAAATGACGTCACGCGAGCATGGCGCGCTCGCCCGAAATATTTGAATAAAACGGAAACTAAAATTGTCGTAACTTCAACACTATTCGCTTGATTGAAATGAAACAAAAACAGGTGTATTTCTAAACATTCAGGCTAGACGGTTATAAAGATTCTAGTCATTTAACAGACCCCGTGATATTCTTCATTATCAATTATTGCCGCCCATACATTTACAGAAAATTTATACTAATAATGTCTTTCACTAACTACGTGCGGATTTTCCAGAGCCCAAACATGGTTGTTATGAAAGTTTGTGATAGCATTTTGGGAGAAGTTTGCCTCGTCCGTGAAGAGTACAAATTTCAAAAATTTGAGGATTTCCAGCCAATTTTCTCAAAAACCACTGACACATGATGCGTTGGGGAAAGTCTCGTGGCAAAAGAGCTTGTACCCTTCGAATATGATATGGATAAAATTGTTGATCGTAGATAATTCTCCTAACTGTGTAGAATTGAGAGCATCAGCAATTATTCTTGTACTTGTTTCTGGATTCTCCTCGAGAGCGTTCAAAACAACTTCTTCCAATTCTGGAAACGAAGCGTTTCCGGACATATATTTATTTGGACGATTCATATTAGAATATTGTGAGGAATCACCTCCTGAAGTTTGTCAAAGTACTTTGGAATCACCCTGTATATTCGAAAATCTGTTGCGAATATGCCGCCTCTGAATTCATCTAAAACACACTTTGTTACATTCAAGCTAAATATCGAACAATTAGCAGTAAGTGGGCGCTTTCAATACAATACACACCAATCGAAAATTCAGAGCAGGTGTTGCAAAAAACAAATGATTTAACTAATTTGCCATGTTGAACACATTCATACGACGGCGTATTGACGCCGTCCTACCAGTATATTTTTTTATTGAATTATCAAAATGTTGACTTTTTTTCTCAAAATTTTGAGATTTTTTCTCCAAATTTTGACTTTAAAATTTTAATTTTTTCTCAAAATTTTGAGATTTATTCTCAAAATTTTGACTTTTATTCTCAAAATTTTTTAATTAAAAAAAAGTTAAAATTTTGAGAATAAAAGTCGAAATTTCGAGAAAAAATCTCAAAATTATGAGAAAAAAAGTCAAAATTTTGAGAATAAAAAAAGTTAAAATTTTGAGAAAAAAGTCAAAATTTTGAGAATAAAAGTCGAAATTTTGGGAAAAAATCTAGAAATTTGAGAAAAAAGTCAAAATTTTGAGAAAAAATCTCAAAATTTTGAGAAAAAAAGTCAAAATTTTGAGAATGAAAAAGTCAAAATTTTGAGAAAAAAAAAAGTTAAAATTTTGAGAAAAAATCTCAAAAATTTGAGAATAAAAGTCAAAATTTTGAGAAAAAATCTCAAAATGTTGAGAAAAAAAGTCAAAATTTTGAGATTTTAATAAATAAAATACTGGTAGGATGGCGCCAATACGCCATCGTACATTCATTCGACGTCTTCACACCGAAATATTTTTCTCGGCAGATTACTAACAAGTTTGATTTTTTCTGCACATATTAAATAAACCATTCAGTAATTTGGCATTTGATAACAGATTACTGATCGTTTACCTGTACTGGGTGTATAGCATCACAGAATATTAGAATTTATATATTCAGTGCTGCAAGAATAATAAACAGACCATCTCTGATAATACAGTTCAATTTCATTGGATATTTCAAAGAGAGTGAAAATATCTCGAAATTGTACTTATAAATATAGTCGATAAATGTATGCAAACGAGTTGATTAATTAAATTACCAAATTAATTCGTTTTATAATGATCTTGCTCATTCTATAATTGCTTATTACTATACTCGTGTGTCATTTCGTTTGATATATCTTCGATAACGATTTGGATCTCGAGGTCAACAAACACCCAAAAGTTATTTCCTTAGCACGTAATTCATGTGTACACAGACGAAAAACTATATATTCCGCAATAATCAAACGAAAGCATCTGATTTGTATCATGCGCCAAAATTTCGCTATGAGTGTTCTACAAAATTTTCGAAGACAGATTTGGATGGAGGCCAAACATCACTGACTGTGCTGTAAGTTGCACTGTTTTATTACTCCTTTTCATGTAAGTCTGATATTCCAGCAATTCCAAACTCCATAAATTGCCGTTGTATGCGGAAGGATATTTCATAAAATAAATATGGAGTTTTCGAGATTCTAGAGATGATAAAAAATCGATCATCACTCACAGCGAATTACTTGAAAGGCTCGGATATGCGAATCGTCTTTCGGTCTGTGAAATTCGGGAGAAAAGGAGAGAAACGATGATATGAAATTTTTATGTAATAGTCCAGACGTATCTGAATATAAACTCGAGGGATGAAAATGATGGGATAAAATGTGATTTGTTCGCCTCCTACTTGTTACTGAATATATGAATATTGGGTATAATCCCATTCATTATATTCATTCCATATTTACTCTGAAAATGGATGGTGAATACTGATATGGTCCTTCAATTGTAGGAAACTGCTGTATGATCTCATTTTTATTCATCCATGCAATCATATGAAAAAAAGTTAAAGACAACCTGATAACCCAATGGAAAAAATTCCAGATAAAAAAGAAAAAAAAAGGTTAACGTATAGTTAGTAGTTGACAGAATATGATATCTTTTTTGGCTAACTGTAGTTGTCTACAGTACAGGCTAACATTGATGGAAGCGCTTATCAAAAACCACTGAATAATGGCTGATCAGTATAGCATGTTTCAGTTTCAATCTACGCCGTATTCGTATAGTCCTAGAATTTTCAATATATGTTCCTTACCAACATTTTGTTACGTCAAATGGACTACACATCGTGAATGGAATTTTGGCAACAAACATAATTATATGAATTTTGAATTCCCCACTTTATATGAACAGTGGTTTGTGATGTATTATTTTTAAATGAAGTTAATCATTAGTTAATGTCAGAGAATAGGTTGTATGCCAAAAAAAGAGCGCGTGCAACTCAGTAGAAGTGACAAGACAAGATCGCCAAGGAAGTTTCATTTCTGACACGTGAACTGATTTGCACGCGCTCTTTTTTCATCTTCAGGTAGACTGAATGTATGAAATGGAATGTTCTGGTCTTTCAGCATACTGATAATTTTCCTACAGTCGTCTGGAGAGTCTGAGAAGATTTTTATACCATTATAGAGATTATTTGCTTGTTTAAATAATCTAATGTTGTTACTTTAAAGAGTGAATTGACTGTAACCCACTTGTTTTTATCTCTAACAGTGATGGGAGGTATGCTCTGTCTTTTTACTGTTTGTCTAGGGTAAATTGGTAAATTGGAGTGCCTATAATTTGGTTATTGATATTGAACTTAACCTCAAATATATATAAGGGGCTAGATAAAAAATACCCACTCATATGCATTTTCGAGGATTTGTCAAAGGCATTTGATACCTTGTGTCACGAACGTCTATTACAAAAAATCAATGCCTATGGTATAAGAGGACCTGCCTAGAGTTTATTGAAAGACCACCTGTCAAATCGTAAACATATGGTTGAAATTGAAGGAGTTCGAAGTGACTCGAGAACCGTTACTTACGGAGTTCCACAGAATAGAATAGAAGTACTCGGGCCACTTCTATTCACAATCTATGTAAACAGTCTAATGACATTTGGATCTGATGATATGGCCATTTTGTATACACAGATCTGGAAACAATAGCAGAACAAAACTTGGAACGAATATGTGACTGGTAAAAATTCAACACGCTAACTATGAACAATCAAAAAATTTACTATCTTCCCTTCACTTCTTACCCAATCTAGAACCTTTCATAGTGGACAGCAATACGTGCATAAAAGAAAAAGATCGGTCAAAGTATCTGGGCATAATAATAGACAGACATTTGAGATGGGACCTTCACATTGAGAATGTGAAAAATAAACTAAGGGGTTTACTGAGTAAGTTCAGATACCTTGCTGAATTTATAAATGCGAAAAATCTGAAGACATTATATTTTGCTCTCGTACAACACAGCTAATTATTGTTGGGGAGTGTGGCGGGAAGCAATCTATATAATTTGAATATTTTACAAAAATGGATTTGAGAATCATTTATAAAAAAAACAAGATACTCCAGTGACTACATACTCGGTAATGCTATTTTTGATATAAGACAATTGTTCTGTCATCAATATTGACAAATATTCATAAAAACAAAATAAAATTACATATCACTGAACATCAATATGACACCCGAACAAAAACAATCCTTAATCGTGCCAAACCGACAAAAAACTATCGGACAACGATCCGTTGAATTTCTAGCTGCTAAGATATATAATTTACTACCAGACAGTTTCAAAACTATGAGAAATTTTGAAATATTCAAGTATCATGTTAAAGTATGGATAATAATCACCGTGATAATTTTTTTTAATGATTACTTTGATTTGAATTTTTTTAATTAATCTGAGATATTTGTCCCACATTAGCCAAACGTGACCAAATAGAAGACCAAAAATTTTTTTTTCCCGAATTACGACGGAACCCTGCTATGAACACTACTCGAATACGCCAAATTAAACCGGCTAGACCCAATATAACCAAAACGGTTTTATATGTACTCATGAAAGGGAATATTTTATATAAGCACATGCATATATGTATGATAATTTTAGGTATTAGTTTATTATTGTTATTATATGATAGGTATTATCACACACAAGCTTCGAGCTTCAGTGAATTATCATAATTATTTTTCCTCTTGTATTACACTTCGTAAATTTTCAGATAATTACACTTCGTAAATTCAGACAATAAACTGATGCTGTGCAGACCTTGAAGCCCTGAAGAAGACGATAAATGAACGTCGAAACGTCGGCAATTTTTTAAAATTTGGACCACTTTCATTGTCCTTGCTAAACCAAATCTCCAATTAACTTGAAGGACGCAATTTCTACATAATGGTCGAGAATCCGGGATTTTTTTACTTCACTGGAAATACGTATGGGACTGATGCTGTGCAGACCTTGGAGCCCTGGAGAAAACGATAAATAAACGTCGAAACGTCGGCCATTTTTTAAAATTTGGAGCACTTTTATTGTCCTTGTTCTCGCTAAACCAAATCTCCAATCAACTTGAAGGACGCAATTTCTACATAATGGTCGAAAATCCGGGATTTTTTTACTTCATTGGAAATACGTATGGGACTGATGCTTTGCAGACCTTGAAGCCCTGAAGAAGAAGATAAATAAACGACGAAACGTCGGCAATTTTTTAAAATTTGGACCACTTTTATTGTCCTTGTTCCCGCTAAACCAGATCTCCAATTATTATTATTATTATTTTCGCCTGTTTTGGTATCCCCTGCATAATTTTTAATTTTGTCTGCTCCCCTCTAACAGAGGGGCACTCAGGAGCGGGATCAGCTCCTGGACTAATTTCCGGATACTAGTACATGTCATCTCCTGATATGACATTTGTAAAATTTTCGAACTTATTCGAAAGCCTTATATTATAGGAGAATTTATAAACTGAACTATTAGAAATGACTACTCTAGAGCTTCTATGATATGCGGGATTCATTGAAGAGTTAGCTAAATTAACTTTGGTGGCTAGCAATGCCGGAACTTGATCTCTTTTATTTTTGCCGAAACTACCCAGCATTTTATATAGCATAGTTCTCTTTTTTTTCTCTCTCTGGCCAAGTACCTATTTTCCGTCCTTTTTGCGTCAGAAACGTTTCGTTTGAAACTCTTCTTTTATCGCGTCCAAAGGAGTTTCACTTCAAAAACTAGTTGGTCCATTGTTATTTTCACATAAATTAACTATATGCTCTTGTAGGACTGCATCCGTGACCTGAACGAACTAGCCATTTGAAGAGGAGCGACGCTGAAATACCA
Organism: Gonioctena quinquepunctata; assembly: GCA_018342105.1. Lineage (NCBI taxonomy): Eukaryota > Metazoa > Arthropoda > Insecta > Coleoptera > Chrysomelidae > Gonioctena > Gonioctena quinquepunctata. The sequence continues at coordinate 324,117 of JAFIRS010000842.1, read as the reverse complement.
AGGCGTAGGGGATATCAAGGAGATGGAAAAGCTGAAGAACAGGGCATAAATATCACTCAACAACTTTTGCAGCATAGCAAAAGTTATAGTGAAAAATACATCAAAATTGGTAATAACCAGATCTCAAACCTGGTGAGATTAAACTCCAGGGTAGAGTCAGGCAATGGGGTTCCTCCATCCATTGAGCGAGGACCAAATTAGAACTGTTAGGAGAACACTGTAAGCGCAATAAACTTATGCGAAGTAAAGGCCTTGCAGGTTCTTCTAGATATTGGAGGATACGTCCTTCCATATCCTGTGCAAATATGAGGGGCTATCTAGCAAGGGTAATGTTCCCCCAAGAGGTTCTAGAATACACAGAGATAGAAAGCCATTCAAAGAGGAGTGTCGCCGACATGATAACCAGGACGAATGTGAAATCAAGGGAATGGAAAATCTGTTGAACTAGTCAGACAAAGCGAATCAATGACATTCAACAGCTTTTGCGGTATAGCAAAAGTTACTTATGATAACATCGCCAAAACTCTCGGAACATCTACTGAGCAAAGATTGAAAGTAATACTGTTCGAACACTGTAAGCTAAATATAGGCCTTCCAGACAGAGGGAGATGCCATATTATGTGCAAATGCGAAGGGGTAACAGGGATAATATAGATATATTTCATTAAAAGGTTCTCACAACAGGATATAGAATACCCAGACTCAGAAAGACACTGTCAGGGCTTTTGGGACTAAGGGAACCTCAATAGAACTGCAAAGTATTCAATCAATTGAATTTTCTCACCCAAATTTTAAATATTTCAGGTTAACACCAATTTTTTTAATCCTTCAACAACTCATTATGTTACTTGTTGCTACTGCAGTAAGTTATAAGCTTTCACTTCCTGTTGAATGGCTTTAATGAATGAAAATTAAGATCGTTGTGATACCAGAGGGCGTTGGGTGTTTTGGGCCATCCTTCCTACATATCTATCTATACGGACATCTAATAGGTGTTATGAGACAAACTTATAATTTTTGAAATGATGACCACATCATTATACAATTCGAACACATTCTAGGTGAACATTTCATCACAGTTCAAAGTTTGTGGTAAGAAAACCTTTTGAATTTCTACTACAAGGTTGTAAAGGAAGTAAGTTAATACGCAACATATTTTTTTCAACATATCGTTTAATACAAATTCGCTGTATTTACTATGGAGGTTTAGGCTTCATTTACGGTTATCTTTTCTCACGTTCTTAATTGGAATGTAGAACTCTGATGGAGGAGCTGTGTTTGACTCTTTTCGCTCATCACCTGATACCCGCTGACCCAGGATGGAATCCTGTTATCTATGACGATATTTTACTACAGTTGCTGTGAAGAATCGTCTCTCATTTTATTTAGAATACTTGGGAACCACTCTACATGATAGATATGTGAATATTCACTGAAGTTTTGTCTCGTGCATTGTTAATCCATTGATGTCTTCCTATTTTTCAATGGAAGTTCGTGGAACACTATTGCGAATCTCAATTGAATATACCTACCCTTCGAAGGTTCCTTGATATGAAGTGTATATCTGATAAATATTGCATTGAATATTGAATTTATTGCCCGAAAAATTAAAGGTATTATAGGAGAAGCAATATGATATGTTTGTTACACGATGTATGTCGAAAAAAATCTACAAATATTAAGAAAACGTACTAATTGTCCTTTTCTATGAGAAATCCAAGGCACTATAATCATAATCACTCTGGTCGATTTACCCTATGCTGATATGCACATTGTTTAAAAGAATAATACTGACATAGGTCAGTTTAAAAAGTGAACTGCCTTGTTAGAAAAATAACCTAAGAAGTCAAAAATCTTTTCACACAGAAAAAATATGCTGATTTTTATGCGAAGCTCCAAAAAACATATATTACTGAGTACGGTAAATTATTCGTATTGATTATTGTGAATTCTTTAACCCAACATAAATGGGTTGCAAAGGTTGTGAAAAAGAAAATTTTTTTTGAAACTACTATTACGGAAAAGAAGTAGTAGAATTTTAACTATAACAAATAACATCTGAGATAATTCAACTATTTATCATTCTATAGATTGCCGTAACACGGATTATTTTTACACGCTTTATAATTCAAATAAAAACAAGACGAGTATTGTAATCAGAATGCCATTTACTGCTTCCGCCGATCATCAGCTAAGTACTTTACTTGTTAATGGTGGAGGTAATATTATATAATCGAATGGGATGGAAAATATTCACAGTTGTGGAAGGTAACATAGACGAAAATTTAAACGGGCAATAAAATTTTACTGGGGCCATCGAATGTATATGTATTTGAATATGGCAATCGGAGTAATCAAGAAATTAGCATATCTGAATGTGTCCCTATGATATATACAGGATCAGGAATTATTATTGAATACTATTATTATTGAATACTGGCAGATTTGGCCTGGCGCATACGAAACCTCACCGTTATAGACCGGGAGATGGTGACACAAAATATTAGGTCATTTGTACCAGCATGGCGGTTCTTCAGGGGTCTAATTACGGAATGACAAAAAAGAAAATGATGGTCATAGCGCTGGTACCGGCGGCCCAATCGCGTGGGCGTTAATCGAACGTGTCGGATAAATAACGAGTGTCGAACGATTTGTTCCACAAAAATGCTTGTATTTTCCGATAGTCGATAAAAAAAAGTAGGCGGTAGCGTAATGCCATACTTGTCCGGTGTGACTTACAGCCCACCATACCGAAGCGAATACATTAATTTAAAAACAACAATTCAACCATTTGTACCAGGCTAATTTTTGCGCAGCTAATCATCGTCGAGTAGCCATTCACGAAAATCACCTTGCCATTTTTTTTTTTAAATTTGTACCCCAAAACTTTTTTTAACATTCTCTGTATGAAATTTGATATATGGCGAATATGTACAAAATTTTTTCAAAATTCTGAGATTTTATTCGTAATTCGAACGATTTGTGCCAGTATGGCACTAATTTTTCCTGTAAGTTTGAGGTTCAACGAATATAAATACAAAATTTCAAACACCTAGGTGGCGGCAATCTTGTCTTATAACCAGATGTTATGTCGTATAATATTGTACGGCTACCGGCGCTCGAAAGATTTCTCGAATTGTAGAGGTCTTGGCTCATCGTGTTCGTAAGACATAATGTATGGGAACGCAGGTATACGACAGCCCCATAGTTACAGTATGGGATAATTTTTTTTAGGTTGAATTTTATCCAAACGAACCGAATACGATGATGCCATACTGTAACAAATGATTTTATGTCTTGTACCTTGAAAACGTGTCGAAAAACCAAGTTTTTCAAGTATGGCGCCACTTTTTCCCTCTACTAGAAGTATGGCAAATATAATAATGGTCACATTGTATCACGTAATTTCCAAAAATACAAATGTCATACTGGTACACATCGTCAAATTTTTTTTTTCAACATTTTGGCTTAAGTCCGACAGTCGTCATGGTTACAATCTGGAATGATTTTTTTTAGGTAGAATTACATCCAAACGAACAGAATACAATAATTCCATGATGTAAAAAATGATTTTACGTATTTTACATTATTTTCAAAACGTGTCGAATAAATAAGTTTTTCAAGTATGGCAGCACTTTTTCCCCCTACTAGACGTATGGGAAATATAATGACGGTCACATTTTATCAAATACTCTCCAAAAATCCAAATGCAATACTGGTACAAATCGTTTTGCGAAAAAAAAATTACTCCTTTGCGGCGGTATGGCGGCCATTTGGAACCGTCAGAAAAGTATGGCATGGTGTATTTCGTAAATGGCTACTCGACGATGATTAGTTGTGGAAAAATTAGCCTCGAACAAATGGTTGAATTGTTTTTTTAATTAATGTATTCGCGTCGGTATGGCGGGCTGTAAGTCACACCGGAGAAGTATGGCATTACGCTACCGCCTACTTCTTTTTTTTTCGACTATCGGAAAATACAAGCATTTTTGTGGAACAAATCGTTCGACACTCGTTATTTATCCGATAAGTTCGATTAACGCCTACGCGATTGGGCCGCCGGTACCAGCGCTATTACCATCATTTTCTTTTTTGTCATTCCGTAATTAGACCCCTGAAGAACCGCCATACTGGTACAAATGACCTAATATTTTGTGTCACCATCTCGCGGTCTATTAGTAGCCGATGACGTGCGAGGTCCGTGAATAATCAAGTCGGTGAAAGAGCTGCCCTGCAGCAGATCCGATCTAGCAGTTAGTGAGGAACCAGGGGTATGGTACGCTATGAACTTGTTATTTCTGAATATGGAGTGGACAAAAGAAATCATTACGGAAATCATAGAAATGTACCGTGTACGTCCTTGCCTCTGGAAAGTCAAAGATAAAGTTTATCTGAATCGCCAATAATTTTTAAAATCGTCCGTTTCATGTTGTCTCAGTTCTTGTATTAATGTCATATGACTATATTTATGTCTCTCTTCGACCCATTTTGTTCGACGTCGTGTTTTTTTCTTGGTAACTAATGCTACCATACACAAACCGATAAGAGCCGTTCCATCCCACTTCGCTCGTCGAAACTACCTCTAGAAAATTAGTTGTGCAGAAAAGATCTAGCCCGCAGTCCAAGTCGTTTAAACTGTGACAGACTTTACCACTAACGCACAGATCTACTCTCTCACGGGCTACCTCATGAAAATGCGATCAGTCTGTTGAATGGTCTCTGTCGTATTTGTCCCTCGGCAGACCAGTTCTGCGGGTGTGGACTGGCAGATTTGGACTGCGCGAAAAATCGTTTCGTGCATTTAAAATAATTTAAAACCCCTGTTTAATCATAACATTTTGTATGTATTACAATGTTCTGTCTATCACTTTTGAATTGGATGTATGTGGTTTATTAGAAATTAACACTCACACTCCTACCGAGGTTATTTCATGCAATGACGATATAATGTAATGTGGATGTATCTCCTTTTGGAAATGACTTTCTTTGGTGTGTTTCATTACCAACTTGAACCCACAAAATACTGTTACGAATACATTACATCACTGCCGTGGTCACACGCCACCATAAAAAATATTGGAATGTCCAATGTTAATACCTCGGGAAAATCAATATGACGCAGCACGAAAGAATCGAGGTCATTCTCGGAAGATTACCGACCTATCTGGAATATTCCACCGGGTGTGGCAGACCACTATATACGCGCATTGCACGTGGGCTATAGACAGTTATATAGTTATTTGTCTTTATCTGTTGGGGTACTAGTACAGTTGAGAAGAAAAAAGTACAGGGTCAAGCGCGGTATTTATTATTGATACGATGGAAGTAGTCCATTCTCAAAGTAGAAGATCAATATTTGGGGAAGAATCACAAAAAGTCGTCTCCACAACGTTGTAGAGACGACTTTGTGTGACTCTTCCCCATTTATTATTTTGTTGTAATTGTGAAGTGTTATGAACGGATAATAATTAGTCGAGTATTTTAACCCATTAACGCCCGAAATATATTTTTTTTCGAATATTAGACAACCCGTTTCCGAGATATTCTGGTTTGAAGGACTTGTTCATTATCAAATCAACAATTCTATGGATTTTTTTATCTACATGTTTGTTCATAGAAAATACTGATACTGAATGATGTTTCAATTATTTCTTTCCATCTTCAAAAGCATTCTTGGCAACTCATGAATAACTAGAATAGCAAAAGAAATTTTCAAATGTAACTATTTTTTCTAGTTTAGTTATCCATGACTACCGCTGAAAAAATTACTATCGGAATTTGTAAATAGAGGTAACTAACTGTCACACTACAATCCAGTTGTGATAAAAATTATTGTGGCATTATGAATTATCATTTTGAGGAAACCGGAAAAGTATTTTACAAAAAGTTGGATCGTGCTTGTCCTGTAACGATTGCATTGCATATTACCGAGAATCCCCATGTGAGTACACGTATTTTGAGTAGGGAGTTGGGAATATCTCAAAGTAGTGTTTCTCGGATGGTGAGAAAATGCAATTACCATCCATATCATATGCAGTATGCAGTTAATGCAGGAGCTGACTGAAAGAGATTTTCCAAAGCGAATGCGGTTTTGCCAATGGGGACGAAGCCACGTTTCACAACAATGGCCATTTGAATATGCAACTGAAAATCCTCATTTTGTTAGATATGCCCAATCACCAACAACGATGGTCACTGAATATTTGGGGAGGTATCATTGGGCCCTTTTTTCAACGGTCATCTCAATGGAAGAAAATATCTAAGATTTCAGTCAGTCAGTTATCAAATTTATTAGATGGTGTTCCATTGGCAATAAAGCAGAGAATGTGGCTACAACAAGATGGCGCGCCTGCACATCACAACACTGATGTGCGGGAATACATTGATAATGAATTCCGTGAAAAATGTATAGGTAGAGGAGGGCCAGTTCAGTGGCCTCCAAGGTCACTCGACCTTACACAAATTGATTTTTTTCTATGGGGATACATTAAATGGGTTGTCTATCAAACTCCGCCTACAACTCCTGAAAATATGAAAGCAAGAATTCGTACTCCTTTCAGGGAAATTTCAGAGGACATGCTGGCACATGTGGATTCTATTTTTCGAAACAGATTGAGAGTGTGTATTGGTGAAAATGGCAGGCACATTGAACATTTGCTGCATTAATTATTGTTATTTTCTGTTAGATTCGAAAAAATATTATTTTTAAGCAAAGTTTAATTCCAAATATGATACCAAAGGCGAACATTGTCAATATTTTCTGTGGAAAAATATCCATTTTTAGGATGTAGAATATCTCGGAAACGAGTTGTTTTAGGTACGTGACATGGAGAGTGAAAAGTGTAGAGTTATTGAAAAGGAGTTGATTTAAATGAAAATATACAGGGTGTTCCATTTGAAAAAATCAAAATACCGATGTTTGAAAATGGCTAAGTTTGTGTTGTTGTATCGAACATCCTGTACAATTTATTCCAAATTCTTGGTATTCTCAATGAACATCATCATATCGACCAACGATTCCCCCATTATCTTTACTAAATACTTGGAAATGTGAAATAGGTAATTTTTCGAAAAGAAGTCTACAAAATATATTTCTTTTGAATAACTCGGCAACGCCGCAACGGAATTCAAAATTGAAAAAATCGTTGAGCAGCCAATGGAACAACCGATCGGACTATATGATAATATACCGGGTGCTTCAATTGAAAAAGAACATCTTTAGTTAGCCCCGCATCAATGATGCACCCTGTATGAATGAAAATTATTTTGGAAGGTGGTCTTAGATGGTCCCTTTGACAAAAAAATATAATAAATCGAAATAGTGATACATTAAGGGCAATGAACCACGGGATCCTGTTGACTCACCCTGTATATTGTATATCGGCTCTCTCCAATGTGTTTGCCCTGCGGCATCGATCGATTTTCTGCAGACGATCCGACCTCATTACACGCTCATTTTGTTGCTCATAGATTCAATTGGAATTTCACTTACTGCCGATCATAGTTCAGTTCCCCATAACGATGGGATCAGATCAAGTAACTCAGTTCGTTGAGGTTTATTCGTTTGAAGTCCTTGTGCAGAAATGTCTCCTATTTTCTTTTATGTCGTAAAAATATTGGTTGATCCGGGTGAAAATTATATCTCACCATCTTTGAATAATACGTTCGAATACACAATTCTCATCAGTGCATATCGATTCACAAAGCTCGAGTAGACAATGATCTGAAATGCAATAACTTCCGATCGAAGATTTGCTTTCCGAAAACGTGATAGCGGAACAATCTGTCCGTCAGCCACTGCCGCTTAAAATCTTCGATCAACCAAGGAAGCTGAATCTTGGTAGAGCTTAAGGTATTTGTGAATAGACAAAAACCGACACGAACGAGGTTTTACAATTATTGATCGAAATCAAATGAGTAGTTTTAAGCTGATACGTCATTACGACAACAGAACACAATCTCTGGGTTTGAGTAGATGTGGAATAATGAACATGACTTGCGTTTTCTTAGAATGTTTTTTTTACTCTATGATTAAGCTTAATTTGTATGTGTTCAATTCTCTCAATTTTAACCTACTTCCAGAGATCCTAATAACTTTAAAAATTGGCAGGCATACGTGGTTCCATGGCAATACACTTCAACACTCTTGTAAGATGAATATTCAAAATGGCGACTCCAAGATGGGAGACAATTTATTAAAGTTATTCTCCGATTCGATTCAAAATCGATATCCGGAGATTTTCGGGGTTGCAGTGAACATGATTTTCATAAAAATTAACAAAATTGGAAATGCCAATATAGCGGCCAAATTATATCATTATTGGCCGTGTTTTTATATGCAGGAATAAATGGTCATTTGGCGTCACCTTAGGGCAACTCGCACATCTTACTCAATGTTTCGTTAAAAATAAATGATAAGACTGAAAAAGGAAGATAAATATCACATCATGTTCACATCTTCAGAATAAATCAAAATGTTATCGTAGCGGAAATGAAGAATATTTCAACTAAAACATTGTTCTAAGATCATCAGGATTCAACGTAATGAGTTTACTTTTTAATTTTTATGCAGCGATGGAATACATCTAGCTTTGATGAGAGGTTGAATTTATCAAAAACTACCACGTTAAATATAGATGCAATGAGAAATAAATTGAAGAAATAAGGCATACATTCACATCTGAAATTGTGATCAAAATAGATATGGAAAAACCCAATCAGAAAAGTATGAATATATAATCATTATTGGGCAAGAAGGGTCGTTTCAATAACATGTTTCTAAGAAAAAATTTAAACGTTCCTTTGAGCTAAGAGCTGGATCAATCGCATGGGAGGCGAATCAGTTAGATCTGATAAAGCTAGAGTTTCTTTCTCTTCAGGGAGTTTCGCATCAAATTAACGACAAAATTACCTTGAAAAGACTGTGAGAGCAAACAAGAACTGCAGATAACAGACAATAAAATAATTCATCTACAAAAGGATCGAAAGAAATAATTGGGAACAAAATTCAGAAGTACAAGAATACCTCGAGAGTGTGATGCCGACTGACGGAACAGACAATTCGCAGTGGAAAGCGGCAAGAAAATTGAAAAAAATCACAACAACTTAACCCTCTATCGAAGAACATAAGTGGACAAGAACAGGTGGAGAAAAAGCTGATGTGTTCTCCAAACACCTACATAATCTATTGGGATTTTTCCCGCCCGAATTACAGAAGAAGAAGAAGAAGAAAAAAGAAGAGCTACTAGAGGCACCCTTTGAGATGGATTTTTCACACTAGAACATCGAAGCAAAATACATTAACCAGAAAATATCATCAATACTACTCATGAACCACTTTCCAAATAGGTAGCTGGAAAATTGCACAAAATTACAATGATCCTGAAGCCTGAAAAAAAAAATGACGAAAATCATGTAGGCTTAGGAATTTGTTAGCGGTACTTTCTAACGCTTCGGAAAAATAAACAGCAGATGATAGAAGAAAAAATTACTTTAGAGCACCAATTTCTACTGAGAACGGTACAATAAAACGGGTAGATAGAGTAGTTGGTAATATCTAGTTACATCACACATGCACTCTCAATATGGGAAAATATTTTTTACGTGTTTTGCCTCTGAACACGAATCCGGAAAATGGGTGGTTATCCGTTTCCGAGTTAAGCACTAATCACTTTCGAGTTTTTTGCACAAAATCACTCACGATGCTCTCTTTCAGCATAAACAATACACCCTAATCACTTATTTTCGGCACAACTTTGCACAAAATATTGTCGTTTTTATCGAAAAAATCCTCCTTCTTATACAGTTGCAAATGAACAATTTTCGTTCAAAGAAACGAGGATTGTTCATTTGCAATTGTGTAAGAAGGAGGATTCTTTTCGATAAAAACGAAGATATTGTGTGCAAAGTTGTTCCGAAAATAAGTGATTTAGGGTGTATTGTTTATGCTGGTAAAAAGAAGGAGGCATTTTGAGTGATTTTTGTGCGAGAAAACGGTGCTTGAAAATGAGGTTAGTTTCTTTGCTGTAACTCGGAAACGGTATGAGACCGCCGCATTTTTCTTCCGGATTCGTGTTCAAGAGGCAAAAACACGTAAAAAAAGTATTTTCCCCATATTCAGAGTGCATGTGTGATGTAACTAGATATTTACCGAGTAGTTAATAACATTAACAGAGACAAAAAAATGTCCCTCTTTTTGCCTTGACGTATCTTAGGCCTTACCCAGGCATACTGGTATGCAAGGCAAATTGAGAATGCTCCTCTCATTCTAACACTACCTGTTACTGAAATCCTATTTGACAGACAGGCACTGACAACCAGATCCACTGTTGCGACATTTGCTCACCACACAGCGATACTAGGTACAAGTTGACCCTGCGTATGCCTCGAGACACTTGTAAATATAAATTATGGTTGGTTAGTTCGAACATTACATGCTAATGGTGCATCATTTTTTTTTATTCTTTATACACTTACAAAGCAACCTTGGAAAGATCCAGAACTGCTGAAAAAACGGCGTTTGAGAGTCAATTCATCAAATTCGACAAATGTAACGTTTATACAGTGCTAGTCAAAAGTCCCCTCCCCCCTCGTATCTTTTGAACGGGTATACTTATAATAATGAAATTTGGAGGGTGGAAATAAACGGATGTAGGCTTCTCAACTGGTCATAACAGGTGACGCAATAGTCATAAATGACGTCACAAGGCCACTGTGACCAATAATTTTAAATGGGACCCTATGGCAAGTGACAGCTCGTTTGAAAGGTATTGAAAATACCTATTCAGTCATACCAATTTTGTTTGGGTTTCGGCTGATTTTGATTGATAAATTGAAGAAATACGAAAATTATAGTTTCGCATTTAATTAATAAAGATTTTAAAGTACGCCTCTGGTTAATTGTCAAAAAGGTTGACGTTTTTGAATTCTCTACTTGTCAAAAGTGTTTATACCTTGAAAATGTACCTAAGCTATTGTTTAACGAGACGTTTAAGTGTTTACATAGGCAAAATGGTACGTACTGTAGCCGACAAAGTAGCAGCTATCTTAATAATTGGTGAATGAAGAAACAATTTCCATGCAGCGGAACGACTATTTAATGAGAGGTACCCCGATCGCCCTATATCGAGGGTTTATTTGAGGGAGCTTCTTCGGAAGTTTGAAGCATCAGGTAGTGTTCAAGATGCCAAACGATCTGGTCGACCAACAATTAGTGATGACAAAAAAATTGACATAATTGGAGAAATGGTAGTAAACCCTACTTCTTCCACAGCCCAAGTTGCGTCTATCTGTGAAGTCAGTCAAAGGACAGTACATAGGGTGTTGGCTAAAAACAAATTTCATCCATACAAATTAAAAATGGTGCACCAACTTTCAGATGATGACCCCGACCAAAGACTGGAATTCTGTGAAACTATGTCCAATAAAATGAACCAACAACCAGGCTACATACAGACAATTTGTTTTAGTGACGAAAGTACTTTCTTTCTCAATGGAAATGTTAACACTCAAAATGTGAGGTATTGGAGTGACACAAATCCTCACATCTTTCGTGAAAAACATACTCAATTTCCAGAAAAAGTAAATGTTTGGGCAGGTATTTTGGGAAACCACATAGTTGGGCCTCTTTTTCTCAATGCTAACTTAACCGGTGAATTATATCTGGAGATGTTACAAAATGATATTGAGGCGTTAATTCTTGAAATTCTAGAAGATAATCCAGATGAATTCGACAACTTGGAAATAACGTTTCAACAAGATGGTGCTCCTGCACACTATTACGGTGCAGTAAGACGTTACCTAGATGAAGAATATCGTGGTAGATGGATTGGACGACGAGGTTCGATCGAATGGCCAGCTCGGTCACCGGACCTTACACCATTAGATTTTTTTCTATGGGGGTACTTAAAATCTAAGGTTTACGCTACAGCACCTGACAGTATTGCCATTCTGAAACAACGAATTGTTGAAGAATGTAGGGCAATTTCCGCTGACACACTGGGACGAGTACGACAAGAGTTTAGCAATAGGATGCATTACTGCCAGGAAGTAGATGGAGCACATTTTGAACACTTATTAGAAGAACTGGTTCTTAAATCTTTATTAATTAAATGCGAAACTATAATTTTCGTATTTCTTCAATTTATCAATCAAAATCAGCCTAAACCCAAACAAAATTGGTATGACTGAATAGGTATTTTCAATACCTTTCAAACGAGCTGTCACTTGCCATAGGGTCCCATTTAAAATTATTGGTCACAGTGGCCTTGTGACGTCATTTATGACTATTGCGTCACCTGTTATGACCAGTTGAGAAGCCTACATCCGTTTATTTCCACCCTCCAAATTTCATTATTATAAGTATACCCGTTCAAAAGATACGAGGGGGGGAGGGGACTTTTGACTAGCACTGTATAGTGGAGAGATTCCCTAAGCCAAATATCTTGGTTTACACCTAAATCGCCGGTTAACATGGCTACATGAAAATCTGTCTAAAACTTTGCCAAATGTATGGGATCATCGATCGCAAATCGAAGCGCTCTTTGACCAAAACCATACTGAAGCCCATTTGGAATAAGGAATTCAACTGAAAGATATTGCCAGAAATTCCACTATAGCCATACTAGAGGTTTCGTAAATATGACTCTACGCATCATTGCTGATACTCCCTATTATATATCTCCAATAACATCATCCAGCATGACATCCCATTGCCCTCCATTGAAGAAGTCATACATCAATATAGAGTGAAATACAGTGAAAGAGTGTCAGTGCATCCCAATGTGTGGCCAACAAGTTAAATACGCATGATAATAGTCAAGAGCGAAGTTTGAAACGCCTTCAGCCATCAGACCTAGCATTAGGTGCCAGATCAGTAGATTAATATGTGGTTTCTTATATATTAGTTGAGGTGGTTAGTTTACATTGCCAGAAAATACAAACTTTCATTTGGTTCAAATCTTTGGAGTGATTCTCTTTTATCCCACCAAATGCTTATTGCTTTCCACAAAATATGCTTCATATCATTCAAATAATATTTGTATACATTCTGGTATGGTTTGAATGGATGCGATGATATGAATAATATTATTAAAAAAAGGAGAGAAAATCCTTTGGGTGAACTCTTAGATTTGATTCTGTCTCAATTCAGGCACATGCACAATGAAAAAAGAAGGTTGGCTGGTAACAGCTAAGTGTAATTGTGTGTGTTCAGATAAATTTCCTGGGTGAGGAATTCAAAAACTAGAAGTTTCGGTTTTGTTAACGTTTTAATACTATTTTGTCATTTTGAAAAACTTAAAATGATAATAAATTGAAGGAAGTGATTCTACACTAACATAAGAGGTTTGAAAGTCAACGTCCATAGTCGCGAGTATTGAGGCCTATATATATATATATATATATATATATATATATATATATATTGTAATGATGTGTTTTTATATGATTTTAATTTGTATATATTTTTCATAGATTATAATTTCTGAAACCCTATCATAACAAATAAAATACTCCGGCTATGTTATGTTACCTTTGTCTCTTTTTTAACCTATTTTACCTTATCCCAGCTCAGTCAGGTACGCCTATGAACATGTATGACTCCTTCAGTAGCAGGTTCCTGTAATCGGTGCTGCCGGCTATGGCACTATCGATTCGATCATAAAAGATGTTCAGTGGATAAAAATAAAGTTAGAAATTGGAAAATAAACACAGGTTTGCAGAGAATAATCAAAGTAGTTGACTTTATTCAGATGAAAACTTAAATATACCCTACTCTGCGATAACTACCTTATACTAGCAAAACAATGTCAAAAAAATATAGTGCAGATTGATGTTTGTGATAATGAAAATTTTATGAAGAAAGTTTGAACGGATTATCAGTCTTTTGGGTATGGAATTTTATGATTGTTCAGCCCAAAACAAAATAACCAGTGGTTTAGAACACTTAAAGTTCTTGGTTTAATGTGAAAAGTTGCACGTTTCCAATCCTGTGGACGTATTTCTGGGATGTCAATGACAGCTCACCCGCACTCCTTCCAAGGATTTATTTTCTGGGCCAGGTAGGTGGAATTTTTAATTAGTATGTGCTTCCTCCGATCAGCCTTTTAAGAAATCTTCCTCGTTCGGCAATTTTATATCAGGTTCTTATATTATGGGTGAAATCTTGTTTTCAAATTTAGTACGTGGCTTTCTCGAACTTTAATCAATCCCCTTAGAACTTGTTATCCCGTTCCATGGCAACACTCACCAAATTTTGATTTTTCACAGATTTCCGAGTTTGTATCACTTCTTACCGAATTATTTGCTATTCTAATTAATGTTAATGATTTTATGGATGATATTCAATTCTAACTCTTACATACTATTTACAGATTCATATAAAATATATTTTTTCAATTTCTGCCCTTACATTTTATTCTATATCAATACTTTCCCCACACAAACTCTTTCGAATCCCATTGGTGGGTTTTCTGTTCATGTGAATTGTCATACAGGATGTTCGAAACTTATCTATACGTTGATCTTGCTTTAATTCAATATTTGCCATAAATTTCAATTTTGATATTTTTTAATGGTGGATTTTTGTTAAGATTGTTGGATATAGAAGTTTGATATCAGAACTGCTTCAGGAATGTTTTCTTCACAGACATGTATCGACTAGAGCATAGTATAAGGTTCTATAGTAGTGAAAAAGGTAAAGAAAATTGTAAAACAACATAGCTTTAACGATACTAATAAAATTAACTTATAATAATAATGATAATTATAAGTTTAATTATTTAATAACATTTCATAACATAAACAATATATATATATATAGGATGTGTGTATGGTGAGCCTTTGTGACATACTATTCGACACCTCTTGCGAAAGTTTAAATATCACGTAAAATAAAAGGACCAAAATTGTTAAAAAAAAAATCTAAAAAATATAGGGCGTTAACTAACAGTTAATAGTTTATCAAAAAATATCTTTCGAAATATTCACGATAAGTCATTAATAAGCCAGAAAAAAATATGTATTACCTACCAAAAGTCCACTGTTTGTTTGGTTACTGCTGGATTACCCGACGATCAAATTCGATAACCTCCAACCTCATAGTGTCAATTTCAATGACCAGACAGCTCGATTACTCGGTGTTATTGTTTATTTATCAATCCCTATGAACGAGTTCGATTTTGGCTGCATTGAGAATAATATGTCGTTTGCCTCCCGAACTAGAATCCGGAGTCAAAACGAGGCCCTCTTGAATATTTTCAGTGGACGAACGAATATAATGTTTTAGCGCTGTCTTCAGCTATTGAAAACACTCACACATTTCTTCAAAGAACCATACACACACAAACACACGAAATCACATAAACTGCCGTTGTCCGATATTTTTCTATTTTCACAACATACACTGACAAATCTTTGGCCAGTTTATTTTGTACTTAACCTTGGACAGCTGTGTTTTCTTTCATTTTGGTCGTGTAAGTAGCACAAGAGCTACACCGGGGCACCGAACACAGACACCGATCCGTTCTTTTTAGGTCGTGCTCGAAGCCTCGGAACAACACCACAAACCTTTGCCTGCCCTGCTCATTACACCATTTGTGAAATGCAATGGATAATATCTCCTTATTCGCTAGATCTCAAACAAGAAAAAAAAAGGAAAGGTAAAAAAATGCACGGAACAATTCGGTGTTTGGTAGCAAGAACAAACTGCAGTAAACTGCCATTTGATAATTTGATATTTTAATAATCGAGTTTTGATTTTGATTATAACATAATTACGGTTTTTGAACATCATATTCAATTATAACTTCGAAATAATGAATTTTCTTATTACTACTATCGAAATATCCATCTCTTGTGAAACATGTCTCATCCGTGAATAGAACATATCTAGGAAGTCGTTCATACATCCTCAAAAACCATTCACAAAAGAATCTACGAGGGCCATAATCACCAGCATCTAGGGCCATCACCTTCTGTAGGCGAAATTGATACAATAGTTGTTCACGTGCTACCCGACCTACTGTTGATTGTGACACATCTATACGAAATAGCCCGAGTGCTGGTAGAAGGATCTGCTGCTGATCGTTCAAGAATTTGTTCTTCCGTAACATTATCTCTTCTTGTTCTATTCGCACCACAATGGTGTTTACTGAATTTAAAGGACCCCGTTTCCATCAATCGTCGATGCACAGCTATACAAGTAGTGAAAGGTGGATGATGTCTGTTTGGATATCTATGTTGATATAATGGCATTTCCCCCTGTTTCACCATAGAAGAAATGCATATCTGTATATTCTTCAAATGAATAATCCATTTTGAAACGATGTTCACTGACTGAAATGATGACAGATAACTTGACAATAATACAAACTGTTTTGGTTTACTGTTCACTTATGTCTAATGATAGTATCGATATATCAGTGTTTCTAACGGAAACAATGAAAAAAGTCTACATTTCTTTTTAGTTCAAAATTTCGTGTATGTTTTATGCGTTGATCAGCCTACCAAAAACTAGAATGAAAGGCACAACTTTGCAACTGGTTATCACGAACCGAAAGAAATCATTTAAGTAGATATTATTAATACACAATAATTGTTTTTCTTCATCAAACACATGTTGATCGGATATTTTTCTAGATAATTCAATCAGAAATGGCTTCGATAGTGATACTCCAACATAAACTTCAACAAATTGAGAGTACTTATATTCAGTTTTTCGCAAAAATTATTTCAGATCTTAACTCTTATCTAGGTGGAGTATTATGAAATTGAGGTTGGGTTTGTTTGTCATTTGATCTGTCAATACAATCATATGCAAGAAAGTATGGTAACATATCAGTGAATCCACGACATCGATTTGATCAAATAATATGATGAATGAAAAAATGGAGTTAACTGTCAAAGAGAGTAAACTTATCTGAATAGGAGGTCCTAATAAGCTCTAGCCGACTAGAATATTGTTGCATTAACACGTCATAATGACGTACTTGGACATGAGTACAGGTGGCCCTCGTAACATACAGAGTGGTCCAATATACATTCAAGAGCCTAGTCCACCACTGTCCAAAGAGAATGGTGGCCATGGCGTCACTGTGACTCATGTACGTCACTATGACTCACAAATGATCTTTCATCGTTTCTCTGCGACCGAGTTGGAAGTGTGAGATCGGACATCTTTGGGTGGTTGAATCTATAATGGACTGTAATAAAGGAACACACCCCAAAAAGAAGAGAGACGAAATGGACACGAAAGACACTGTAAGAAAATATGAGCAACTCCCCGAAAAAAAGTTTCTGGTGAGAGAAACTCATTGCTGACAGATCTATTCGATAATGTGCCACATATAAAAACCATTCATCATATATTTGTGGCAATATTGATATCCTTGGGATGTTCCAATGTAGCGCAAGATTATCTCATCAAAAAAGAGATGACTTTGGAGTTACCCTTATATATTCAGGTTTTGGAAAGTTCCATATAGTGGCATGTTCCTGGACACTACTAATGATAATGAGTTGTCTATGCTATCTTTGTTTCACTGTGTGGGCCAGATTGAGAAGCACCCTGCCACCAAAATCAATTTCTTTCAAGATATGGGACAGAGCTTGGATGCTGACGCTCGTTGGATATTATCTCTTCTGTTTCCACTTCTCATCGTTCATTGTTCAAACGTTTCGGCCACCACCTCCTTCGGCATGTATCATTCTCCTGGAACAGGACGAAGCAAGTACGTTGGAGATTCGTGATTTACAGAATTCTAGAAACATTAGGAGTGATCGTCTGTCTCAGCTTCACATTCAATAGATTTTTCATCCCGGCTTACAGTAATTTCGGCCTGAAGAGCTTCACACGGAACGAAATAATAGTTTCAATTGTGGAACACTCCCTCCCAGGAATGCTGATCTACGTGTGTGGCTTCTTTTTACTTCTCCATTCTTTACAAAATACGTTTGCAGAATTGTTGTGCTTTGGAGACAGGGACTGGTGGAATTGCCGTTCTTATTCGGAGTTCTTCAGAAATTGGAACATTATCGTGCACGATTGGTTATACACATATGTTTACAAAGACATGCATGAACACGTAGCGAAGAACAAGGCTTTAACGAAATTCGTAACTTTCATGCTGTCAGCTGTAGTTCATGAGTGGGTCCTCACTCACATGTTTGGATTCTTCTTTCCGGGGGTTTTTATATTTTTTATGTTCACGGCAGTTATAAGTATTGTGAATATACCGGATAATACTATCTTCAATGTAATTTTTTGGATGGGATTAGTAATGGGCTGCGGTGTTTTGGTAAGCGGTTATACTTTGGAATACTTCGCAAGAAGTAATCTTCCACCGGGAAATGGTTCACTGAGAGATTTTCTGTTACCTAGGTTCTTGACCTGTGATTATGAAGACTGAGATTCAAATTAATTACAGATTCATGTGATTTGCTAGTTATTTATTTTATAAGTTTAATTAAGTTGTTTTAACTCAACAAGTACGGAAAACTCTAGCACCAACGTCATATCATCTATCTGATATGTCTTTTACTTCCTTCAAATGTTGTAAGTCGAAACCTTTCATTCATTATGTTTGTACCAAATGTAACAGTGTATACCATCGAAGTTGCCTCCATAAAAGTGTTAAGTCTAAGGTAAAATTTTTGCAAGACAATATAATAATATGCTGCGAGTGCCAGGCTGATTCCATTATGCTAGATGAACTGAGTTTACTGGAACAAACCATCAGTGACTTATCAACAGACAATATTATGAAAGATAAACATATGGAGAGACTGAATAATGAAAAAAAAAACACGTTGGATCAGGCCTTACAGTTAGAAATGGAATTCAATGAGTCATTGATCCAACATGATAAAACCAGAATAATGAAAATGGAAAAGCTTCGAACAAGAAAGGGAAGACAAATTCAATTGGAGCAGAGGATTCTTCACCTGATGCATTCAACAAAAAAATAAATGTAACTCATGCAAAAAAACGAATGAAACAACCTGTGAGGAATATTCGGAAATGTCGATTAGGATTCACTACTGAGATCCTCGACAAAAAAATTACTCCCAGTTGTGGTATCGATAGACAAATTCATCCAGATGCTGAACTTGGTTCAACGACGCCTGAACTTCAGAACCCTATCATCATATTGAACGAAAGTAGAAATTCAAGCGATCTGGAATGTGAATTGAAGACGAGCTCCATTAATGATAAAAATCAAATGATGACAAATCATGGTCGGACACGTGGGCTGTTAGAACAGGACACAACAAGAGATGAAACCTCCCAGACTGCTTCACTTGCTGCAAAGAAAAAAATCTTGGTTTATGGTGACCAATATGGAACAGGATTCACGAGAGTATTGAGAACTATTAGCTATACTAAAAATTACGTGGTGAATGAAATTATCAAATCCAACATTGAACTTGCCGAATTGACAGAAAATATATTTCAAGAAACACTGCATTATGATAAAGATGACTTAGTGATTGTGATGTTCAATTCAAATAACGTAAGTTGTATGTCAACTCTAAATGTAGCCCTCAAAAATATTTCAAATTTAAGCAAATCAACAAATCTCCTATTATTACCTGAAATTAACTCAGTAAATGATTGGCCTCTACATCGTATCCTGTCATATAGAATTAAAGCTTTCAAGTATCGTAACAGAAATTCATCTGTAACTTTCTACTCAGGATCCAAGTATGAACGCTCTAAGCTCAACATATATGACAACTTGATCAATTACTTTTCTTCCATCATGTCACCTAGTACAATAGTACTTAGAACAATATTACCTAATGATTGTATTTATATTAATGAAAGTACTCTTGATACCTCGAAAACAGACTTTATATCACCTCGAAATGTCTCAATGAATGATGATCTGTCCCTCCCCAATCTTTCTAATGATAAAATTGAATGTGATACATCAGAACTGAATTCTTTTTTAGCGAAAACTCGAGAAAACTCCACAATAGATTAGGTGATAGCACATTATCAATTATATTATTGAACATTCAATGTATCAGAAATAAAGTCGATGATCTTGCGATATTTGTAGAGGAGCAGGGTTTGCCAACCTTCATCTTACTAACTGAACACTGGCTACTAAATTCTGAAACTTGTTATATTCCTAATTATGTATTAGTTGCTAAGAATTGCAGGAATCAATTTAAGAATGGTGGTACTATGATTTTAGGGAATGAAAATAAAATTCACAATCTCAGGCTTATTGCTGTAGATAGATATGACTCCCTAATAGAGAAAAAGAGTTTGAATTCTCTCTAGTACATGAGCGAAAAAATAATATATTCCTTATCTGCCTTTACAGAGCACCCATTTCTGATGTGAATACCTTTTTAGAAAAACTTGAAACTCTTTTATCCAGCTTGCCGCCTAATGCTCACATCATATTAGCCGGTGATTTTAATGTAAATTTTGCCGAATACTCCCTAGCTAGAGAAAATTTAAGGAATTTGTTGTCATCCTTCAACATAATGATGCATGTTGAACAACCAACACGTATCATTAAAAATTCTGCTACTATAATTGACTATATGTGTTCAAATTTAGATAGACATAGTATTAGTTGTTGTACTATTCCTGCAGGTATCTCTGATCATGAAGCAGTATTTTTCCAGTCCAACAACTTCAATATCACACCTCATAAAAATGGTTTTAGGTATGGCAGGATTTTTAGTGCAAAAAATTTTATAAAATTGCAGAAGAATGTCAACAGATAAAATGAAGATTTTTAGTGCAAAAAATTTTATAAATTGATAACTAAAGGCATCAAAATATCTGCACGAAACTTGAGGTCGTTGCATACCATAAGAAAACAAGTACAAAATGGTTTTTTTATAACTTATTTCAATGCTTACAAACGTATATATAAACAAGTTATCAATAATGCAAAAGAGACATACTACAAAAATCGTTTAAAAAACTCAAAAAATAAAACAAGAGAGAATTGGATGATAATTAATGAACTAAGAGGAAAAAATAAATCACAACCAATCAATATTGAAATTGACCCTGATATTTTAAATAACTTCTATTGCTCCATAGGCCACAACCTCTCAACCAATCTCAATTCACAGGTCGACTCTTTAGACTATCTGAAGTATCTTAGCATTGCACAAAATTTTCACCTTGAAGATACTGACATATTTGAGCTGAAAGAGGTTATCAATGAAATAAAAAATAAGAGCTCATCGGGTATGGACGGCCTATCTGTAAAATTTTTCAAAGTCTACCTGACCATGTCCTACTCACCCTAGCTGAGGCAATTAACAGTTCCTTCAGAATGGGACAGTTCCCTTCCTGCTTGAAACAAGCAGTTGTAATCCCCTTGTACAAAGGTGGTGACCCAGATGATCCCTCGAACTTTCGCTCCAATTTCATTATTATCAACATTATCCAAAATAATAGAAAAACTAGTCAAAAGAAGAATGATGGTACATCTTACCAGAAATGACATATTAAGCCATGCCCAATTTGGATTTCAAAACTCGAAAAGCACAAATGATGCTTTTTTCTCGTTGCTAGAAAATACATATGTTACTTTGAATAATGGAGAAACCGTAGCGGCGGTATTTTGCGACTTCTCCAAGGCGTTTGATTGTGTCAGCCATGAGATATTACTGCAAAAACTACAATTTTACGGTTTCCGAAATTCCTCATTAGACTGGTTCCGCAGTATTTGTCAGAAAGGAGTCAAGTAGTAAAAATACAGGAAAACTACTCTAACAGTGAGCAAAGTTGCAATGGGCGTTCCACAAGGGTCGGTACTAGGTCCTATTCTATTTTTATTGTATATAAATGACCTAGCCACCATTCGCATCCAAGGAAAATTCACTTTCTTTGCGGATGACACCACCATTCTATGGCATAGCAAAGACATAAATCACTTGAAAGAATCAATTGCTCTCGATCTAGAAAAAATTAAGCAATGGTGTGACTCCAATCGACTCTGTTTCAATTTAAATAAAACAAATCTAGTCACCTTTAAGTTTGACTTTGATAATTTGTACTTAGATAACCAGATTATAACAAATAAGCCACAAACTAAGTTTCTAGGTCTAATTATAGACAACAAGCTAAAATTTGATGAGCATGTAACGACCTTGAGCAAGAAGTTAGCCTCTAGCTGCTTTGCAATGAAAATTGTTTCAAGAGAATTAAACGTAGCCTCGGCTAGGATGGTCTACTTTTCCCTAGTTGAGTCACATTTGAGGTATGGCATTGCCTTCTGGGGTTTATGCAATAACCAGCTGTTTCAATGTGTTTTTATTCTACAAAAAAGAGCAATCCGATACCTGTGTAAAGCTCAATATCACGATCACTGCAAACCACTTTTTATTAGCCAACAAATATTATCACTCGTTTGTTTATTCATTTTGGAAACTGTATGCCTCATCCACACAAAATATGGTTCAACACCTACTGAAACACGAAAACATAAAACAAGAAATGAAGGTTGTGTTCCCTTACCCTTACCTAAATCTAGTCTGACAAAAAACTCAATCATGTATGAAAGCAAAAAAATATATAATCATCTGCCAGCCAGTTATAGAAACATAACTTCTCTGAAGAACTTTCGAAAGACTGTAAAAAAGGCTCTATTGCAGAAAGCTTATTATAACCTGCAGGAATATTATGATGATATACTATAGTTCCTTATGGGAATTGATTTGATACTGGATATTTATATTATTGAATATTTTATTTTTTATCTCATGTTTTGATTTATTATGCAAGTCTACTGTTAAATCTTAAGGGTGGTAATTGTTAGTTAGTTAGTTACCCTTTTGTTAATGACATAGTATTTTATTAATGTGTTTGTTTATAATGTGTTGTTTCAATAGTCCTTCTTTTTTAAAGGAGATTGACAATATGTTTTTATTCATATATGTAATATTTATCTTTTATGTTTGTACATTTTATCCATTTGACATTCACGTATCTAATTATCTGTACATTTCTTATATATTTTTTTTCTATTTCCAAGCTTTGTCAATAAGAATCAACTCTTCAGACAATAAAGTATATATTGATTGATTGATTGATCTCTTTCTATAAGTGTCACCATTGTCTTATGAGGAATAGACTCTCCTACTCAGATAAGGTTTACCCTCTTTGGTTAACGGTCTCATTCTGACTCACCGGTACAGTGTTTCTGATTCTCCCAACATTAATAAAATGTTCAGGAGATTGACACATATTCCGATATGTTGTACGGAATTCGCATTATGCGATTATTGCACAAAGGAAATTATGTCTCTACTAAAGACATATCTTCAGTTTCTTTCAATTATCTCAGAAACCTCCACTTTTGATGAGCCGAACTGATGTCAAAGGCTCATTTGTCCATTCACTTATCCCAAGAAAATATGAAGGAAAATATGACCACATACCAAGGTAACTACGCCACTGTTTTACGAAAATAAAAAATTATAACTTCAAATTAGCACGTTGATAAACCAATCACGTTGATGAACCAAGTTTCAAATGTTTTACTTCAGGAATTTTGGAGAAAACAAATTGAATCTTAATTTTGTTCGTACTTTCGATACCCTGTATCTCATAGGGGATGCATTTTAGGACATACCTTGATAGCATCTTTTCATCTCGAAACGAGGTGAGGAATCTGTAGTTTTTTTTAGCCTTGATCAGGTTGAAATCTATACTAATTTACATCAGAAACTCATAGTTATTGTCATTTCATCGATAAGATCAATAACAAATCCTACAGCAGGAATTGAAATTTTCTGACCGCATTTTTAACGAAAAAATACTTTTTTTCAAATTTTACCAACCGAGGGCCATCTTGCCATTCGATAGAGAATTTGATTACCAATTCAACGATATACATTATGTATCACTTTCTTTTTGTTCAAAATGTATAGAGCCATCTAACAAAATGAAATCAATCTGAAAAAATTGGTAGGTAACCAGACATCTATTCATTCTTCCAAACTTTACTTCAGAATGGTAACAATGAATTACCAAAAATAATCGACTTGACAATATGTTATGATCATAAACCGATTACAGAAAAGATAACTTTAATATAATCAAACTCTTTGAATAAATCTAACGGCTGAATCAGTGAAACATTCAACGTATAAATTATTACTCACAATACCATTATCCTGTTTTCAGTAGTAATATCCCTAGGACATTGATAATAGACGAGATAATTTTATGTCAATCGAAAGCTCGTTACCAAGCAATGAGCTTGAGAAATTTGTCATAAGATTATGAGGCATTTGTCAATGTCCGAGGGGTATTCGGCGGAAAAAATTTCAACAAAAAAATTTATAACTCGACACAATCAAACATTTATTTATTTATTAAAAGTACAGTTAGTGAAAGTACAATTATTAAAATTTACCTTAACATTCGATTCGTTGCTGTTCTCCACTATAGAAGATCTATTACCACGCATAATATTTATGATCTTGTTGTGGTGTTCTTGATCGAGATTTAAGTATGGTTTTATAGAATTTGATTGCATGACCAGTAATTTTCAGCAATTGTTGTTCATTTACACCACTTTTTGCCAATTCGCTGTCATAGTGATTGATAATTGCACCGAATGTTGTGTAATGTTGACATGATTGGGTCAAATTGTTTCATATGACACAAAATGACAAAATTTGAATGGTTGTTAGAACTGTCAAAAAAATTTCACAACCATCGAAAAGTCATTTTATTTAATAATGACCAATGACATGTTCGAAGTGTTGCCCGTTTTCCCTAACACATAGACTAGTTCTATTTATTGTACACCTCATCATATTTATCAGTTCGTGAGCAGGAATTTCTTGAAATGCGCGCTCAACTCTATCTCTCAATTCCTCCAAAGAAGTTGGTCTCCTCGAGTATACTTTGGATTTTAGGTGACCTCATGAATAAAAATCCATAGGGGTTAAATCGGGCGATCTGGCTGACCATTTGTTCCAATCCATCTCTGCCCATAGATATCACTAAGATATTGCTGAAAAAACATATTATCCCCGATGTTCTCAGGTAAATAATTGATATTATTTTGAATATCGTTCTCTAAGAATTGTGGATATCTTTGGCCCGTCAAAGGCCAGTCGAAAAGAATTGTTCCAATGATTCTTGTCCCTATGATTCCTACCCAGACGTTGAATCCAAATCTTTCTTGAAAATTACCTTCTTTCAGCAACCTAGGATTTTCTTGAGCCCAATACCTTATTTTATTCATATTGAACATACCATTATTCGTAAACAGACTCATCTGTAGACAGTATCTTCGACACAAAACCATTATTCAAATCATGATGACGCAAAAGCCCAATTACAATAAGTTAGTCTCCGTTCTGGGTCATTTTCATATAGATGCTGATGCAAACTGTATTTATAGGAGCGATATTTATGTTTCTTCAATACTTTTCTGGCACTTTCCCTGCTGATCCCAATTCAATTTCCAATTTCTGAGGCAGATGGAGAAAATGAACATATGCTAAAACATTAGTTTCCGCTTCTTCACTGACGATGAAGTGGATGTGGTTTTGATCAGCTGGTTCTTTCCTTGGCATCATTTCCAATTTCCTGAAATAGGTCCTCGATGAGTGCCATCTTAACGGATAACGAACAGCGTATAACATACTAGCATTGCGAGCGTTCTTCTAACATTCTCCGTATATCAATATCATATCGATTTGTTCGTTTCGAAAATAACGATTATTATTTTCCATTTAAAAAAAACTTTTTACAAACGAAACGAGAGGACAAGTCTTTGGATCTTCTTCCACATTTATTGACAAGTGTAGCCTAATAGGCTCTTACTCTTCCAAGGGGAATAAGTGGGCACACGCCTATTCACGATTGGTTTGAATTTTGGAAGACGTCAATTTGGTAAATTGACGTCTTGGCAGTTTTTCTCTAAAAAAGTGACCGGGATGTGGTTCGAATTTAAAATGAATGTTTTGATGCGAGAGAGTTACAAGCATTAAACTTGGCCTGTAGAAGTAGGTAGCCCATTACTCAAGTGGGTGCCTGGGACGCTTATAACGGGTGGGGTGAGAGGACAAGTAAAATTGGTATTTCACTTTTGACATGACATTGATCACCTACTGTTTTCCATGATTCCACGGCTACCTTTCATTTCATCATACCTAAACGGATAACTCATTGAAATTTGTAGGCATCGTAAAAAATATTGCACAAAAACAATAATTGATCCTTTTTAGTTTTGAACAAAAAGGAATTGGTAGATAATGTATATCGTTGAATTGGTAATTGAATTCTCTATCGAATGGCAAGATTGCCCTCGGTAGGTACCATTTAAAAAAAACTATTTTTTCGTTAAAAATGCGTTCAGAAAATTTCAATTCCTGCTGTAGGATTTGTTATTGATCTAATCCATGAAATGACTATTACTATGAGTTACTGATGTAAATTAGTATAGATTTTAACCTGATCAAAGCCTCCTAAAAAAAACGAGTTTTTTTTTTCAAATGTAAAATAAAAATTTGGCTACACTGTCGTATGGAATTTGAGCCGTATTATCCGAAAAACATCAAACATACAGGGTGTTCCATTTGAAAAATCGAAGTTGGTGGCTATTCTGGCGAAACCGGAGGTCGGCCATTTTGTTCTCATATGTCTGTCAATCCGAAATTGTGTCTCCTATCTATGTACAAAATTTCATTCAAATCAGTTGATAAGTGAAGGAGATATAGGCATTGTCACCCGGTATATATATATATATATATATATATATATATATATATATATATATATATTCAAATGGACTAAAAATCGTCTACCACGCCAAATATCAATGAATAATTGTATAAACTTTCATTTTATAATTTTCTGACGAATTAATCCCCGATAAGTCCGTCTTAATTGTATCAAAGTTGAATACTCGGAATAACTCCACAGTGCCAAAGAAAAACGTCGCTTCAAGTGGGAATCCTCTAAGAAAAACTGAATAAAGGACAGGCTATAGAATGCTCTTATACCATTTCACAAGCTAGCGAAGTGGAGGATTCCATGATTTCAAGTTTTCAGAATTTATTGTTTGCAAAAGACAATCGTGTTATTGAGTTTAAGAGATTCGCTGAGGCTTTTACGGTAACCGGATGCTTCTCAATGTCAGAATATACCCTTATAAATGAATTATTTGGAGGAAACCGAGTCCACATTGTATTTGATCTGGGAATCATAACAGTTTAGAAGGATCATTCAATCTAACCCTTCAAGACGAGTAAATTAACTTTTATTGTGCTACATTCTTTATGGGTATGAAATTATTGGGGATATGTTTTCTGGAATATTCACATATATGCATATGATGATGAAAAATTAAATGTACCTATTGAGAATACTGCAAAGGAGGGCATTGTTATTTATATTTCTTTCGATACGAAATTGAGCAATGAAAATATTTGAATCCATATAATCTATTAGGCATTAAGTATATCTAGTAAGTAAGTAAGTAAGTAAGTAAATTTATTCAATTCAGGTATAAAACAGATATAGATTCATTTCTAACATAAGAGGGAAAAAAATATATACATATAAATATAAAGAATTACATAGTCCTAGGAGAACAAAGTTTGAATGTTACGGATACACTAAGCAAGCTTGTATTGTAGCCCCCAAACAAAATAGTGATTCTAATCCTATATAACCAGACATATTAATATTGCAGGGTGAAGAAGGGAAGAGATAGAGAGAAGAAGTGAGAGAGAGAGAGAGAGAGAGAGAGAGAGAGAGAGAGAGAGAGATCTGTTTGTGATGCGCTCTGGAAGGCACCTCTAATAATGGTTATTCCTTATTCAAGTATCAGTAGAAGCATATCACAATTAATATCAACAAATGTTTTCAACTCCCTTTTGAATTTGAGTTTGTTTCTCATGCCTTTCAATGATTCAGGTAGAGTATTGTAAAGTTTTGGTCCAAGATACGATATAAATTTTTGATTTTGCGTGAGTCTGCAGCGTGGAACATTCATGGTCTTAACTGAACTGGTACGAGTATTGAATGCATGCTGTACAAATGTAATTGAAGAATTAGTAGTCCATAGTAAACTCTGAAAAATGTAAAGTTTCCTAACTCCGAATATTCCAGTTTCATCATACAACGACTTAGTAGAATACCTCCGATCTTTTTTCATCATAATTCTTATTAATGAATTCTGAATCACTTTTAAGTTAACTAGCGATGTCTTGAAGGTACCGCCCCATACTAGAATACAATAATAACGTATTATGGAGTTAGCCAAGGCATCATACACAATCAGTATCATTTTCCTGTTTATTATATTCCTAAGCTGATAAAATGTATAGATTAATTTACGTAGTCTAGTTACTGTATAATCAATGTGTTCATACCACCGAAGAGATTGGTCCACTATTACTCCTAGGTATTTTATTGTGTCCGTTTTATATATAAGAGTACAGCTACAATTGTGAACATTCGCACAAGATGTTTTGTGGATTTTTATGATGTTTCTTGTCGGTTGGTCTCTAGTAGTTGGAGTAAATGCAATGAATTTGGTTTTTTTGACATTGACACTCAGTTAATTAGTACTCAACCAGTTGAAAATCATTTTGATGCCTATTTCAGCCTGATTGTATACTTCTTCCCACGTTTTTCCAACAAAAGTGATAGCTGTGTCATCAGCAAATGAAGTTATTTCACCTTTGAAATTAGAAATTTTGAAGATGTTGTTAATATAGAGGAGAAATAAGATAGGACCCAATACAGTTCCCTGGGGTACGCCCCGGGTAACTAGTAGTGGGTCGCTCAAAGATCCGTTTATCTTGACAATTTGTGTTCTATTTATCAAATAGTCCTCAAATATTTCCGAAGCAACACCCCTCACACCTATGTCAGCTAGACGTTGGAGGAGTATATTGTGATCGACAGTATCAAATGCCTTGGCCAAATCCGAAAACACCGTCATGCATTTTTCTTGATTTTGGAAAAAGTTGTTGATTTGGTTAACAATCTCAAAAACTGCGTTTTCAGTTGATCTGCTTTCCAGAAAACCATATTGTGATTTTGAAAAAATATTGTTATTGTTGCAGAATTGTATAACTCTATTTTTGAGACATTTTTCGAATATTTTTGAGAAATTATTAATCTGAGTTATGGGTCGAAAGTTTGTTAATAATTTTTTATCGCCTGACTTAAAAATCGGTGTTGTGATTGAGTCTTTGAAAGATTTAGGTATTTTTCCAACATTAAATATTAAATTCAAAATGTGACATATGGGTTCTATGAAGTACGTGTGGAGCTTTTTGATAAGGAACACAGAGATCTTGTCGGGACTAGGAGAAGTATTATTTTTTAATCCAGATATGATATCGATTAATTCGTTTCTTGTTACTGGGTGTAGGAATATTGAATTGGCGATATTGTTTCGGTTTTCTATAACGGGGAATGTGTGGTATCTTATTTCATAGAAACTTTCAAATATTAGTTGGAGCGCAATTTTTGTGATGAAATACTCATCAGGGTATAATAACCATGTACAATCTCAAGAAAAAAACAAATGCAAATATTGTTCATAGCCACTATTGAAAATCGATTTAAAAATGTGGCTGGTACATATATATGCCCTTTTTTGTAATTTGGTGCATTAATTATTGAGGAAATTCATTTTATAAACTCAGTTGAGATATATTTTGCTGAATTAATGGTCTTGACGAACGGTTGAAATTGATCTATTGTGGTTAGAGTTTTTAATAGAAAATTATCCCAGTCAGCCCTTTATATAGAAAGGAGCGTATGTATTTCTAATTTATTTTGTAATTGAATTGAATGTTCAAAACAACCTTCATTATTGGCAACAAATTGATATGTCTATTTCG
Source organism: Gonioctena quinquepunctata (assembly GCA_018342105.1). NCBI lineage: Eukaryota > Metazoa > Arthropoda > Insecta > Coleoptera > Chrysomelidae > Gonioctena > Gonioctena quinquepunctata. The sequence goes on along the minus strand of JAFIRS010000842.1, from coordinate 294,255 downwards.
TTTGGATAGTTGAGCCAGGAAAAGTATTTTTAATGTAGATAGATATTTAGATCCATTTGTGATATATATATATATATATATATATATATATATATATATATATATATATATATTATATATATATATATATATATATATATATATATATATATATATATATATATATATATATATTGTTATAATGCGTTGATTGCGCTCGTTTTTTATTTTATTTTATATTTGTTTACTTATTTTCCACAACCAGACATCATAACAAAATATATATAATTTTTTGATTCACTTTTGTTTTGCTATTTTCAAAAAACTTTAAACTAGTTGCCCTTTTGAATTTAATTTATATGGACAAATGAATACCCATATAAATATTTAATATGTCTAGCTATGCATTTTACCTTCTTTCCATTTACTATTTTACCTTATTTCCTTCACCTCAGCTAACTCAATCAGTACGCCTATGGAATCTCAGAAGTCGGTTCTACTGTGGAGCCCTCTAGTAGTTCTTTATGTTAAATTAAGAGAAAAACAACTGTTATTGCTCAATCATTGAAAAGAATGCAGAAATCCAGTCAAAATAATAATTTCGTTTATTCAGGAGAAACTTACTACTACATATTCTGCGATAAATAACCTAATCAGTGCTTCATAGGAATTATATACAGCAAATATGGAATTATGTGATACTAAAAGTGAAATTTAACCTGGTTTTACAGGTAATGTGGTCAATATAGTAATTCGTGAAAAGTTCTATGAAAAATTCTTTAAAAGTTTTGTTTTTAATTGCACTGTGGTAACTTTTATTGTTTCAAAAAATACCTGGGACTTCTTGTAACAAGAATGTTCGGTGTTTCGGTTTTTCTCCTGTTCCTGGAAACTGCTGCTACTTTGGTCCACTGTGCCTTCACCTCGTCTTGGTGAATCTCCAATGAAAATAGGTAAGCTTAACTCTGCATCTGGGATTTTTCATCTGCTATTGTTATTTATATTATTTCCCATGTTGTCTTGGTACATAACTGTTTTTCTAATACACATTGATGATTTTTCAGGATTGAATTTTATTGTGGGTTCTTCCAAAAATTACTTTTTCACAATGTCTCGCTTGTTGATTCTTCTCCCTTGAAACCAACAACATTTGTTTTCTTCTCGAATTTTCGATTTTCCCGAACCTTTTGTTACACTTTTCATTATTTCCGCTTATTTGACAGTGTTTATTTTCGGAACATTTCTAACTAGCTTACATACTATTTACAAGACATGTAAAAATCATCCTTTTGACGTTTATGCTTTTCATATTTTTAAAATTCCCAATTTTGCATCAAGATCTTTCCTGGCATTCCATTGACTATTGTAAATATATTCGTAAATTTTGATTTCTAAAAATGTTAAAATTATGGCAATTGCTTGTTATGTTGAAAACATGTTTATTTCAAACATAGGTATCGATTAATATTATACAAGGTTTCAGAAAAACGGTAGAATCTTCAAGAAAAAGTGTGAAATAACATAGCATAGATTATTAAATACGAACATTTTTTTTATTTATAGGTTTTTTTCAATTTTTCATTCTCATTTCAACTCTTTAAATATTCAACGTACTTCTAAACATAACAATATATATATATATATATATATATATACATATGTATATATATATGTATATATATATATATATATATAGAAATTAGTGGGAAGCAGTCAAAGGTAGACCAATTAAAACGATTTCTTCGTTTTTATGTCGAGCTTTCGAAAAAATTTATTTTCTTCTTCAAGACGTAACTGAAAGTTAATACATATATATGTGAAGGTATTACATAATGAGAGGATACTTACTAACATGAAATTCAGAAAAAATAGTACACAAGAAGAAACATCGGTGTTACAATTTAAAATGACAAGATGACAGCAAATTATCATTACTCAGTCAAAAGCCTAAATAATCAAAATACCAAATGAAATACAGAGTGAGAATAAAAAAATGTAAACGTATGTATAAATATAAAAAATAATCATTTCAAAGAGGACTAGGCGAAATATTTTCTTTATGTTTTTTCAATAGATATTGTACTAAGGTCATTAATATCTGTTCTTTTATTCATTGTTTTTTCACCATTTCAAGAAAGAGACGCTTTTTGAGATTTTGTTCATTATCTAGAATTTTGGCATTATTACAGTCAATTATCTTCATCTATTACATGTTCAGCAAGGCAACAAGATCTCACATTTCTTCTGCAGTCACTTTCGTGAGAGGTTATTCTATCTTTGAGCATTCTACTTGTCTGACAAAAGTGACTGCAGAAGAAATGTGAGATCTTGTTGCCTTGCTGAACATGTAACAGATGAAGATCATGTAATTGACTATAATAATGCCAAAATTCTAGATAATGAACAAAATCTCAATAAGGGTCTCTTTCTTGAAATGGTTCAAATAAACAATAGTGAAAAAACAATGAATAAAAAAACAGATATTAATGACCTTAGTACAATATATATATATATATATATATATATCTATTGAAAAAACATAAAGAAAATATCTCACCTAGTCCTCTTTGAAATGATTATTTTTCATATTTATACATACTTTTACAATTTTCATATTCTCACTCTGTGGTGTATCTTTCATTTGGAATTTTGATTATTTAGGCTTGTGACTGAGTAATCATAATGTGCTGTCATCTTGTCATTTTAAATTGTAACACCGATGTTTTTTCTGAATTTCATGTTAGTAACGATCCTCTGATTATGTAATACCTTCACATTAACTTTTAGTTACGTCTTGAAGCAGAAAATAAAAAATTTCGAAAGCTCGACATAAAAACGAAGGAATCGTATTAATTGGTCAACCATTGACTGACTGCTCCCCACTAATTTCTACATAAATTATCGAACAGTCACGAAAATATCCCCTTATATATATGTATACATATATATATATATATATATATATATATATATATATATATATATATATATATATATATATATATATATATATATATATAAGTGTGTGGGAAGTATTTGCTGACTAGTTAGGTACAAAACTAGGGATATTAGGGTAAGCAGCAATGAAAAAGTAAACTCTTTAAGGTTTATCCAAGCTTTCGGAAATGTTTATTCCCATCATCAGGGAGAATCTTTGTTGAGGTTGGTTTCAATGATGTTAAACATATTAATCTTGGTTGCTCAGCTACAAACACTGACAGTGTGGTCAAACAATGTTTACTTCCAATCTCCGCCATAGTCCATACAGGTGAACTGTATGCAATTTTCTTGGCCCTAAATTCTATAACACTGGACTATCGGAACGTTGCAATCTGCACAGACTCCCTAGCCTCTATTCACTCCATCGAAAATATATTCACAGATCATCCACTGGTACAAACTATACATGATATTTCCAGCGAACTCGCTACTATGGGGGTGTCTCTAACATTAACCTGGACCCCATCACACGTGGGAATTACTGGGAATGAATTTGCTGACCAGCCAAAGGTGCATTGTCTGCAAGTTTAACACTCGAAAACATACAGTTACCAACTGACCTGGAAACATTTTTCAAAAACTATGTCCAAAAGTCCTGGCAAACCCACTGGAATGAAAACCACACTCAACTTCATAATACCAGGGGCGGGCTACAGAGATCACTGCCATGCTCTATTCATTCATCACCAGATCATGCCTCTTCCTACCGCTTTCATATATTCCACTCTGCTTGAAATACATAAAAAAAGATCAGATTTTTCTCTTTCAGCGGACACGCATCAGCACCAAACAAGGTCAGGAAACCTCTTGAAAACACCAAGATATAGACTATCTGTATCACAGAAAAGTTCATTGAATTTAAACCTATACAATAAATTACCTTTGGGAATAAGAAATATTACCTTCTACAATTTTAAGAGATCAGTGAAATCTTGTCTACTGATGAACTGCTTTTACTCCGTAAAGGACTTTTTAAACTATAATTTTAACGTGGATGATCTAGACTTTTAATGTGTTTGTCAATGCAACTTTTATACCCCTTTATGTATTGTTTACAATGACTAGTTCTGAGTTAACCTCATTTTATTCCTGTGTTGTAATGTGATGTATCACCGTAGGGAATTTAGTTTTACTCTTTTAACTTAGTTTTACTCTTTTAACTTGTAACTTTTAATTCAAAAAAATATTTTTCTCAAGGACCTGCTACTAATGTATTTATATATGGACGTAGTTAATAAATCTCTCTCTCTCTCTCTCTCTCTCTCTCTCTCTCTTTCTCTCTCTCATGAGATCAGGCCGACAACAGCTCCACTCCAATTACCTAGTCTCCAAAAAAAAGAAAAGGTAATCGTGGGCAGACTAAGAATTGGACATACTCTTTAACTTGTAACTTTTAATTTAAAAAAATATTTTTCTCAAGGATCTGCTACTAATGTATTTATTTATGGACGTAGTTAATGAATCTCTCTCTCTCTCTCTCTCATGAGATCAGGTCGACAACAGCTCCACTCCAATTACCTAGTCTCCAAAGAAAAGAAAAGGTAATCGTGGGCAGACTAAGAATTGGACATACTCGAATAACCATGGACATCTGATGGTTTCTGAAGACCCCCCCTTTTTGTACAACCTGCAATGTCCCAATCACTGTGAAGCATATCCTGATCGAATGCGCACATTTCGCCAAAAATCGTAGAAAACATCACATCCATGGAAGCCTAGCAGAAATGCTTACTGATGCATATGAAATAAAAAATACTGTTCTCTTTCTAAAAGATATTGCTTTATATGATAATATCTGATACTACCTCACAATGTATATATCCCATTCAGTGCATTTTAACAAACTGAGCTGTATATATTCCATATTGCTGTACTGTTCATGTGTCAATGGCCTTTGTTGTCGAGACACGTTAATTTCAATAAAAAAAAACATATTAATCTATCATAATAATACAAAAGGAAAAAAAAACGTAGATCGAGGAATAACACTTTGTTAGATGAATATGTTTAACATCATTGAAACCAACCTCAACAAAGTTTCTCCCTGATGACGGAAATAAACATTTCCGAAAGCTTGGATGAACCTTGAAGAGTTTACTTTTTCATTGCTGCTTACCCCAATATCCCTAGTTTTATATATATATATATATATATATATATATATATATATATATGAAAAAGGGATCTTCATTTTGGGTATGCAGTCGTAGGGATGAAGTGAGTATACTCTTTTCTCTATTCGAGCTTTCACCTTAGCACAACACACCTTAGAAAAAGATCACAAACCCGATTATGATAATGTCAACATATTGGATCATGAATCCAATTTAAAAAAAAGAACTTTTTTGGAAATATCTTACATATACAAAGAACCAAATTCAATGAATGCCAAAACTGATATCGATAACCTTAGTATAATTTATTCCTACTTATTGAGTCTCCCTCCACATTTAGATAACACTATCAACCATTTTTCACAATCAGTTATACAATAATTTTTTCAAGTTGTCACCCTAATTTATGACTATTGGCCCAAATCATTAAATTGGCAACACTACCTTTCAAAGATGGTTGATACTTCAATTCCTCATATCAATCATTATTTTTATTAGACAGAAATTTCACTTGATCTTGTCAACATTGTGTCAAATGAATCTCTTCCCTTAATGTACAATCCATAAGTGTTTTTTACATCAATTTTTATTTATACATTGTACAGTAGTTGTATGTTCATCATTAATATGTGTTCCATGTATTTACAAGTTTTGCTCGAAGTTAACCTCACTTTCGTAAGTAATTTTTTTAAGAAAATGTTCAAATTCTCACACATTTTAATTTATCATTGTAGAGTTCCTGATGAAGAGTCAATAAAGTCTCGAACCCAAAAAACCCTTTTTAAACCAATTAGCTAGAATAGAAAAAAGAGTATACTATTCCTGAAGAAGAGTTGATAAATCTCGAAAGCTTGAACAGAAAAAATTGCATTTTCTTTGAATAAGTGACTGCGAAACCTGCCAAATACAGTCTTCTATATAAATACAGTGTGACCCATTTAAAATGGAACCACCCCTGTAGAATACGCATTTTTCAGTCAATCTCAAAAATATTTTGTTCTAATAGTAGGCATCAAAAACTGTATCTTGACACAAATTTTCATAACTTTAGTTTCATTTCCAAGGCACTCTATGGTTTTTTTTCTTCGTCAAAAACGGCAAAAATTTATTAGGCAATTTTTTTTCCAAATTTAACTACACCACTGGACTCGTAGTCGTTATAAATTAGAACCATCAGAATTTCATAAAAAAATATTGATTAACAACGAAGTGACAACAACTTTAATTTTGGAAACAAAGTATTTGATTATAATTGTTATTTAGATTGCAGACATATTTGAAGTCTGGCAACACTGCCGATACAAAGCAGAGCACAAGTGAATTTGTACAGCGAAAATCCGAAGTAAATAGCTCATTCCGTTCAACAGTTATAACTACTGAAAGTATGGTAATGTGAGCGATTTGTGGTGTAATCACAGCCTACTATTGATTTAGTACAATACCTATGCCCAACGTATTAGTTCAGCTTTCCTCAAATTATTGATACCTTCTCTAAAAGCTTGTTTCAGTTGAGTTTTGCAGAATAAAAAAGGAACATTTTTGTGTCCTGCTTTCTGTTTTATTATTGAATAAATAATTTTGATACTTTAAAACTTGATTCGGTTCATTTCATTTTTATCGGCTATTGAAACCTGCATAACTAGAAAATGAATTTTTAATTTTCTGTTATTTTCGAATACAATCATAACCTAAACTTAAATAAATGATTTTGAGGGGAATATAATTCACAAATCCAGTGGCGTAGTTAGATTTTTATTACAAAATCGCTTCCACCAGAAATCGCCCACATTACCATACTTTCAGGAGTTATAACTGTAGAACGGAATGAGCTATTGACTTCGGATTTCCACTGTACAAATTTACTGGTGTTCTACTTTGTATCGGCAGTGTTGCCAGATTTTAAATATGTCTATAATCTAAATGAAAATTAATATCAAATACTTTGTTTCCAAAATTAAAGTTGTTGTAACTTCGTTGTTAACCAATATTTTTCAATGAAATTTTCAAGGTTTTCATTTATAACGACTACGAATCCAGTGGTGTAGTCAAATTTCGAAACAAAAATTGCCTAATAAACTTTTGCCGTTTTTGACGAAGAAAAAAAACCATAGAGTGCCTTGGAAATGAAACTAAAGTTATGAAAATTTGTGTCAAGATACAGTTTCTGATTAATTTTCAAAAAAAGTTTTTTTTTTAGAATGACTGAAAAATGCGTATTTTACAGGGGTGGTTCCATTTTATATATATTTATATATATATATATATATATATATATATATATATATATATATATATATATATATATATATATATATATATATATATATATATATATATATATATATATATATATATATATATATATATATATATATATATATATATATATATATATATATATATATATATATATATATATATATATATATATATATATTAAATTATATATATATTTATATATATTTTTATTTATTTTTATATATATGAATATTTTTATATATATATTATTCCATGGTTCATTTGATAGCATTTTAATTCACAGTTAATGGTGCTATTTCTTTAGCCATTTCGACTAATTTTTCAAATTTTTCAGTCCAACGGGATATGAGAAAACCGACCATATAGTCTCAGGCTGACTTCAATATAATAATTGGTTGAAATAATTCTCGAGTGAGGCGTTTCTGAAATTAATGTATGTTTTTCAATCTCCATTAATCAAACGAATTTACCAGAATCATCATGAGATCCAAAAGGCTTGTTGATTTTTGTGTCGTTAAAAATGTATTTTTTTTCATATAAATGGCCTCTTTAAACTGTGGCAATCTTTTGGATTCATTACTGCTGTTCATAAGAGCAACTGCAATTAAAATGAGAAATTCAGAAGTGAATCTTAGATCTACAAATCTACATTACCAATTGTATTGTGGTTTTATGGAATCGATTCGAAGGGTACTATCAACCCAAAGAGCCCGTGTGGGATATTTGAATACTAAAAACAAGTATTATCGATCTTTACAAATATAATTGAATACTAAATGGGATGATCTTTCATTCTTCAGGAGTGCTTTCAAACTTGCCCTTGAATCTATTTGCTTCGAGGAAGTATTTAGAACAATAAATGCATGCATAAATCCAAATAGCCACCATCAAACCCCTCACAAAACTTTTTTGAAACTAAGATGAATCTAAATGGCATTTACTGACTGTTACCCCAACCATATTAGTTTTTCAATTATTAGGATGAACAGGGTCAGCAGGAAATACCAATATATTTATAATTATTTCATAGACAGATATTTTTTTGAAAAAACTGGTCTAGGGTGGAACATGTCATGTTACAAATGTATAATATATATATATATATATATATATATATATATATATATATATATATATATATATATATATATCAAGGTGGTGAATACATCGACTCATTAGTAATATCGTGGATCGTAGGCTACCTCTTTCGAATGTTTTTCTCTTTTAAGGCATATCAATTTATAATATCAGGGTAACCTACAAAAAGTTACCATGAGACAGTTTAACCTGAAGGGTTGTTAGATTTCATGAATTTCTCGATATCAACGTGTATTTTGCGTGTTTTACCCCAAAAAATTACTAGTTGCAGAGCTAGAATAAATATATACATTAGTTCTTACGCTCTAGATTCAACGATACTCTGCAATCTCCCAATCACATTTCTCTACATACCTAATATCTTAAATACAGTATTAAACTTTGCTGATCGAACTTATAAGAGTAATAATGGCAACTTCACGGAGTCCTGAAAATTGAGTTCCAAAATATAGATTGAACAGAAGTGTCAGTTTCAAATAACCTGGATAATTGAGGTGCTTGTAATAATATTAGCACAAATACCTAAGATTGTTTTTATATAAGATTCAGATTTCGCAGCCATTTGAATAGGAATATTCGGATACACTAGTCAGAACTTGGGATTCTGAAAAACAAGAGCGTTGGTCTAGGAAAGGGCTTTTTATATTCAAGAGACCTCTGGAGGAGTGCAAAGAAATCCGGGTCCTAATGTAATTTCTCCTAGATATGGTGACATAGATCAACATTGAGTACGTTTACAAAAATTTGACTTAATTATCAACAGTTGACGCCGTGCAAAAATAATCACAGAACAGCGATGTTGTCAGTTAACCGTATTTTCACCAGGATCTGTTTGTAAGCTTGTTTTAATTTCTAAGTACTATTTATTTACAGATGGAAGTTAACTCAATGAATATAATAATTCTATTAAATATATTTTTACTGGTAATATGAAAATATTAGGGTCGGATTAAACCCCTCACTAGCCAGTTTTCATTTATTACTCTCACAATGAGGTCCGCTATGGAGTTAGCCCCGTATTTGTTTAAACTGCAATTATAAGCTCCGGAAAAAAACCCCGCACTAGTCAGTAATCATCTACCCTCATACTTCAATTATGAGATTTGGACTAAACCCCGTAGTAGCGAGAATTTGATAACTCTCACAATGCAAATATGAACCTTAGCAGCCGGTATTTGTTTACGTGATACAAATATGATCTCCGGAATAGACCCTGTAGTAGCCAGTACTTGTCTACACTCACAATACAAATAATCCCCGTAGTAGCCAGTGATTGTCTAAGCTCAGACTATAAATATGAGCTCCGAAATAAACCCCATAGTAGTCAGTAATTGTCTAAACTCAGACTACAAATATGAGCTCCGGAATAAACCACGTAGTTACCAGTAAACCAGTATTTGCTTATACTGCTTACATGATGCAAATATGAGCTCCGGGATAAACCCCGTAGTAGCCAGTACTCGTACAGCCTCACAATAAATATAAGCTCCGGAATATTCCCCGTTGTAGCCAGTATTTGTTCCCTCTCAGTGCAAATAGAGCTCCGGAATAAACCCCGTAGTAGCCAGTAATTGTCTAAACTCAGACTACAAATATGAACTCCGAAATAAAACAAATAGTAGTCAGTCATTGTCTGAACTCGGCCAACGAATATGAGCTCTGAAATGAACCCCGTTGTAGCCAGTATCTGATTACACGCACAATGCAAATATGAGCTTCGGAATAAACTACGAAATATCCAGTATTTCCTTACACTCACGTTGCAAATATAAGCCGTAGTAGCCAGTATTTGTCACGCCCCAATGGGAAATATAATATAATTAAATGAAATGATAAAGTACTGATTTACCATCCATTCAATATATTGGTTCATTAGTCTGGTTCACAAGAGCCATTTTTCGAAATTAGAGTTAAGACCAACCGAAAATTATGATCGAGGTGTCATTCGATTCGTAAAATATTTTTCACTTTTTTATTCACAATCAAAGGCATAAAAAAACGTAAATAAAACAATTAAAGATTTTTTTTTAATTATCCCTAATTTGTTTTCTTATTGGTAAAAACAATATATATTTTTTTTAATTTTAACGCATATTGTTTAAAAAATTGTTATTAACGAATGCATTGTTTACAAGATTTGAAAATTTTTTTTTTGGCATTTTACTTCATAAAGAAAATAATGATCTTTGAGAAAAAATTGTTTCTTAAAAAAAAAAAATTTATTGGTAAAAAAGTCTTTGTTAATTAAAATTTTTTTTTGTTGCTTAATATTAATATTAAGGAACCGTTTTTTTAATCATTATCAATATTGATCTCTAATACTATGGAGGAAATTATTTTTGTTTTACTTTTTATTTGTTTATTAAATAAACAATTTGTTATAAACGAATGAGTTTGTCGGTTATATTGTTTTTTAAATACTTCCAAAAATACTTAAATCAACCATGTATCGTTTGTTATGAAAAAATGTTGTTTTCTATTTTTTATATAATTTTTAAAATTTTCGTGCACTTTGACTTGACGATACAGCAAGAATACTTCGAGTCTTTTTTATTATTCGTTCAGCAATTAACAAATAGAGCTTCAAACAGACGCTCTAACTCTATTATTTATTAACTTTTTAATTTTTATAAACTTTTCTTCAAAAAAAATTTTTTTTAACTTAATATCTTATTAACTATTAAAAATACGACTAAAACCTCTCAAGTCTTTTTTATTCTCCGTTAATCAATGAACAAATTGAGCTCAAAACAGAAGATTTAACTCTATTATTTGATGAATAATTGAATTAAAATATGTGGGCAAACACATTTTTTGGAAGTTTCTTAGCGTAAGTATCTTATAAACTAAAAGTAAATGCGACATAATTTAAAATTTCAAAAGCTTTATTGATTCATTAATTTTTCATACTTCGCAATTATGGTTAACTTAATTTTTTGTTTTTTTCGGTAATCTTTCCGAACGTTTTGATGGTGGTGGCTCATTTTCTTCAGTTTCCGTTTCTTCTCGTGTTTAAATCTGGATTTCCTCGTTTTCTGTGACCCCTAGTGATGTTTCGGCATACTGTTGAGTAAATAATGTGTAATTAGCCGAATTTTCGTCATAATCAGTGGAATTATCTTCATCAGAATTTTGTAGACCGATTTGAACATCAACGTCATTCATATCGTCATTGTCATCGTCAATGGTCTTTCTCTCACTGTTTGCACAAATGTCACCTTTGCAATTCTTGCAGAAAGATGTGCATGGAAGTCCGTCTTTTTTGCATCCACATCTTTTAGAACAATCTTTTGTGCATGTACAATACTCTAGTTTTTTAGTTCAGTTTTAGTCGTATTTTGAATAGTTAATAAGATATTTAAGTTAAAAAGCCGTGGAGGAAAGTTAATACATATTTAGAAAAAAGTTGAAAAATACTAGAGTTAGAGCTTCGATTCAAAGCTCTATTTGTTAATTGCTGAACGGAGAATAAAAAAGACTTGAAGTGTTCTTGCAGTATCGTCAATAGTTTATAAGTTATTTTAATAACAATGAAAAACTGAAAGAATACAGGTCAAAGTGCACTAAAAAATTTAAAAAAAATTCATAACAAACGATACATGGTTGATTTCAGTATTTTTGGAAGTATTTTAAAAATAATATAACCGAAAAATTCATTTGTTTAAAACAAATTGTTTATTTAATAAACAAATAAAAAGTAAACAAAAAATTATTTATTTCTTCCATAGTATTAGAGAGCAATATAAATGATAATTAAATAAAACGGTTCCGTGATATTAATAATTATAAAAAAAAATTTTTTTTTTATCAACATTGCCTTTTTCACCAAATTTTTTTTTTTAAGAAATTATTTTTTTTTATTATTTTTGTCATGGATTTTGTGCCAATTTTTTTTTTTTGAAAATCTTATAAACCATGCATATTTCGTTTATAATAATTTTTTAAACAGAATGCGTTCAAATAAAAATTATATTGTTTTTAGCAATAAGAAAACAAATTAATAGGGATAATTGCAAAAAATATGCTTTTATTGTTTTATTTACGGTTTTTTTATGCCTTTGATTGTTAATAAAAACGTGAAAAATCAAAATTTTTGGATTTTTCCAACATGGATTTTTTTAAAGCCCCTAAGGAAGAGCTCCAAGGGTAAAAAAAATCCAGGTTTTTAGTTCAACAATTATCAGGGTTTTTATAATAACTTTCAACAAGTAAAATTTTCCAATTAACAAAGGCATAATTTATTCAAAAATAGAGGTAAACATTTTTTGCCGACGGATTATTGTTTATTGATATGTCTAGATGTCTTAATATTCGTATTTACTCGGTTAACATTTTTTTTTGTTCAGGAGTCAGATCCGGTCGGCGCCTTTTTCTTGCCGCTAAATTAAAATTACAAATATTTTTTTGGAAAGTTTCTGCTATTTAAGGGCCTTTTTTCAAATTTCGAATATCTCAAATAGTTTTTGAGTTATTTGCAAAAAACCTCACAAACTCTTTTTTGTTTAGTTAATTGTTTAAAACTTTTGCAATTTGTTTCTCCAGGTATTGGTTCCGAACTAACATTTTCTTAATGCAATTACGAATCGAATGACACCTCGATCATAATTTTCGGTTGGTCTTAACTATAATTTCGGAAAATGGCTCTTGTGAACCAATCTACATGTTCGAGAAAGGGAAATATACCGACCAATTCTATTTCTTAGCTCTGGATTAATGACAAAGACTAGAACCACATACTCGTCAGATTTATTTCAATGAAGCACATGTCTGTGAGGAATATGAACTAGGATTCTCATATATTATATATTGGATTCAGGTTGTTTTCTTCAGCCTAAAAAATCCAAATCAATCTATAAATTGTAGAATAGTTGAAAATTATCTTCAGCTAAACCTTGCCTCAATGACAATTTTGAAAATGACATAGATCTCGGCTCTACAAAAATATACATATTTTTACATATCAAACACACGAAATTATTCCTTAGAATGAAACATACCAAACAAATCCATTGGTTGGGGTGGCATAAATTAATCTTCTCAACTAGGATATTTCGTCAAAGATAATTGATACCAAAATGCCTACTGTTTTGGTATTAACGAATTGAAATATGAAAATGAATGAGAATATATCTGCGATGATGAAATATAATTAATTAAATACATTAATTCTTTGTTTAAGGGCTTTGTGCCAATGCCAAGAAGATAGTCTTCTGATAACAGGTTGTGTACCTATCTTGCTACCTGAGTAGTGGAGTTGGTTGACTAGACTATCACCACAAAAAAGTTGAAATCAAGCAGAATTAATATATCAATATAAGGTCGGGACTGATTTGGTCACAACTTGAATAACTGAAAGTTGCAAAATACAAATTACTGAACTGACAGAAAATCGTGCAAGGTAGAATAACGATTTTCATTGGGATTCAATGATGTTGAGGGGGAAAATCTCTGAAAATGAAAATGTATCTCTCTGGGGATCTCTGTACATGAAATAATAACTTAATTTATTTTTTGCTAAAGCGGAATATCTCAAAAATATGGTAATACATGCAATCAAAATACCTTTCGAATGAGGTATAATTCAATGCAGGTTGTCATTTGGAAATATGACTTTACCACTTTGAAAATCAACCTCTCTGAGAATTTTTCTGTAAATGATCTGTTAATGAAATAATTCATTCCATACATCATTCGGGACATTCTGACATGAAACGAACCAAATTGACAATTCATATTTCACAGCCAATTCGAAATAATGATTAATTACATGCACTCGATTGGAAATTCAATTATACAGATGTTATTATGCCAAACATATAATTGATATTAGAGTAGGCCATAACGGTAGGTGAGAGATCAATAAGTGACAATCAACACTGGTTAATCAAGGCATTGTATAACTGAAATTATAGAAGGAGATCATTACGAATGATAACTTATAATTTGATTAACATTCGATTCATCGATTCTTTATCCTGCTATTCTGTAAAAAGCAGCAGTTAGATGGATGAATTTTTTATAATAATGATCAGAAAATTTATTCCAAATGAGTTTATTCTATAACTTCTGTTGGATGCGAGCAATGTTAGTAGAAAAAGACTCTGCGAGAAAAAATCCAAATTATAAAACAATTAAAGGAGATTTAGAAGATTTTGAGAACGGGGGCAGATATAGTCCCCGAAACGTCAAGCAAAAACTATAAAAAGAAGTACCTTTTGAATTTAAAAAAAAAACTTTTTGATAGGCAAATTCAGAAAACGTTATTGACAAATTGAATCATTTTTCTATAGGAAATATAATTTGGTGAACGCAATAACTTATCGGGGTGAACTAATCAGTTTGCCCTTTCTACACTTGTATAGATTTTCCTGATTATATTTTCATTTTCAGACTGTGGAAGGTTACCCAAAAAACATGTCAAGAAACGTTGTTCCTCCACAAAAAACCACATTCATTCAATACTTACAAGTACGGTATGGGCCGCAATGTGTTAGGGATTTCAAGAATATGGAAAATCTTTACAAGAAATTTTCAAGTTCCCACAGTAGTCTTACTTTTCTATGCAGATGTCGAGATAATAGGATCATCCCGAAGGGTTTGAGATTAAAAATGCCATATCATAGCCAACAATGCAAAAGAATAATTGAGAGAGCGGGCCACGCAATGGTAAGAGAACGAATACAGTTTCACAGGAAAAACAAGGTAAATTTAGAAATGTTTATCAATAACCTGGAACAGTTCATGAAACAAAATCTGATTCGAAATGACTATGAATACTTACACCACTGTATTCACAATTCCTACAGATCTCAATTGACATCCGTCAGTTGAAAAAGTGAAAAAGACTGCGAGAAAAAATCCAAATTATAAAACAATTAAAGGAGATTTAGAAGATTTTGAGAACGGGGGCAGATATAGTCCCCGAAACGTCAAGCAAAAACTATATAGAGAAGTATCTTTTGAATTAAAAAAAAAAAATTTTTGATAGGTAAATTCAGAAAACGGCAAGTTATTGACAAATTGAATCATTTTTCTATAGGAAATATAATTTGGTGAACGCAATAACTTATCGGGGTGAACTAATCAGTTTGCCCTTTCTACACTTGTATAGATTTTCCTGATTATATTTTCATTTTCAGACTGTGGAAGGTTACCCAAAAAACATGCCTTGAATACAATGTTTTCAAAGAGAAACCACGAGCATGCCAAGAACCACTTACCCTCATAACCAGACACTAGCCAAGCAAGGAATTGATTGTTTTTTGAGAAATTATATTAACAATTTCACATATACCGAGGTTTTTGAATGAATTTGATATCATTCAAAGAAGTCAACTATCAAGTGCTTGTCGTGTACTCTGGCCTGCATCATTATCGATGATTCTGCGCGATGAATATATATATATATATATATATATATATATATATATATATATATATATATATATATATATATATATCATTCCTTTAAGGATTCTAAAATTGTTTTTTTTAAAAAACAAACAAATCTATAAATGGGCTCTATATATATATATTATTGAGAAATTTTTTTTTTTTTTTTATGTTCTGGTTCCCACGAAAAGGGATATCCTGTAATGTTCAGAGAACATCGTGGGAACCTAGGGAAAGAAGGTAGGAGTTGGTGTTCTTCTTAAATTTCTGAAGGTTGTATGCCTCGGGGAACACCTCCCTAGGCAATGAGTTCCAAAGCCTCGCTGTTCGTTGGATGAACGAGTCTTTGGAAAGTGATGTTCTGCAGGTTTCCAAAGTGACCACGAAGGGGTGTGATGACTGAACTTGACGGGTTAATCTCGAAGAGACTGCCAAAGCAGGAACGATTGTTGATATTTCAGAAGAGCATCGCCCATGAAAATATCTATAAAATAGAGACAAATCGCCAACTTTTCTACGGTGTTCCAGACAAGTGAGCGAGTTTGTAAGCGAGGCATCACCGACGAGACGAATTGCCCTTTTTTGGACAGAATCCAATAGCCTCAGGATATGTTTAGGTGCCGCACTCCAAATATGGGAACAGTATTCCAGGACAGGTCGGATCTGTGCCTTATAGATCATAAGCAGCTGACTGGGGTGAAATAGCTCTTGGCACGAAACAGAAAACCAAGTTTTGGGATGCACTTTTGGCAATGGACCTCACGTGATTTTCCCAGGAAAGGTTATTGCTGATAGTAATACCAAGCATCGATATGGATGGCTTCAGTGGTATGGTTACTCCTGACAAAGTTATGTTAGGCACAGTGAGATCGGCTTTTCTAGAGAAAAGACATGCTTGTGTTTTGTTTGCATTGAATTCTACCAAGTTATTAGATCCCCATTCGAGAATTGTTGCCAAGTCCATATTTATATTATTAACATTTCTTCCTCGTTCATTTCTGGTTTCACGGGCTGATATAGGGGCCCTGGAAGAGAAAGCGGTATGGAGGGTACTATCATCGGCAAAGCTGTGTACTGGACATGAAGTTGCTTTCAACAGGTCGTTGATGTGAAGTAGAAATAGTGTTGGTGCGAGAATGGATCCTTGCGGAACACCAGCATTTATGAGTAGAGTGTCAGATGAAACTCCATCGACCACTACATGGAGAGACCTGTTTGAGAGAAAACTAGCAAGCAGAGAACACAGCTGAGGGGGCAAGCCATAAGACGGAAGCTTGGCGAGGAGTCCCTGGTGCCAAACTCGATCGAACGCCTTGGAGATATCTAATGCCACAGCTAAAGTTTCTCCATGCTTTTCAATAGATAGCTGCCATATATGTGAGACGTAAGCGAGCAGGTCACCAGTTGATCTCTGATGGCGGAAGCCATATTGCCTATCGTTGACAATTCCTGAGTCTTCCAGATATTTCATGAGCTCGATGTTGATGGCTTTTTCCATGACCTTTGAAATAATAGATAGCAGTGCGATAGGTCTGTAGTTGCTAGGTAGGGCCTTTTTTAGGGACTGGCTGTACTCTTGCAATTTTCCAATTGGACGGAAATACCCCCAAATTGTAAGAGTGGTTGAACAACTTGCAAAGAACAGGTGTTAGTTCGGGGGCACATTTCTTGAGAACACTCGGCGGGATTCCGTCAGATCCACAGGCTTTGTTGGTGTTGAGACCCAGCAAAATCTTTCTGATAGTACGTTGGCGAAAGGTGATCTCGGCATGTGACTGTCAATAGGTGTAATGTTCGGGGTTGTTTTCCCGATGAATCTAGAGTGGAATTTCCAGCAAATAGGTGCGCAAAGATATTGGCTTTTTCCTGGGCAGTCGTTGCTAGTGTTCCATCTTCTTTGGTTAGGGAAGGAAATGAGCTGGAAGTGAAATTTCTTCCCACAGCTTTGGCGAAAGACCAAAATGAACGGGATCCGTTAGGACATTCAGCAAGTTTTGATCTTATTTTGGCTTTGTGGGCATCTTTTGAGCATTCTATTGTCTCTTTACATATGCCTCTAGCCTCGACATATGCTGCTCTGGTCTCAGGGCCCGGATTTTTTAGCCATCGATGATATGCTGCCTGTTTGGAAGCCACAGCTCTAGAGCAGTTTCTGTTAAACCAGGTCTTATCGGATGATGTTCTTCTTTCGGTATTCGGTATGTAAGTTTGCATCCCCAACATGATGATTTCAGAAATTGTCTCAGCACATCGTGTTGGATCTACTGAAGAGAAACAAACTCTCTTCCATGGAAACGCTGAGAAAAACATACGAAGACCTTCCCAGTCGGCCGAATTGTAATGCCACATGAGACGGGGTGGTATTGTGCAGCTCGATGGTAAATGGAAAGAGCATGTTGTGGAGATGAGGGTGTGGTCAGAGTTTCCAAGTGGGGCACAAACTTCTATTCTATACGGGTCAGGATTGGTGGTGAGGAAAAGATCTAGTGTATTGGCAGACTGGTTGTTGACATCAGGGATGCGGGTTGGTAGCTCGACCAGTTGTTCTAGACCATGAGTGATGGCGAAGGCCTCGGCTTGACGACCTGCATCATCTGTTTTGTTAGAGAATTTGAGCCAGGCAGCGTTATGTACATTAAAATCTCCCATGATTATGGTTTCAGCTGTTGGATGGTTCTCCTGAATGTAGTCCAGTTTGAGTGATAAAAACTCAAAGAGGTCGTTATATGAAGGTTCATTAGGTGATAGATAAAGGCAGCAGAGGAACTTAGTCAGTTTGGTATCAGATAGCTTGAACCACATCACATCAAAGTCTTTCGGTTCCAAACTCTCTTCACGCTGGCATGAAAGGTTAGCCTTGGCGTAAAGGCAAACGACTAAACAATTAAAATATTATTTTTAGTGTAGACGAAACAACTACTTCCGAAGCAACTGAATAATCTATATATTTAAGGGAAAATAAATCAAGAATGAATTTGTTTGCGGCTCTATTAAGACTCAGAAGAGCTACAACATCGGAAATACCAGACGCCCAATTGAATACAATAATCACATACACGTACTTTAATGAAACTTTCATTAATAAACTTGTTGATTCTTAGCAACTTTGAAAAAATAAACATTTCACCAATATCTTCTTCAATTATAGAAAATTTTGTCTCCTAATGTGTTCCTTTCTAATTTTATATTGTGTGTTTTCAGATCAATTTTTTGTGTCCCATGTCGAAACGGTTATTTACCCATATACCCAATATATACCCATATACCCAATTCTGATTCTTTATTTTTTTATGCGTTTAGTTTTCATTCAAAATATTCCTGATATTTTTACATTTATATAAATAAATATATAATATATAAATAAATATATAAATAAATATATATATAAATATATGTATAAATAAATATATAATATTTTTACATTTATATAAATAAATAAATAAGTTTTGCACCTTCTTTCACAATAATTACATACCAAATTGTAGAGCAAAATCAACACGTCTTGAATTGTCCAATCTCATTCGAATCCTAATCTGTAACCTAATCTAAATCTTTACCCTACATGCGAATGTCATTCATAAAAACATACATGGTAAATGCCTTACTGAATTAGATATCACAACACAGGCTTCAAAGCCTAGCGTGAGTCTACTCCAGTAATGCATCTAAATATAGAATTCCATTTGTTAAATAAAAACAGCCATTCTAGATATAAGAATTGTAAACCAATTTGAGAATGGTACTAATGACGAATATTGTATTATTTATATTGAATATTTTATTTATATTGAATTTGTAGATTCAATTCTAGCTGTTTGTTTTAATTTTAGATTATTTTCACTATTTTGAATAACATCTATGTGTGTAATTTAGTGTCTACGGAAATCCAAATGAACATAGAAGGACAAGGCAATGTAAATAAAGGTAGGACGTTCTACATTGAAAAAAAAATCGAGATTCAAGTAAGTATTTGAGTAATAATTGATATACATGCAATGAAATTAAATGAGAAATATATGTCCCCATAAACGTACATACCAAAAAGTTAATCCTATATTTGCAATTATATCACCAGAAAGTATTTTTCCACTTTGTGATGAACCCTGTAGAGCTACCTCAATTGTCTCGCTGGCGAGGAAACAAAAAAGAAATAATTCGTTTTAACCATTGTCAACAACTACACCAAATGAAAATGATTGAGAGATGGTAAAAAAACCGTATGTTCAGATCAGCCCAATAAAATGTCCGAATTGAAAAATTGGTTGTCGAAAGATCCTTTGACATCATTCGAGAAGTAGAAAATATTTATATGTATATAACAGGATATTAGCTGTCAATGACAATCGATTGTGGTCCGGGGTCGCCTTCATGCCAAACCTATTCAAATACGTTCCTTTCATGCGGATTTACATACCAATCGCCCGTCAGTTGGATTCTCATATCGTTTATACCTCGAAATAAAATTATAAGAAGGAGTTTAATAGAGTAATTGATCCATTCTCTAGTCCCATATTTTTAGCCGCACGAAACGCAACAAATTCAAAAAGAAGGGAACTTCAAATGTTACCGGACAAGAGAAAGGTTAGTGCATCAGCATTTAAACATACAGAGTACATAGCAATGATAGAATCGTGGGATGAAAATACACCGAAAGGATTACAAATAAAAAAATCTTAATTGCTTCTGTATAACTTGCGTGGAGAGGAAATGAAGGAGCGTCATGCTTGACTCATTATTTTCTAAAGGAAACTGGAAATTATATTCCAACTGGTAGAATACAATATAATCCTATTTTTACCAAAACCACACAGGGAGGAGCAAATCCGTGTGCTAATAATAAATGGCTTATACCCAACCATAATGAAGTAAGTCGTTGTCCAGTGAGATTTCTAGTTGAACTAATGATAAAAAGAATCGAAAACATCAATATTAAAACAGAAAGGTTATTTCTGACAGTAAATCCTAACTGGAGAAAACAAAAAACCCTTGGCTGTTACAAAAATATGCCAATTGGAGTGCATGAAATTAGTAAATTGACCAAAAAGTTTGCAGCATTGGCAAATTTAAATATGACAAACAAAATAAATCATTCTCTCCGAGCCACTGCTGTTTCACAATTGGCAAAAGCAGGTGTATCGGAACAAGAACTTATTAAAATAACAGGACATGGTAATAGCAATTCTATCAAACCCTACCAAAACATAATAAATAAGATGAGATCCAATTTTAAAAACGATACAGGTTTAAGTAATAACACCTTCGGAATTTCTAGCACTTCAATGAAAATAATTCAGTTAAAAAAATATATTAATTGTAATTTTCATTGTACCAATTTGTATTGGAATTAATAAATTGTTTATATTTAGTTAATCGTTTAATAATCGTATCAAATACAATACGTACTTCAAAATAGTATTTATTTTGTTATATATCTCAAACTTCCTGCATAATTACAAATCGTGTCAGTTTGACAGAATAATTTGAACTGTCAAACCGACACTCTTTGTAATTATGCAATAAGTTATCGATGTATAACCTGATTATTTTGAAGTACTTATAAGTACTGATTATATAATAATATCTACGAAACTATTCAGTCTACTATTAAGTATGACGCGAATTTCTTTAAATATACAAATATATGTTTTCTAGGTCATTTAGTGGAGACAAAACAAATATAATAATTGTCTGAAGTAAAACTTCTTTGGGTGCGATGACAGTGAAATTTCAAGGTCGAATATGAGTGAAGTTTTTCTGATGCAAAAAGGACAGAAAATAGGTTCTTGGTCAGAGAGAGAAAAAGAGAGAACTATGCCATATAAATTGCTGGGTAGTTTCGGGAAACAGAAAAGAAAACGGTGATATACCCAACGATTATCTCCCGGCCACAAAAAGGCAGAGAAAAGGTCCATTTCCGGCATTGCTAGCTACCAATGGTAATTTAACTAACTCTATAATGAATCCCGCTTATTGTAGAAGCTCTAGAGTAGGCATTTCAAACAGTTCAGACAATGAATCATATAAAGCAGAAGATGAAACGCACCAGAATCCGAAAATTAGTTCAGGAGCAGGAGCAATAATTCAATACATTTCATTTACTTAGTTATATACATACAAATCTATACTTTCAAAATAATCGCTATGCATGCAAAGTTTTTGTACAACCTTATACCATAGGGTGAGGCAAGGGACGTTATACGTTCATTTGTTCAATTGAAAAAAAGTTTCAAGTTTTACTGAGGATTTCTGAAAATTTCGAGTACCTAAAATGAATATTTAAATCCAGTATTATCACAGATATTTCAGATTCCTACCGGTAGATACTACTTCCGTTATTTTTAAGTTGATTGAACTGTGACATTAGATACTGTTTTAATAATATTAATTATGTAGGAAAAAATCATATTTAGGTTCCAGAAGAATCAAGTTCGACATTTTTATAGGTCAATGGAGCATTGACCATTTTGGTTGAGTAAGAGGTATCTCTACTGGTGCCATGGAAGATTAACAAATTTCGAAACGAAATCTGTGTCAAAATGATTCAGATATAAACTCTTTCAATCTGAATGCCATGACTACGATGTTTTCACTTATCCTGCTTCAGATTTATACAAATACTAGCTGACCCGACAGACGTTGTCCTGTCCAAATTTTTATAATCCCAATTTTTTTTTTCCTGAAAACTCTCGTCCGCGTAGAATTTCTTTTTTTTCTATTTTTTGTGTTGTTCCATCTAGATTATGCCTTTGACTCTGTCTACTTCCCGTTTTCCCTTTATCCTGTTTTTCGGATTAAAAAAGGAAACATTCATTCGCAATTGCATATTATTTTGAAAAATCACGGCCATTGTAAATTGTAATGATTCAGATATCGGTTGAACACTGTTGCCAAGCAATATTCTCGCATGTACAGTTTACGAACGAAAGTTTGTTAGATTCTACTAGTGTTTTCTGATTGGCTGGTGAATAAAATATCGTAATTAGCAACCAATCAGAAAACAGTACGCGATGTGCAGGAGAATCAATATATATTATTTTTGTCTTTTGCTGGCTCTTTAAACTAAACACCGAGTTGTTCCGTGCATATTTTGAAGAGTAGAAGACAAGATGGATCACTCGTCGCATTTATGAATAAAGTAGTAAATTTAAATTCTGGTTGGATTCCGGAGTCGACAAACAGTCTGCGGGCGTTCACTAGATATCTAGTAGGAAAACGCCCGCACAGTGATTGGCGACTCCAACTAGAATGCAAATTTACTATTTCATTCATAAATGCGACGAGTGATTCATCTTGTCTTTTACTCTTCAAAATACGCACGGAACAGCTCGGTGTTTAGTGTTAAGAGCCAGCAAAAGCCAAAGACAATAATGTACAAATTGATTCTCCTGCACATCGCGTGCGGTTTTCTGGTTGGTTGCTAAATACGATCTTTTATTCACCAGCCAATCAGAAAACACTAGTAGAATCTAACAAACTTCTATTCGTAAACCGTGCATGCGAGAATCTTGCTTGGCAACGGTGTTCAGTTCACCCGATGTCTGAATCATTACAATTTACAATGGCCGTGATTTTTCAAAACAATATGAAATTGCGAATGAATGTTTTCCTTTTCAATAGTGTTTGTGTCGCTTGTTTCTTACCAGTGACCGTAATAATTATGTAAGTGCCTCAAAGCAGAGTATGAAGTCAACTAGTTCTGACTTTATCACCAGTTTGGGTATAACAAGGTTAGATGTTTTCTTCACTTTGGAGTGGAATATATATCTCAGACAGCCTGCACTGTATTCATTTACCACACAAATCAACCTTCTACCTTATTCAAATGTCGAGTTAAATGTTTATTGAATTGAGCAATTGCCGAAGTTTTCTTCTGAGCAGGTCACCTGAAATTAGGCGGGTGGCTCCTCCCAAAATTTTGTCGAATTTTACAAATAACAAAACATGTTTTCAATTTTTTGTTCAGATTTTTAACCACTTTAATTCGTTATGAAATGGCATTATACACTCGTCATTCACGGGTGTGCATGAGGGTAGATTACACCCTGTATATTCCTGAAAACTTTTTTAGGACAAAGAAATTTCCAATAACTTTTCTAAAAATCCTTTCTTTCCCTAAAAACCACATTCGTAGTATTACGAACATTAAAAAAAAATTTAGCCAAATCGTTGTTTTTATAAAATGAAAAAAAAATGTTACTCTGACCGGGATTCGTTCCTGTGACGTTCTGCTTGGTAGGCGACAGGCAAACCGCTGAGCTATTTTCTTGTTTGGTAATAAATGACTCGATACTCTTTTTCTCGCCAAATTCAACTATCCTATTTTTTTCCGTTTTAAACATCTAGGGCTACAACGAACAATAAAAAAAGAATCGATATCTATTATGTAGATTAAAAAATAAGTATACAAATATTGATAAAAAAAAACGTTTCAAATAGTAAAACTATTTATATTTGGGAAGCCAAATTATGAATTACAAAATAATAATTTGAACTGTTTTTTCAAAATGCTCCTATAATGCACTCACTATTAGTTGGTTTGTATAAAAATTGATAATTAGAATATTGTAGCCTGAGTCTCATGATATAAAAAATATGGAAATGCCCAATATTTGGATATTGGTTAATAGGATTGTATGCGTGGATTACATAGACATATTTCGTCGTTTCTAGATATTTAAACGTTTTTCGGTAGGGTACTTTTTTTTAAATGTATCTCAAAAAGTAATTAAAATATAGATAATATATATATATATATATATAAATATATATATATATATAAATATATAAATATATATATATATATATATATATATAATATATATATATATATATATATATATATATATATATATATATAATATATATATATATATACAGTATCCGGCATAAAGTTCGCAGCATATGGAAAACTTTTTTATTATTGATTTCTCAAATGAAATCATTCGTGATAAAAACCTCTGTTTCATCCCAAACCCGAAATGCAAACACCAAAATTGAATTTTAAACGACCCTATGCGAGGAAGATAGAAAAGCATGCTTCGTTTTCAAAATAATATGATCCCATCACTTTATTTCTCACGGTAGAATTCAAATTAATGGGGAAATATTGTTCAAAATCGAATGTTGATCCAGAAATTCGAATCATAGCCATGACCAATTTCATATTCCAACTTTTTTTCCCATTTTTTCCTCATCGCCCTGTAAGGAATATTATGCTAGACGAATGGTATATTGTTAGATATGATGATATCACTCTCTGAATGTTTTCTCATTTCTCCCTCCCATCGGAAAATCACATTATTTGAATTATGTGACGGAATTTCACAACATCTTGCTACAAATAGTAAATAAAACTTAATTGTCTCCAAGGTATGATGCCAGAATGAAAATGAATTTATTTTCACACTACGAATAACATTTTTTAAGACAATCAGGAATTGTAAAATATGACAATTTTTGTATAGTATTTTTTTAAGCAAGACATCAGAATGCACCTACAATATTTTATTGCATTTATGGCAGCATTCAACGTACAAAATTAAGGTTTTAGTCCACTCGAAAAATGTATTCACGTATTATTTATGAATTTCGAAATATCGTAAGTTGTTACATTCGACTTCCCTAGCAATACCCAGCTTCCATAGTTTTGTTCTTTGAATTTTACTGTAAATGATTGAGATACAGAACATTTACCGATCACAGTTGGCTTTGGAAACGAATTCATTTCTAATTGTAAACAAACCATTTTTGACGCATCAAGAATAACTCTCAAATCTGTAGAGATTTCAGTAGTTTTTCAATACAATCATGGCTGCTCGACAGGTAGAGAAGTATACAGGAGAGAGCGGAGATTGTAATGATACATGGTGACAATTATCATACTTGTAGAGACACTGCCAATATTTTTAATGGAACACATCCAGGTAAAACATTCATAATTCGACCATTACAAGACTTTTGAAAACATTCAGGGAATCTGGATCGGTTTCGAAAAAATACAAAGTGACACATAAACGACCGATAACTGAAAATGAAGAAACTGTTATGAATATTATGCTGTCTACGATTGAAAATCCAAGAATGTCATTATCGCAAAGAGGAGAAAATCCTGGTATATCGGATCGATCAATGAGAAGAGTTCTAGGTAATAATAAATTCAAACCGTATAAACCAAAATTTATACACACTTTGAAACCGAGAGATCCGGATAATCGCTTGGATTTCTGTTTCTAGTTTCAGTCTATGATGGAAGATAATAGACAGTTTTCGAAAAAAAAAATTTACAGTGACGAGTCAACCTTCACATCAAATGGGGTAGTCAGCTCCCAGAATTGCAGGTGGTGGGCAGATAATAATCCCCATTTTAGGATGCAATGTAGAGACCAATATCACTTCAAAGTTAACGTCTGGTGCGCAATTATTAATGACATTATTGTTGGACCAGTATTTTTCAGACAACCACTGAACTCTGCAAGATACTTAAGAATGCTGCAGACGTTTCACTCCGATTATTTAGATGATATTCCTCTAGATATGAGAGCTGTAATGTATTTTCAACAAGATGGTGCATCCGTTCATTCTACGCTAGAAGTGATAAGGTGGTTAAACGAAACATTTCCGAATCGATGAATTGGAAGATATTCCAATAAAGCTTGGCCCGCCCGGTCACCGGATCTCACTCCAGGAATTGTATTCGGGGAATAGCTCCCCAGATACTAAGAAATATTCATGATGCAATGCACCGCCGTACTATGCAGTGTATTCAGAATGGAGGATTCCACGTAGAATAAAGCATAGGACATATTTGTTTAAAACAATGTTATTTGTATTGTGAAAATAAATTAATTGACATTCTGGCATCATACCATGGAGACAATACAGTTTTATTTACTATTTGTAGCAAGATTTTGTGAAATTCCGTCACATAATTCAAATAATGTGATTTTCCGATGGGAGGGAGAAATGAGAAAACATTCAGAGAGTTATATCATCATATCTAACAATATACCATTCGTCTAGCATAATATTCCTTATGTAGTACAGGGCGATGAGGAAAAAATGGGGAAAAAAGTCGAAATATGAAATCGGTCATAGGTGGCTATGATTCGAATTTCTGGATCAACATTCGATTTTGAACAATATTTCCCCATGAATTTGAATTCTACCGTTAGAAATAAAGTGATGGGATCATATTATTTTGAAAACAAAGCATGCTTTTCTATCTCTCTAATTTTTATTATAAAGATTTCAATAATTCCCTCTCCTGGATGACAACACAAATACAGCAGCGATATGTAATCAACTCCCTAATAATGTACACAATTTACACAAAACGTTTCAACGCTATTATATATTCAATCCATTGGAAAAAAGGCAATGTTTACCATTATAGGAGCAAATGAATTCCAACACGGCATTTATTTCAACGGAAAATACATTTAACGTTTAATGTAAACATTTTCAAAGCATTCAACTTTTGGAATCAGTTGGAGGTAAATATTTAATTAATTCAGTCAATATAATTGCAACCTGTTGCAGAGATGCAATGGTGTTGGGTTCATTTGAGAGAAAATTGCATCACTTCGATTTGATTTTTATATTTTGGAAGTTGGATCGTGAATCAAATTGAGTCCATGATTTTGATCGGAAACGCTTGACTTGAATGACATCAACAAAAATTATGATTATCTATCTGGAATCCCCAATATGGAATATACATAAACTGATAAGAAAGTATTCATAATGAATTTCTCACTCATGGTAATAAAAAACAAATACTATTAACTATTATCAAAACTCTTTACTTAAGTGGAGTTACACATTTATTTATTCGTCTGGATATGCCATTCCAAATGAAGGTATATCATAAAAAAATCCATTAAAAAAATCAAACAAGTCATAAGGAAAAAACCTGGATTTGACCTATTCTCTGGAAAAGTCCAGTGATATTTGTTAGGAGAAATATGAGATAAACCGAAATGTCTTTTCCTATAAGTTTGCTGGGATGTTGTAGACATTTTTGTGGAAAATGAAAAAAATGCCAGAGCATCAGTTTGATGACCAACATTTGAAGTATAATAGGTTGAACAATAAATAAATAAGGACCCAAATACAGAATCATATTGCTTGGCACATCTCAGGATTTTGACAAAGTGTAATTTTTTATCTAAGACAAATATTTCTTGGTTGAGGGAGGAATCGAATGAATTGCTAAAATGTAGTCTAGCAGTCAACTAACACCGTATCGACATTTGTTGACGACACTGCATTCTTATACCAAGATGATTCTATAGAAAACGATCCAGAAACAAGTACGGAGGTTCCAGAACAATGTGGATTATTTAAAACGATCACTCATTGGAGTGGTACCTCAACATGTCACTAATATTCATCTCACAAAAGTAAAAAAAGACATTTGCATTATTCACAAGACTCTCATAAAGTTAACGAGAATGATTACATCATAATAACATGTGAACAAGTTTTAACAACTGATTTTTGTGGAAAAAATAATAAAATTCGCTGAAAAACTCAATGAAGAAATAATACTTTTCGAGGAATCTTATTAGGATCAACTTGATTTCCCAAGTATATTTTTCTAGAAAATTAACGATCCAATGACATCAAGGGTTTTTGAAAAAGGAAGATATTTGCAAAACGTCACTTGATAAAATATGTTTATTTATTCTGAATCTTTGAATTTTTTTCGTTGTGAGATCTTTCAAAGAAATTTAAGACGTATATTTGGGCGAATTTCCTATCCTGCGCTATTGAAACTTTATACTCACAGGCTAATATTTAGATCAAATGGAATATAAAACATTTGGGATGATATTTCATCCTTATGGAAATTTTTACATCATACCGGGAAGGAATATTTTGAATTGAAGCCTTTTTTAATTCTGAGAATCGTCGTTGGAGAGGATTCACTATCATGGCAAGTAAGTATTTTATGGAAGTCAAACTTTGATGATTTAAATTCTGAGTATTTTACATTTTGCATTTTTTTGGGGTCAGTAAATACGAAAATGTTTTCATAACATAGCTGAGAACAAAAATGATTAACTTACCAGTTCTACCGATTCAGCGTATTGAAAAGAAATGGTTACATACCTGGAACATAAAAATAAAACAATGTCAGTTATCCTCGCAACAATAATAAAGGAAGAAGTAGACGAGATTCCTTATTATGAAATGAGAAGTTAAATTACAGTTGATCTGTTTGAAAATATGAACAGTGTGTTAATAATAGTAGTAAGGAATTATCTACTACTGAATGATAAACTTCAGTCACTATCTTCCATCGTTCAAAATAACCTATTGGGAGGTATTCATGTTGAAAAGAAAAACATTCTCAATTGAATATTGAAAAATAAAAATTAATTTTCCGAAATAATATTTCTTTTCAATATTCAATTCAGAATGTTTCCTTTCCAATCATGAAGTTCTAGTACACTGATATAAACGTATTTTTTTAGGAATTACCAGCAGGGTTGAATAAAATTATAGAGCCGAATAAAAGTTCAATTTAATACTGGATAATTAACAGAGCTCATAATACAGTATCAGTTACAAAAACAAAATATGTTATCATCATCATTTCAAACTCTGAAACTGATATGAAAGTCAATTTTTATTTCTAATGGAATGGGCAAAAATATTGAAAAACTAATAAGATGAACAAAATCCTTTTTCGGCAAGGAGTAATTGAATTTATTGGAAAATTAAAAACAATCAAATTTACAATACAGTTCATATCAAATGCTATTGAGCAATCTTTTTACAGTCAGGAAAAAACATATACTTTGTCCTTTTTTAACCGACGAAACCAAAAAGGAGGAGGTTCTCTAGTCGACCCGTATATATGTTTTTTCCATCATTTTTTTTATGTATGATCACTCATAACTTTTTACTGAGGCGTCCGATTCCGATTACATTTGAATTTAAAAGATGAAATCCACCCCTAAGGGTAGCAACATGAAGGATATTGATCACTCACCCTCTGAATTCTGGTCCGTTAACCGATTCTATCAGGCATAACTTTGTACTGGGTTCTTCGATTTGGATGATTCTTTTTTTAATAGATAGGGTATACCTTATATGTAGATTTCGAATGGAATTATATACCCTTACGGGTAGAAAAATAGGGGATAATTGATTTTTCACTTATGAACATTGGCACACGGATACGTAGTTGACAATGACAGATCGCTACTGACATTATTTCTGATCCACATCCGTCAAAACCATTATATTCTATGAGAGGATGGAATGATATACAAAGTAATGAAATAAACTAACCAGAACAACAAAAATAATTTATATTACAACAAATAGTAAAAGTTGATAATCATATTATTCAACTGGTAATAGTTGAAGTAAGGTGGGTAAGTAAGTAATAAAAAACAAGTAGGTAGTAATTAGTATATTTTAGCCATAAAAATTTGAAAAATTAAAACATTTTAACAAAAAATTCAACCGACGAAATACGGAACTGAAAAGTAAAAAATAAAATAAACCTTCTTAGTCTCAGTAACTAAGCTCCTAAACTAATGTAAGTAACTAATTTTGAGTCGGCGCCAAACAAACAAGCAAATGAATTGGGTAAGGCGTAAAATGATGGCATCGCGTTGCGCCGTGACATTCTGATAATTTTTTTGAAGTAATTTAATGATGTTCGTTGATTGTTTGTTTGGCGCCGACTCAAAATTAGTTACTTACATTAGTTTAGGAGCTTAGTTACTGAGACTAAGAAGGTTTATTTTATTTTTTACTTTTCAGTTCCGTATTTCGTCGGTTTAATTTTTTCTTAAAAAGTTTTTATTCACTGGCAGCACGACTTCGTGGTTTCAGGTATAAAATAAACATAAACCATAGGCGTTACATTTCTTACCAAAATGTAGGACAGAAATTCAATGATACTTATTACGAACTTTTATACTGTAAACACGGATTTACTTAGGAGCAAGTTATGAGAATATGGTTAAATACCTACAAAATGAATACTAATACCTATTCCCCTCACCACTTGTTATTATGAAGGAATTGAAATGAATATTTGAGCTCAATTACTATAGTAAAAATAGACAGGTCGAAATAAAATATTTAGATGTAAATTTCCGAGATACACTTCAACTGTATATTCGTTTCTAAGAATCGGACATTATTACAAAATGAGGATTCCTAGTTAATACCTCATAATTAAAATTTGCTTACTTCTTAGGTAAAACCAATACAATTCGAAATTGTTATTATGAAGGATAATGAATGCAACGTGGATGTACCTGCTCCATCATAGGATCATTAGTTGGTATTGAAAGCAAATGAATAAAGGAATTCTGGGTTCCTCCCGTCGGCTAGTTTCTACAAAATACAATAGAATACTGTTTTGCTGTGGAGGGGAGTCCGTGACGAGCTACTGCTTATTCTTAATACGTTTGTGATCTTTGAGTAGTGTTTATGAAAATGGCATCGGGTGCAAACTTTACACCAGTTAAACCCAATACATTTGTAAGAGAAAAAACTATAGTGCTGAATGTGCATGATGCACTTTTTTATCAATAACCCACGAGTTCCGTTCGCCAGATAGTGTCTACATGTTCTGATACGACGGGAGTGAGTAAAAGAACAATTTACAGGTTTTTAATCGAGAGGAAAAGTGGAGTCATTAGTGCACCAAAACTAAATTCAGGAAGGAAGTCACTATCAATCGATGACTTTGATAGGACTGCCATCCCTTTTTATATAAATAAAGAGATACCAACAATAGACAAAGTTCTACAGTCAATTCAGGAAGACGACGATTTACCATGAGTAGGCAGAACCAAATTATGGAAACTGTTACGCGAAATAGGCCTTTCCTGGGAAAAGCAGAATAGAAAGTTCCTCCTTATAGATAAAGACGAAATTGTGCGTTGGAGAAGAAATCATTTAAGGACGATCAGGAAGTATCGGTCTGAAGGAAGGACAATTTATTATTTGGGCGAAATATGGCTTAACAAAGGACATACTGTGCAGAAAACATGGGTCGACACTAATATAAAAACTTCGCGCCAAGCAGTCATGGAAGGATATTCCACTGGGTTACCTGCACCGATCGGAAAAGGGCGTAGGTCAATCATCACCCATATTGGAAATAAGCAAGGTTTTGTCGATGGTGGTTTGCTGCAATTCGTCTCGAAATCAACAAAAAATTACCACGAGGAGATGAATGCGGATGTGTTTGAGGACTACTTTTCACAAATGATAGATCTGTTGCCTGCAAATGCCGTTATTGTCATGGCTACCATTCCAAGCTCAAGGAAGCGTTGCCAACATCAAAATGAAAAAAAAACAGCTATATTTGATTGATTACAGCAGAAAGATCTCCCACATGATAATAGCATGGTAAAAAAAGAATTATTATCCATTGCGAGGCAACACAAAGCAAACTACAAACAATACGTAGTTGACGAAATGGCTAAAGAAAAAAAGATGGTTGTATTACGATTACCTCCATACCATTGTCAGTTCAATCCTATCGAGCTCATATGGGCTCAAGTGAAAGGAGACGTTGCTAGGAACAACACTACTTTCGAATTGGATGATGTACGTCAGCTTCTTCTAGCATCGTTCTCCAAAGTGACAAGCGACAATTGGAAAAATGCTGTGAATCATGAATTAACAGAAGAACAAAAGATTTGGGATCTTGATAATTTAATTGACCAAACTGTGGAATCTCTAGTAATTTCAATAGGACCTGAAGATTCATCTGATTCGGATACCGATGATGACTGTGAAATGGACATTTAGGTAAGTAACTACATACATTTATTACCATCACTATTTGCAACTAAAACATTTTAGGTGATCTGCCGAAGTCGCGCACAGGATGCAGTTATAATGGTTTGACAAGTGTAACTTTGATACAATCGATGAATTATTAATTATTACTCTAATTTTAATATTGTTATAAACATGTATTGTTTCTTGGAAAGTTTTATGAATAAATAAATATTAAAACATGGTTTACCGAACGCACGTCACTGATCAGTACTTTTACCATCGATGCTTTGTAATAATTTCATCGTTCTATTGTTATTAAATATAAAACAGTGTGGACTAGAAAAGTAAACTCGAAAACACATAAAGTCCTATCAAAACATGTTTGTTACCATGAAATGTATTTGAGCCGTCGGTAAACAACTTTTCGCAGATTTGCATTTATAATGAGGGTGTTTAGCTGCCACTGAAAAAACGACAGAGTGTAACATATAATAGATCGCAATTGTGTCAAATGGTTCCTCTGATTTTCCATCTCTTTCGATGTCATCATTCGAATTCAAAATGGATATCAATCAGCCTCCTTATCGGATTGCTCACGTTTGATTTTAATAAGGAAGAAAAAGAACAACAACAAAGTCTCGCGGTTTATTCATACACAATGAAGAGGAGGAAAAAAATAATATAATTATGACAAATCATCTGCTGCTTTTAAACTTTCCTTTTTTCAAAATAATGGCCCAGCTAATTATTGTTAGTCCCTGAAGAAAACCGGGGACACGGTCGAAACGTCGACAAAATAAATGTTTACTTCCTAAAAGAAGACTGTCATTCACAAAAAGAACCAAAACCCGAAGAAACTCAAACTCCATTATATATATATATATATATATATATATATATATATATAATTATTTGCAAATGCAGAATGATACTTTACATAGGTACCACTTAATAAATAAGCGAACAAATGTATACGCTCAAAAATATATACCGAGTTAGTCGAACGTGTATTTTGTGAGTTTTATGAAACGATTGAGTTTTAACAAGATCAACTTTTCTATAAAATTGATAATGGTGGACTTCATCATATGTGTGAGCACTGTATATGAGTTATTACGGCAGCTACTGAATGATTCAGTTGTTCCTGAAGCGACAACCTGTGATAATTATTCGATTCCATATCACATTTCCAATTCATTGGCTCTAACATGATAGTATCTAGTTATCGTAATATCGAATAGTGCACTTGACAGTGTTAATAATGAACGCGATGATGTAATTGATATCGCTGTATACATTAGTATTGATCCTTTTCAGCTCAATAATTAGTGGAATGCGAAATGGAATAAATTCAAAGGTGTGGTGATGATGAAAAGTTCTCAAACAATGTGAGCGTCATACAGATATACACGAGAGGAACCAAATAAATGGGTTGAATCAATAATTGACTATTTTCTACTCAAGAATGTTTTGTTACTGGAGATGGACCTACATAGGTCAGAAACATGTGTTAAAAAATAAGTTGTAGAGTACAACTTGAACTCTTCTTCTCTTCATTCCCCACTCTAATTTGAGATAAGATGGGCTTTTTCAAGAAATTCAAATATATAAGTCAATAGGCAAGCAGAGATAGGAGGTGATCATTACCTGCTCAAAATGAACATGGAGGATTGGAAAACGATTGGATAATAGACGAACAAAAATAAATGAAAAATTGAGAAGTTATCTGTACATATATAATTACATGTCTTGACTGACTGACTCACTGACTAATTGACATACGAAAAACGCCCAGACCAAGAGGTGAAATTTTCCATGATGACACAGATAACCACTAAGAAAGGTTTTATTAATATTCTATACCTAAAGGGGTGAAAAAGGGGGTTAAAAGGGGGTGAAAGTACCATCAGTTTTGAAGTTGGAGTCATGAAAATCGGTATTTCAGCTTTTCTTTTCAATTAAAGAAAATTTTATTATTGAAAATTCTATCTTAAAGGGGTTAAAATGGGGGTTGAAAGAACCGTTAGTGATGACGTTGGGGTCATAAAAATTGGTATTTGAGGTCTTTGTTACAAATTAAGAAATACGCGTTTTATTGTTTTTTGGAATTCAACCCCTGAATGGGTGACATGGGATTGGAAGTTTGTATAGAGTTTCCGTTAGTTTTTAAGTTAGGTCTTCGTAACAAATAAAAAACACGTGTTACAGTGTTTTTAGAAATTCAACCCCTAAAGGGGTGAAATGGGGACTGACATTTTTTATAAGGGTTCCGTTAGTTTTTAAGTGTCATGATTTGTCTTTCTGTTACGGATAAAGAGATCGTGTTCAAGTTTTTTTGAAAATTCCGTCCCTAAATGGGACGCTATCAAATAAATTATGTCACCCAAACGGGATAACGGTATAACGGGTTAACGGAAAATGGCATAACAGGATATGGTTCAGTTGCAAAACGGCATTAGCTGACAAGGCGCCTTTTCATCTCCTACTATTGATTATTTTTTGTGAATTTTTCTTAATTCAACCCTTCTTATAGTGACATGTATTTTTCATGAGATGAATAAAGACGATTAATCATTATTATTATAAAGGAAAGCGAACAAAGCCACAGGCATAAGCTGGAAAAAAAATATAAATTCTTCGCGGACGAAGTTGCGTGTACCAGGTATAGTCCATCCAATATCAATTGCAGAAGCTGTTTCTATAGGGAGCAAATGAAAACTCACTTCGCTGACAAGAGCGTATATGCGAAAAAACGGAACGAAAAATAATCTGTACTACTCGTAAACATTCGCCGTCGGCAAACGGTAGATCAAAAGAGCCGATAGTCAACGTGGACTTGAGTGACGGCTGACTGTTGTACAACCGATTCGTCTGGGCCAATGAAGTCGGACATCAATGCTGGCAGGTGTGTCTATACGATGGGAGGTCATAAATCACGCGTAATATTTGTGTTTCAATAGCTCTGAAAGATTAAAGACCAGTAGCGTCTATGGTCTTGGTGTGTGCCGATCGAAATACGTTTTAGGATATAATAATAACCTACATCAAACAATGGAAGAAATTATTTTTCTTTCTTAATGTATTTGTGTAAATAAAAGCTTGTCTTTAATTTTTTTTAATTTTTCATTATTCATGAAGTATTTTTAAAATCTTAAAATATCTAAATAAAATTAGTTATCTCCGCCACTGCTGCTCACAGGATTTCGCCGCAAGACTTTTTTATGCTTCTGCAATTGATATTGGGAAAACTATAGTAGAAATAAAGACCGAAACTCCAGGAGATAATAAGGAGGAAAAACTTCAAAAAGACAAACCGAATAGTGGACAAAAGCCAAGACCTCAAGGATATATTAATGGAATCCGTTTAAACAGCTGTCGAATAAGGATTTCAAACGGAAATAGGAAGAGAAGTGATGGACACGAGAACTATAAACAAAAATTAAAGACAAGAAGGAAGCAAGAATACAAAGAAACCAGAAGATTATGAGGCATATAAAAAAATTGCGGAAAAAATCGGTAAAAGAATCCAAACAAGGGTCTTGGTAAACTAAAGTAAAATAAATAATATAAACATGTTTTTTTTTATTGATAATTTTATTCGCATCTCGGTATATTATCGACATTGTGTATGAGATATGGATTTTTTTTGTATATATTTCAATTTGCGTTGGGTAATAACTGGTTTTTCTGCCTAAGTCGTGATCTACCCCTTCATTACGCCAAACATTACATAATGATCAATAAATAATCAATTATAATTATAAATTATAACAATTATTGTAGTGAGAGTAATTAAGTTCATAATATTGGAAAAAACACTTAATACTTAATGGTAAACTAAGTGATAATCTTATTGATATTGTTAGTACCTGATGATAATGTTTTTGTTTATGTATGGTGACATATTCCATTGTATTTCATGTTTTAGATCAGATAAGGAATCACGTGTTGTCTAGTTAGAAGTTTTTACTATCTACTAGTTAAATATTTGTTGATGGAGAAGGAAATATAATTGCAGAAGAAGAACGGAAAAGTGGAAAAAATATAATGAAAAATTGACAGAAGCAGATGAAAATTAAATAAATGAAAATGACCTCAACGACATATTATTAATGGAACAAATCAGAGAAGGGCACATACAGAAACTAAAACTAGAAGTTCCAGGATGGGACATAATCACATAAATTCCAAAGTACATGAGAGATGAAGTATAAAACGATTGGCAGAAATAATGAACGAGATGAAAATATAACAAAACAATGAATATATGATATTATATATGAGTTGAGATGACAGAAACTGTGCAATATATACAGGGCTAACACTGCCAACTATGCCACGTTAGATATTTGCAAGATTAATTGATGAAAGAATAAGATACATAACAGACAGTCATGCCCCCAAAAGGACAGAAAAATTTTCAATCATAAGAAACAACACGATATTACTAAATATGAACTCTATATCCAGAAAACAAATTCACTTGGAATGAAAATAAATTCTAAAGTCAAATACGCGACCCAACTAATGAACAAAAGCACGCTGAAATTAGAATAGACACCTGCGTGCCAGGAATGCTATAAAAAGTCACCCTTTTTCTCATTAGAGCTCATTAGAGCTATAAATTGTCACCTCCTAGTTACGCATATCTAAGGAATTTCTTGGTAAACAAAGACACTATAAATCATAGGTTTTGTCAGCTCGCTAAGTGCAATACGGCCATGAAATAGATACATCTTTGTTTTTATAAAAAAAATTTGACGAGAGTAACAAGCCCTTGATTACTAAGAAAGTGATTTATTATGACAGGTAGCAGATAACTCCGATGTTAGTCATATCTGAGGAATTCATTATGTAAACAAATACACTATAAATTAATAGGTGGTGACAGCCCGCTAAGTGCAACGCGACTACGAAATACAATAAATTTGTTTTTTTATATTCTTTTGGCGACAGTTACAAGCCATCAATTATGAAGCTGCTGATTTATTATGACAGGGTGAAGATAACTATGATGTTAGGAATTTCGACCCGCGAATGATCGAAGCCATCGCGTGAAAGGGTAGGGGATATAAAAAGGCGCGACTCCGCTGACAATATCTGAATCGGTGTACAGACTTCGTGAAAGTAACATGTTCTCTCAAAATGAGGTTAGTTTTCATTCGATTACCATATAGTGGGATAAAGATGAGAAGAGTACGAATATAGTCGTGTTGCAGTGAACTTGCGAAGCTATCAAGAAAGAAAATATTCAAATCAAGTTAAACCGAGCAATGACCGCACAAAGTTAATGCACAAGTAAACAGTATTTACAATAATTAAGTATTTTTATCAATGCTTCAAGAACGAGATGAGTCGACGAAAAACCTCTAATCGATAGTTCATGTCCTCATAGAAAAACAGTATCCATACAACTATAGACGAATATACAGTACGATTTGAAAGTAAATAGACAACTTGCGCGGAAATAATTACCATATTAATCCAATTAAACTAATATCGTGTAAAACCAATAACAAGTGAATAAGTATTGAAACCTGGTGGTATGGAGTAAGTTCCTATATTTTTCTGTATCTTATGCTTGGGCAAATTGCACCGTTTATAATGTTTTATATGTTTTTGAATGTATCTCCATATTTTATGTTCCTATAATTTTTCAAATAATAATTATCAATAGTCGTTTTAACATTTGATGTCATTCTTACCTATTTTCAGACAATCTCAACTTTTAGACTGACAAAAACTGACTTTATGTAAACTCTCCATCATTCTTTAACTATTGTATCATTTCATCCATATATAGAACGGATGAAAGGCTTTGTAACTTCATAAAATATATATGTATATTTCTAATGCATTTCGAAGTGTATTCTTTCACAAATCTTTCTGAGAAACGGTACGTACTACTATATTGCACATTTCCAAGTATAGCGAGAAAGAGACATTCTTTCGAAGCCGCTCTCGGAAAATATCTCGGTTCAATTATTCACAAGAACTTTGGCGAGTAACTTTACAAGGAAGGATTAATCGAATATAGTAACCCTATATTTGAGGACGTCTTTAGCGTTTATTGGTATATAGTTGAGGGAGTGATCCCTCAATAATAGACCAGTGGCGTAACAAGACATAACATTGGAAGAAACACAATACGGATTTCAAAATGGTAGTAGTTTGCAAGACCTCATATTTATAATCAGACAAAGCCATGTATCAATACAACTCAACTGAAACTAAGAATGAGCAGTCAAAAAAGTATAAAACAAGAATCGGCATAAATCAAGGATGTGTCATCCCTGCTATTTCCACTTGCCTAAGATCAAGCCATACAAGAAGCCAAAACAAATATGAAGCCATTAACAATAGGATATTGGCAAATGGAGCAAAAATTCAAATAACAGACATGATGTCCGCAGAGGATATGAAATTCGTGGCGGACTGACTTGAACATTCACACTATAAACTGAAAATACTAGAACAAGCAATAAAAAAGATATGAATAAACTAATTACATCTATCACAGAGCTACGATACGAGGAAGACAAATAGAATAGGATCAAAGCTATACATATTTTAGGATCAGTGATTGAAAGTAAATGAAAATTGGACAAGGAAATGAAAAAAGAGTTAGGCCATCAATCACGAATAACAGTGAAAAGGTAAATTATATTCGTATGGTATAAGCAAAAATGCCCTCGACTAGATAGAGTATTTCATGGAAACAAGAGTAATTTTTTTTTGGTGACTGGTAGATCTGATAACTGTCAAATTTAATTTAATTCTGATACTCAAACTATGACTGTTGGAGTACTTCAAGGATCAGTCTTGGGACCGTTGCTATTTATATTATATTGTTATGAAGCTAAGGCTGCGGTTGGTGATACTACATGCATTATGTATGCAGATGACACATCACTTCTGATTTCAGAGAAATTCCTAAACGAATAATTGGGCTTCCTGGTATAGCGATAACTCATTTCATTTCGCTACAGACAAAAAATCTGTTCCAGCGTAGAAATCGATGTGAATTAAAACATCCTATCTCTAACCGATGGATGTAAATTGTTGGGCATTACGCTAGATAACTGTCTGAACTGGAAGTGTCACTGTAATAAACTAATATCAAAACCAAATTCTTTTTCGTATTCGATACGAAATCTTAAGTCGGTTCTGACCACTGAACAGTTTTTTATGGCGATAGAAATCCTTTATGGTAGTGTGGGAGTCCCTGAGACAGATTTACCCACTAAAACCTCCACCCCGCAGGCTCGTCTGGCCGTGGCCTCCGATGACACTTGAGCCTTTTGGCCCATTCTATCCTACCTGATAAGAGTATAGGTCCGGGAGATCTCAGTTGATCTGCTACACAATAGCTTTCCACTTGTCCCTCCCAGACCTTTTGTTTCAGCATGTCCTATCCATTGTTCCCCATTAAGGGCCACTTGGAGGTCCCTCCTAGAAACTGCGAGTACTGCCGTGGCTACCTTACAGTGCTGGAAGTTCATCTGGACGGCTCCTATCATTTGCTCTGTACCCTATAGAGTCCTCTTTCTATCCCGTAGAACGCTCGGAATCACATCCTCTCCAGTGCCCTGAAAGAAACCGAGAAGACCGCGAGGAGTTGTCCTCATTCCCTTTCGGTATTTCGACTCGCTGGTGCAGAAAGGGCAAACTAATTAATTATTCAACTCCGATAAGTTACTGCGTTCACCAAATTATATTTCCTATAGAAAAATTATTCAATTTGTCAGTAACTTGCCGTATTCTGAATTTGCCTATCGAAAAAATTGTAAAAATTCAAAAGATACTTATCTACCTAGTTTCTTCTTGACGTTTCGGGGACTATATCTGCCCCCGTGCTCAAAATCTCCTAAATCTCTTTTATTTGTTTGAATAATTTGTTTTTTTCTCTTGCAGAGCCTTTTTCGCTTTTTCAGACTTTGGAAGGTTACCCAACAAACCATGTAAAGAAACGTTGTTCCTCCACAAAAAATCACATTCATTCAATAATAAATTATTATTATGCTCATATTGAATCAAGAATCAGATATAGCGTTTGCCTTTGGGGAAGCTCCTCATTTCTACAACCGAGCGAAAAGTACCATGTTTGCGCTTCAAAAAGAAAGCGCAAAGTTGCACTTTTCCGAGGAGCGAGCGTTTTTTTACTTTGCCGCTTGCCGAGCGGCAAAGTAACCAAAACGCTCGCTGAGTTACCATGGAAACCATAATGGAAAAACGTCAAATGTTTTTGCGACATTTGACACCAGAGTGGGTTTTGAACGGTATTTGACAGATGTCAACTATTTGATGAACAACGCGTGATTTTAAGATCGTCATTGAAAATAAAAATGTCTTTTCCTGAAAATTCAATGGAAATCGATGAAATTGGTGAAATTTCGTGCACTCCGCCGGAAATTGCTCAAGCTGCAAAATCAGTTGCTCTTAATTCACTGCCAGAGAAGTTGAGAAAGAAGTACGAAAAGCAGTATGAACTTTTTAGTAAATGGTGCGATTCAAAAGCAACCAAGAAGATATAAGAAAACATTCTACTTGCGTATTTTGCAGAGGAACCCAAGGTAATAAAATCCTCTACACTTTGGTCTATGTACTCAATGCTGAGATCTACGATATCGGTAAAACATGATTAAACCTCAGCGAATACAAAAAACTATTGGCTCATTTGAAACGTCAAGCTGTTGGCCACAAACCAATAAAATAAAAAATCTTAAATTTTATTGAAGTGTAGAAGGGACGAACTTGTCAAGATGGTAATGGACGACATTGAAGATAAGGAGTCAATCCTTATTGTAAAAATACCTGATTCTAAGACATACACTAGCAGAACATTCACTGTCACAAATAATGCAAAACTGAACTATATATCAATTTATCGAAAATATATCAACATCAGGCCCAAAAATTGTAAAACACATAGACAATTTTTAAAATATTCGAAGGATAAATGCCATAATCAAGTAGTTGGAATGAATTATATTGCAAAAGTTCCAAAAAATATAGCGCAGTATCTTGGACTTCCAGAACCATGCAAGTATACAGGCCATTGCTTCAGGGGACTTCTGCCACTCTTTTAGTTAATGGAGGAGGCGATATCACGCAATTGAGAAAACATGGAGGATGGAAGGGTACTAACATAGCAGAAGGTTATATAGATGAAAATCTTACTAACAAAATTTCTACATGTGAAAAAATGTTGGGACCGACATCGACGCCGACGGTAAATAAACCACCAATAATCGTGGAAGCAAAAGCTCTGAAAATATCCCGGTTCAGTCACCACCAGAAACTTCATCTGAAATTGTCATAAAAAATTATTTACCTGTAATATTGTCAATAAATATATTAGTTTTAGATATAGGTAATAATTTATATATCTGTTGATCTGTCTGAATTTAAGATCGAAATGTACATACATAATAATTATTATAATAAAATAAGCTGGTATATTAGCCACGGTTTTATTAAATCTTTTTTTATTAACTACTTCACCTACATTTTGCATGTTTCGTTGAACGTTTAATAGCGTTAAAATACAAATTACCAACTTAAGTTATACAAAATAACAAAAGTATATGTTCGGAAAGTCTAATACATCGTTCTGAGGGAGTTTCCTTTCACTAAAGGTGGTAGAAATGTTCTTTTCTATAAGTAATTGAATTTAAGATTCTACATCATGTACCTATATATGTTACGATAAATAGAGCGATAAATAAAGCGAATTACAAACTTTAGTCGTAGAAAGTAATTAAAAAATAGTTATTATGATTATAAACTCTCATTTTCTAAACTTTTAGTTATACTAAAGATGGTAGAAATGTATATTAAGTAAATAATTCACATTGTCTATAAATTACATTGATGCCCAAATTATCGCGTTAAATAAAATACAAATCTACCAACTTTATTTACGAAAAACAGTTCAAAAATTGGTTGGTGGTTAGGCTTCTTTTATTTTTTTAACAATTTTGTACTACCGAAGGTGGTAGAAATCTATTATTTTCTGATTCAAAATAATTAGATTTATAACTTTCGCATAGCACAGGCGAGTATTATGTTTGGACATGATAGGAGGCCATGCTTGCCGCTGTTGTCAAGAAAAATAAACAAATGATTATTTGACGTATTAAAAAGTTTTTGAAACAGCTATTTGTGTTTAATAAGTTAATTGCAATAATTATCTGATAATGGAAAGTTTTGAAAAGTATAACTTATGTAATTGTAAAGAATTGTACCATTCCAGTTTAATATACCCTAACTGCGCTAATTGAAAACTGCGACCAACTATGTCGAAAAAGGTTTGTTCAAAAACATTCAGAGGAGTCTACTACAAATTTCGACCAAATATAATAATATTCCCAGAAGAAGAATGAATAAAATCGCTTCAAAATATTACATTTATGTTATCAAACACAGACATTTAATACCGAGTAATAATTCGCCTGGTTTTTCACCACTAAAGAGGACAGAAGAATTAGAAGAATTCCAAAAACATTTAGATATTGTTGCACATAGATTTAAATCATAAAGTTACACAATAATATGTAAATAGCTAATTAAATAGGTACT
Source organism: Gonioctena quinquepunctata (assembly GCA_018342105.1). NCBI lineage: Eukaryota > Metazoa > Arthropoda > Insecta > Coleoptera > Chrysomelidae > Gonioctena > Gonioctena quinquepunctata. The sequence goes on along the minus strand of JAFIRS010000842.1, from coordinate 251,068 downwards.
GACGTAATTTTTTATTGTTTTTTTACAATAACACACATGTGTAGCGCAATGTAATGCTCGCACGTTTTAAAATAAGAACTGTCAAATTTGAGGTTATCAATAATCATTCATTTGTACCAAATATTTTTGTAAAATCTGCGGTAGTAGAAAAAATCTTGTGTGTAATTCGAGCGCAAAAACTTTGCCGCTTTCAAAACATTGTCAATTTTTATTCTCAAGCGGCAAAGTATAACTTTACGCTCTTAATACACAAATAGCTATTATTGCCCAAAAAAAAATTGTTTCATCAAGACAATGTGCCGTTTCACATCTCAGCGTTTGCCATGGCGAAAATCCACTAATTACCGCTTGAACTGCTTGACCACCCTCCTTACTCTAGCTCTAAGGGACTTTTTTCTGTTCCCTTAGCTAAAAGTTGCGCTTGGAGGACAAATATTTTCGTCAAACGAGGAGGCCAGCACCTTCTTAAACAATTATTTGCAGACAAAAGACGCCGAGTACTAGATACTTGCACGAGTTAAAGATATGGGTGCATCGCTGGGAGAAGTCTGTAGACTTAAAAGGAGAGTATGTAGAAAAATAAAAATAAATTTGAGGAAAAAATGTCATGTATCTTTGTTGGGTCAGATTTTTTTCAGTCCACCCTCGCATTCATCTCCCTCTACTATAAGTTCCCAAGCAGCATCATAATGACGAAAACTCATACTGCAACTTCTACTCGGTGCTTATTACCAATCACCACAAAATATGCCACTATATAGTAAGAATAACTAAACAAATTTATTTGCATGGTTGTAGTCATTTGATTCCCATCTATGGTAGCCACTCCACAGTTCTATAACTTGTTAGTGTCAATTGAGGTGTCTGAAACATTATGGCTAGTAAGCAGAATCACCTGGAAGGTTTTCAAACTTGAAAGAGGAAAATAACCGTTGCGGTAACCATCCTGTACCACTCAAATAGAAGTGACAATCACTTTCAATAGAGTATGATAATTTCGGTGACATTTTAGTAACTTCCATCAAACCTTCAATGTGTCAGGCACTTGATTGTGATATGTCCATAAGTGATTGCCACAGTTCGCATTTAATAAAAGTCACTACACAGTTACAATTACCTTTAAAATTCACCATCAAGTGACCGTGGATTGGTCCGCGCGATGACGAAAGCTAACCTAACTTTTCTCAAATTAGTTTATTGTGGCTTACAAAAAGTTTGGTTTACCTTTTACGTGAAACGTAAATGATATTTTTTTAAATGGAATGGGTTATGCGTTTTCAATAAAAAAAGTTCCTTGAATCTGTATAAAAAGGAAATATGTTTAATATTCTTACCTCAATTGTTAATTTAGTTTGCATAAAAGCCATAATTTCATTACTTGTTAATTGATCATTGTTACTTGATAATTGTTGATTGGAGCTTCAAAAATCCACTATACTTGCTACATGTCCTTTTTAACAATTAATGAACATGTACCCGCATTTTCGAGGTTATAACTTTGAAGTGGCAGGTTATAATAGTCCGACGTGTTCGCCCCTTTCAAGGGTATAAGACCTATTGTAATTCTTGAGTATAACTTTGAAGTGGTGAGTCATGGGCCTGCGACGTGGGTGCCACTTTCCAGTTGTGGAAAAGTTAATAATTCAGTTCCACTGGGCACTTTATGATGGGAGGAGCTTCAGAGTGGTATATTCATATTTTCTGCCACTTCAAATTTATATTCTCCAAAAGCCTCCATATTTACAGGAATATGCTGGGTCGCCATTAATAGAGAAGTGATCGAAATATTCAATAAAGATTTATTTGTCATCAGCACTGAATCAAACGTAGTAATTTGTTAAGTAAGTATTTATTTCAACTTGTTAAAACTATGTTTGAGGGATTCAAATACATCATTTCAGAGTGAGTTATTTTCAAAATTATAATGTTTTCCTTAAATAAAGTGTATTCAGATGGCGCGTGTTCACAATCGAGCTACAACACCCATACTTCACATAAAACTTTCAATCGTTTTAATTTTATCCCGATCAGAAGTATCCAAATTCAATATACTTACGCGTTGGTATGTTTATGTTATATATTTTTATAGTTGATCGAGTGTTTGAAATGAATCAGGCAAAATGGAAGAATGAGGAACATTTATCACAAAAATATGTTGCTGAACAGAGATAGAGCTACATATTATTTACACAAACGCAGTCAGTTGTTTACCGTGTCTAGTGTCGGCCACTACATATCCACGTTTTTGCCAGGTGACCACAACTTGGTTGAAATGTGGCTATCTGAGATCCAGGAACGTAGATGGGAACGTAGCAGCCACCAAAAAAGTGTTCGCCATTTTGGTAGCCGCCGCGTGATAGAACCGTGTATATTACGTGGCAGTGGTTGTGGTCAAACATCTCAAAGTTTTCCAGAATCGTGGCCGCTACGTTCCGTCCACTTGAAATGCTACTTGAGTTGAGCTAGTGAAGAATTTGTTATATTGGATTATTATGATATCATCACCTGAATTATTTCCTCTTCCATTTCATATTGCGATTCTATTACTTCTTGCTATATTTTTTTTGCTCTGCCATTCCTACATTTAGTACCAGAACTAACTAATCACATTCTTTCCCAACAATATCACTTAAAAATTACCAATCAGCAGTTGATTTCATTCAAATGCAAATTAAAGTAGTCTGTATTGTTTTTCTCTGAATAACCTAGAGCCATTATATTTTAATATTTGAATAACATTGGAGCTGCATGAATCCACCATACTTGCTACATGTCCTTTTTTAACAAATAATGGACATGTACCCGCAAGTTTGAGGTTTTAACTTTGAAGTGGCAGATTATAATAGCATGTTCACCACTTTCAAGGATATAAGCCTATCGTAATTTTTGGGTATATATCTTTGAAGTGGTGAATCTTGAACCTGCGACGTAGGCAACACATTCTGATGGTGGAAAAGTTAATATGTTAGATTCACCTGCCAGAGTGGTATATTTTCAGTTTCTGCACTACTTTTTATTTATTTCTCTCATTTGGAAATATACGGGAAACCCTCATTACATGGTTGAATACATGGTAATAATATCAATAATACATATTTTACCTTAATACTTATTAGCTAAACATCAATACAGAATAATGAATATTTTACTTGAATACTTATTAACTAAACATCAATACATAAGATTATTACACAACACTTGTATTAGGAAAAAAGTTGAAAATATCAGACAATATCACGAGATAATTTTTGAATGTATTAAATGAGCAACCAAAACATCTATAACACGATCATTTATAACTTTTAATGTTCTTCCAATTGGAGCATGTCGGCCATAGTTTGTGGTATTAAATAAAATTCGAAATAATTGGGAAAATCTTAGCACTCTATTTGGGGCGTTGAAATAAATAATTTCGAGTAGTTCTGGACAGTTAACAGTTCTGTTCAACAGTTTATACACAAAACATAAATTTTGCTGAAGTATTCTGTTACGTAATGGGATTAGGTTCAGTTCGTTGATGATGAGCAAGTATAGGTGATCCTCAGTGCAAATTTTTTATTTGAATGCACATAACCTCAAAAATTTATTTTGAACTCCGTCGATGGTTGCACTGTGAGCTTGATAAAAAGGCGAACAAACTATAGAGGCATAATTCAATTTAGAAGCAACTGATGTCACATATACTTTCCTCATAGAATTTACTGAAAATTCAGGGCAATTTCAAGTTATATTCTCCAAAAGTTCGCCATATTTACATGAATATGCTGGTACGCCATTATTAGAGGAATGAAAGAAACATTCAATAAATATTTATTTGTCGCCAGTACTGCATCAATCGTCCTAATTTATTACGTAAGTATCGGTTTCAAGTAATCTAGATTGACAAAAAAAATTTTTGGGGGATTTAAGTACAATATTTCAGAGGCAAGTTATTTCCAAAATTATAATATTTTCCTTAAATAACTAGTTTTCAGATGGAGCGTGCCCACAATCGAGCTACAACATACATATTTCACAGTAAATTTTCAATTGTTTTAATTTTATCGCGATCAGAAGAATCCAAATTCAATATACTTACGTGTTTGTATGTCATATATTCTTATAATTATAGTCGATCGAGTGTTAGAAATGAATCAGGCAACATGGAAGAATGAGGAACATTTATTATGAAAATATGTTGCTGGACAGAGATCGATCTACATATCAATTACACAAGCGCAGTCAGTTGTTCAACGTGTCTAGTGTCGGCCACTACATATCCACGTTTTTGCCAGGTGACCACGTGGTTGGAATGTGTCTATCTGATATCCAGGAACGTAGATCGGAACGTAGCGACCACCGAAGAAGTGTTCCCCATTTTGGTAGCCGCCGTGTGATAGAACCGTGTATATTACGTGGCAGTGGATGTGGTCAAACACCTCAAAGTTTTCCAAAATTATGGCCGCTACGGTCCGTCCACTATAAATGCTATTTGGGTTCTGACTAAATGCCATTTTCATTTCTTTAACTGCAATACTCTTATAAATATTGCAGTAATAGGTGCTAGATGATGAGATACACAGTATCCTCTAACCTCCAATTCCTTTATTCCTTCATTTAATCATTTCAAAATAATTTTAATTATACGACCTATTGGACGAACTGGCTTGTTATCCCAATTCACAGGCAATGAAAAATCTCATTTGAAATTTACTTTCGTCAAAATGGGTTTCGATTTACTTGAAGAACGTACATTGTTTGAAATGTCTAATTTGCCAGAATACATGATTAACATAAAATATTTGAGTTCATTGGAATATCGTTTAAGTTATACTTACTGGGAAATATTGTGCTAATGACGTGACTTCAAATGGACGTTTCCATATGATAATTATTAGAGAATTCAGAATAAGGGAAGTGTATATCATAAAAAATTGAAAATAATAATAACTTCAGACTTTATCGACTTGTTTTTATATTTATGCTCTGGATTTGATTGAGTGAGCTGTTTAGGTCATGTTTAACCAACATTAGATATAAACTATTGAGTTTTGAGATGGTAACTGCGCTTCGTTTAAAAATAAACGAAGTTCGTTGAAATAGTTATGAAGGGAAAGGCATTCGGTGTAATAAATTTAGACTGTCGGATCTCAAAATCAAAAATAGTTTCATGGCCTCTCACTGCCAATGATGTGTTACAAACTCTTGATACATGATTTTTATCTAATGATAAAAAAAAAATTAAATCGTTTTTTGATCTCTTACATTCATCAACGTTTATCTTATGAAAATGCTTGTACCAATAACATATATGTTTGATTTGAATTGGGTCATAGTTATTACAGCAATATTTTTGAATACGATATCAAGAAATGAATCGTTCACGTTTCTCTAAATGGAATAATCGGTTTCAGAGATTAGGTTCATCAAGGATAGACTCACCATATTTTATCGATAATTATTTAGGGAAATGGATAGGACAATTAGGTCCAACAATTGGCCTACAGAATAATTAAATTTGATTTCTTTGAACTGAGGTATGCAAATTGAAGAAATCCAGAAATTCACAATTTTTGGAAATTATTCCAGAAGTGTTTTCGTTCTTCAAACATTCTACATGAATAAATTTCATTTGTATAATATTTTTTTCAATTACTTCCACCAAGAATATGTTGTAGACAACAATAAATTCAAATGAACGTAGTGATTATCCTGTAGGACTTGTTAACTCTATGGTATTTATTAGATATGCATCTTCAATTATCATTTATAATTCAACTTCAGCCTTCGGGAATATAATGCTTTGTCAAAAACCAGTCTAGCCTTTTATCATTCAAATTTTAGCATTTTGTCATCGTGTTTTACAAAGAACCTTAATCAATGCCCTTAAAATATAAAACGTATGTTGGTTTTCTCATATAATTATTCGTTATCTGACGCATTTCATAGAGGAATCAAATTGAATTTTTGATTAATTGCATGTGGGAAATAATTGAAAGCCAACGTGATATAAGTGATTGGTGCATATGAGGAGTACAAACAAAAATATATGATGACAAAAAAACATTGAAGAAAAACTACAGGCAACTTCAGATGACTTTCAAATGTATGTGAATATAACTTTCACCTGTACAGAAAAAGGGTATATCCACTGAATAACGGAAATAAAAAAATCCTTGGAGTATCGTACAAGAAAACGGTAAAATTGGGGAGCTTATTTCGGGAATTGAAAATGGGAATAGAGCAACGCAACATAAATTTAGAGTAGCTTACAAAATGAAAACACGGCAAATGGAGGTTTTTTATGCCACAATCGCGTAACCGTGATGGTTTATAAAGAGTTGCAATTTTCGGAGAACTCTTGTGTTCGCAAGATTTACATTTTCTTTATAATCGAAATGTACGGAAAACTGAAATACAAGGAAATGAAGCAAATCCTTCGATTCAGGTATGTATTCAACAAGTCTTCATTAACGACTTGTGGAAAATATTGATCCACCAGAATAGTTTTGTGGGAAGAAAACAAATTCGAGACTTTAACAGCTTCACTGTAGAGTCAGTGAAATCTAGTATTAGGTTTTAAACCTTTCATTTTACAAGTGGTTACTCCCCAAGATGAGTTTTTAGATAATACAATATTATGGAAAGAAAACAACTAAACATACACAGTGTATTCATATTTCTTTCTTCGGCTTACTTTTGATTTCAAATCGAAGTTTCGACGGAGGGCCTTGCTTTAATGATAAATACAAATACGATGGACATTAGAACGGAATATAATTTATTGGTGTTTTTGACGATTTCATTCATAACACACGTCAGGGAGTTTGGAGCATGTCCGTGTATGAAAAGTTGTAATTACAACTCTGCAACAAATGAATTAATTAAAATGATAAAAACTAACATTGATAAATGTACGAAATTTATAAAAATCAACAACAAACAGAGCAAACGCAAAAAGTGGATGACCAAATCCCTCGTCAATTCGGTGAATTGAAAAAATAGTATGTACCATAGATTGAAAGGTGATCCAAATAATACCGCCCCTTCTGAAGAATATAACAGATATAAAAAAAATCTAAATAAACTCATAAAGACTACCAAAACTTCATACTATAGAAAACGTCTGGAAGCAGAAGGAAACGATTCTAAAAAACTTTGGCAAACTGTGAATGAAGTATCGACTAACGAAGAACCTTCACCAATAAAATCGATCATAACTCAGAACAATGAACAAATCAATGAGAGCGTCGAAATAGCGAACAATTTCAACGAATACTTTATATCTGTAGGTGAAAAGCTAGCTAAAAATATAAACAGAAATCTAGATTATATGGAAAGGAAATGTTTATGCGACCATTCAATTTTCCTACATCCTGTAAATGAAAATGAATTGATAGAAATAATATCACAACTTAAGAATAAAAAAGCCCCCGGCATTGATAATATCAAATCAGAAACACTCGAAGCTATCTCCAACTATATAACAAAACCACTTTCTTACATAGTCAATAAATCGCTGGAACAGGGGTATTTCCCCACAGCATTCAAAACGGCCGTGGTGACACCGATTTATAAAAGTGGAATCAAGACCGATGTCGCAAATTATAGGCCTATTACCTTGATAACATGTCTGGCCAAAATACGGGAGAAGTTTATTCAGGAAAGGTTAAATAAATTCATCGAAAAATACAATATAATGTCAAAATCCCAGTATGGATTCAGAGAAAACATGTCTACACAAGATCCGATAAAAATATTGACTCAAAATATATATCAATGTTTAGATGAGTCTAGACCATCAATTGGTGTCTTCATAGATTTGAGAAAAGCTCTCGATGCCGTGGACCACTCTATATTACTCAAAACTCTAGAAGATATGGGGATAAGAGGCATACCACATAACCTCTTCAGAAGATATCTATCAAATAGGCGGCAAAGAGTGAAAATTGATGACAGTGTGAGTGATGAAAAAACTATTTCATGTGGTGTACCCCAAGGAACAGTCCTAGGACCAATATTATTTAATATCTACCTCAATAATCTCTTCTTATTGAGTACCCACTCGAAAATTATCAGCTTTGCCGATGACACAGTCATATTCTGCGAAGACGATGACTGGTTCAATCTGAAACTCAAGTTAGAGTGCGACCTACGCGAAATAAAGACGTGGTTTGACTATAGATTACTATCAATAAATTTTGACGCACTACGTACCATTCAGTAGCTATACTATATCATTGACAGAATATGACATAGCAATATCCGACACGGCCGTCATCAAACCTGTCAAAAAAATCAAATACCTCTGCATAATCCTAGATACCCATCTTAGATGAGACCAACAAGTATTACATCTTGTAAAAAAACTACGTTGCATTCTGTACAAATGTAGAAAAATAATTAGCATACTCGACCATAAACAAAAATTAATTTAGTACAAAAGTTTGGTAGACTCTCACTTGAACTACGGCATAATTGGTTGGGGAGGAGTCTCTAAAACACATCTACATTCACTTGAAGTAATTCAAAGACGTTCCTTAAGATGTATTCTGCAAAAAGGATACAACTATCCTAGCGACCTCCTCTACTCGGAAACTGAAATATTTGACCCAAGGCAACTATTCTTCATAAACATAACCGCAGTCCAATATAAACACAAACACGAATTGATCACCTACAGTCATAACTATAGCACACGCCACAAAAAAAGTATCGTAATACCAGTCATGCACAAGTCAGTCGGCCAAAGGAACTATTGGTACTTGGGCCCTAAACTTTTCAGCTGTCTACCTGGAACACTTAAATGCTAGCCAAATCCTAGAAAATTTAAAAACAAACTTGAACTTTTCGTTCAGAATACTTCCCGTGCAGAAATACACGAGAAAATCGAAAATTAAATGCAAGACTCATATTGTCAAACACTTATTTATATAATTTTATAGATTTATTATCACTATTCGTTTTACTTCCAAATCCTTTAATACCCTAGTTTTATTTTGTGACAGTTATATACCCTGATTTTTTCAACATTTTCTTGTTGTTTGTATTACCAATCTTTTAATATTGTATACCTTCCATAGTTAATTATTTATATCTATAATGAATGTATATTATTGCACAATCTCACTATATTGTTAAACTTCTATATTCTTACAGACAAGCAGGCATACCCTGCTTCTTAAGTATTTTCTTCAATTTATTCACCATTCGCCATTCCAAGAATGCAATTACACTGTAAAATTATAAATTATAAACTTGAGTGAATAAATTATTATTATTATAAAAAAAAAAATTTAAACGTAAAAATAAAAACCACATATACATACCTGACATAATTAGTTAAACAATTTATGATTTGGTATACCATGATGAAAGTAGTGAAATGGGAGTAAGTATTTTCATATATCATTGGGGTGTGTATATTATAATTAATTCTGTTGAATTACTTGACAGAAAATCATCTACCGAATAAAATCTGAATTTCAGTAGGAGCTGTTTAAATCTAAAGAGGCTGAGTTTTTTTGACAAACACCTTATTATATATGTTTAAATTGGTTTTTTTATGAGATATCGAGGCGAAATCTAGGACTGATGAGCTGTTTTTGGTGGGATAGCTGTGTTGATCTTTGTGTTTGCTCTAGCAATGGAGATGAGTATGTATTTCAATCGAGCAGTAAGTGTCAATATATCCAATCTCCCGAATAAGGATTTTCAGTACTCACTGTAATCTGTCTTCGCAATCACCCTGACTGCTTTCTCTTGCTGGATGAATGCCCGATTTGCGTGATCCCATAAAATTATTGCATAACTTATATAAGAGTGAAACAGCGAAAAGTGGAAGACATTCTCAGGATATTCGGATCAACAGTGTTTTTCAAGCGCCTAAGGATGAAGATTTGACTTGTATGTCAATGTGTTTTGAGCCCATTATACCAATTCTATAAATGAAAGTTTCGCTCATCATCAAACATGAGCTCCGCAAAGGACTTTAATGGTAAACCCATACCTATCTCAACTAGCGTTATGCAAAAATTATACCAAACGTAGAAGCAAAATGTTGATTCTGTGTTTGGTATAACTTTCTAATAATGTTAGTAGGAAAGTTTAGTGATTTTGTAACATACTGTATGGTGTTATTATATTTTTTTTGTTACAGTAATTTGGACCCAGGGTAAGTAACGGTTTCTTTAAAAAATTTAATATTAGAAATAATTATGAATACCTCCGACATTTAGAAATTATAGTTGCTTCTCAAAAAGAAGAAGAAATAAAGTTAATCGGCGGATGTTTAGTCTGGAGATACTGGACAAATAAATTGTCTGAATAGGGAAATGTCAAGAAGTCTAAATTGTACTTTGGACCGAACTATAAGGCTAGGATGCCACAGAGCCAATCAGAAAAAATAGCGTTCACGTCTCACGCGCATCGGTTGGCCGCGGGCCACTAATGATGGCCTGCTGATAAGATTTATCCAAAATCATGGCCAATGCGAGAAAGTTGAAGCGTCGGAAATAAATATAGAGAAATTTTGTTTTGATTCACTTTTTCGGGAGTTTCGATAGTTGTTATACGAAAATAACAGAATATCTTTGGGATCACTTGAAGACGGGAAAATGCATCCTGTTATGGAAGGAAAAATAGTTGCTGATTCGGTCAGTTGCGACGCTTCTAGTAATCCATGCACATAACCATAGTGCGAAGCTTTCATTAGAATACGAGGGTGAACACTTGAGCAGTTATATTTTTGAACATTTTAACAAGTCATAAGAAGAGGTTAGCTTTTTTTAGACACAATAAAATACAAGAGTTCGGCTGAGAAATAATTTTTTATATAGTATATGGATGTGACCATCGGGTCAGATTTTACAGGATTATTTAGAAGTAGAGCTGTTATAATTTCTATAAACAACAAATAATACAGCGAGTGAAGAAACTTTGAAGAAAAAATTGACATGTATGACAATGGTGACTTGGCGTGTAAAATTACTTGGGCACACAGCGAAGTGGGTTCTTTCATTATTGTTTTTGTATTGTTTGTGTTTTTTTAATGTAGTTTGGACTATAATGAACCATTTGGAGATTTTGTTGCTAAATTTTGGCTGTGATATATTTTTTGAATTTAATATAGGTGTTAAAGTAACTTCTCGTGTATTATTCAAGGGGTTGCTAAAGGATATGAATAGAATCGGAAAAACATAAAGTCCAGTTCAGTTCTGAAGAAATAATCTGAAAGATTATAGTAATGTGGAATAATTTTTGAGAAACATATAGTCATTTGTTGACGAGAACGACTTTGCTTCACAAGGGACAGAAAAAGTATTGAAGGGAAAATGTTTATCTAGAGAAAGGTTATTCAAAACGACTGCGCATTTGTGAAGCCGCAGCCGAGCCTCGTTCCGGAGTACAATTGGTGACTAAAATATAGATAACGGTGCCTTATATTATTCTATTATAGAGACCCTCTATAATTAATTGTGTTACCTGTCGAAATGGTCTTTTGGCATTTTAACACTGGTGAGGGCAGCCCATATGATATATAAATATTATATGTACGTAATATTCATTCATATTATTGAAAAAAATTAAAACAGTGTATCGACATACTGTTACAATGGTGAGTGCGAGGTGGGATAGTTATGAAGAAAGTTTTTTCCAATTAAATTAAATTGGAAATTGTTATCATTTATTCAGTCAGTATCTATTACCAATTGCTATCCGTCGTATTAAGAGCTGGGCTTTATGTTTTTTAGAGAGTAGACATATTGCTGGAATTTATGGAAGATTATTAGTTTTGGAACTATTCAGTGTGTGAACTTCATAGTCTAATCAACAAGTTCAAAAACGTGTTAAATAGATATAAAGCTCCTAAAAATATGAGCGATAGCTCATTCGATTCGGAATGACGTCTGGAAAAATGTTTTTTAAGGGTTTATTAGCACGTAAAAAATTGCGATTGTTATTAACAAAATAAGATTAAAAAAAGAAGGTATTTCGTTTTTCGTTAATAATTTCTAAAATAATGATATTTAAGGAATTATGAAAGAAGATCCTGAAAGAGGAGGAAATTTCCAATTAAAAACTCCCGGAACTCTATCTCTATTATTTATAATTTTTTTTAACGCTGAAAATAGGGCTCCGCGAGGTCGTTACGGCATAGGCGCACCGTCTAAAAAGCCGTTATATCACCTAAAATAATTTTTTTATAGTATTAAATATCAATTTAAAAATTTTAATAAATTATGGTGTAATCTAGACACTTGAACGAAAAAAACCTCGGTAAAAAAAATTTTCATGACGATTTTTCAAAAAGTTACACCATTGTTAATTAACTAATTTTTTTGTTTATTAACTTAACAATTTGTTATAAACAAATAATATTACCCGTTATATTTTTTTTCGAAAACTTCAGAAAATTACAAAAACAACTATGTATAACAAAGTATAGAAAAAAAAATTTTTGTTTTTTTCACAGCATTGTTACATATTATATGATAATGAATTTACAGCCGTTCCATAATTTGTCAAGTTATAAATTGTTATAACTTTTGAACTATAAGAGGTACGGTAAAGGACATTCAAGTCATTTTTATAAAAGATTTATTTATCTTTAAAATGAATTCAAAATCGATTCTGTAACCATTGTTTATCAGTTGTTATAAGCATTTGTTTATAAAAAATTTAGATTTTTTTTATATTTTTTGAAATTTCATAGCTTATAACTTGTTAAATAATATAGATACAGCTACGGACTCATAAACTTTTTTTTTCTATGATAAAATTTCTAATTACGTATAAATTATAGCAATATAGATTTTTGTTTAAATAATATACTAGTTTAAATTTATACTTACCTAATTTACATTCTGCTATTGATCATTTTCATTCATTTATCACTAGAATTATTAATATTCTGCTAAAGTTTAATTATTTATTTACTAAAATAATATTTACTAGAATAATAATTTAATTTATTTTCTAATTTTTATATTTTTTTCAAGTATATTTTCTAAATTATCAAGCATGAAGTATAATTTCAACTGTCACTAATTTGTATGACTCCATACATTTCACTAATTAGTTAACTTAATGATAATGTAACAACCGAAACAAGAGAGAAGGAAGAAAACAGTGCAGTTCCAAACATTGATGCACCGAGCTGTTCAGGACTTCCACCCGTTAAAAAACGGAGAACTCGTAAAATTTAGAAACTACTGTATTGTTTATAAAAATATATTTTGAAATGTTCTTTAAACAAAATAATGTGTAATTAATAATTTCCTTTTATCCATACGTTATAGTTGTTAAGTTTCTAACAATAAAAATAAAATAATTTAGAAAATATACTTGAAAAAAATATAAAAATTAGAAAATGAATTCAATTATTATTTTAGTAAATAAATAATTAAACTTTAGCAGAATATTCATAATTCTAGTGATAAATGAATGAAAATTATCAATAGCAGAATGTAAATTAGGTAAGTATAAATTTAAACTAGTATATTATTTAAACAAAAATCTATATTACTATAATTTATACGTAATAAGGAAGATTTTTAAAAAAATTTTGGCCGTATATATATTATTTAACAAGTTATAAGCTATGAAATTTAAAAAAATATAAAAAAATATAAATTTTTTATAAACAAATGCTTATAAATATAAAAAGGTTAAGTTTTAATTTTAAATAAATAAATTTTTATAAAAAATGACTTGAATGTCCTTCACCGTATCTCTCATAGTTCAAAAGTTATAACAATTTATAACTTGACAAATTATGGAACGGCTGTAATTTCATCATCATATAATATGTAACAATGCTGTAAAAAATAAAAAAAAAAATTTTTCTATATTTTTAAGTTTTCGAAAAAAAATATAACGGTTAATTTATTTTTTATAAAAATTGTTAAGTTAATAAACAATGAAATTATTTATAAAAAAAAATCATTTCTCTGTAAATTCATTGAAAAAGGTCAATGATGATTTTTAAGAATAAAATAATTTCCTAACTAATTATTTAAACAATTGAAATATAACAAAAACGATTATAACAATAAAAAAAATTATATAAGAAAAAAATTTTTTTTAAATCATGATTTTACCTATGCAATAAGATGGTAAAATTTTTTTTTGAAAATCTTAAAATAGTCTGTTCATTAACAATTTCTTAACAAATGACGTAAAAATTTTTTTTCCAATTTAATTAATACCTATATTAGATGCAAAAACAGCAATAATAAGATATTACTGAAAAAAAAATTTTTGATAAAACTTTTAAGAAATTTTATTTTTTGTTAATTTAAAAAAATTATAATTAACAAAATAATAAACTTTAATAATTTTTTTTTGCATTGCTTTATTAAGTACCTGAATGAAAAGAGCTCCACGAAGCGAAAATTTTATAGACCAATTATTTAAACTTTTATGTCGTAATTTATAAAAACAGAGATTGGAAAAAAATTTGTTAATTAACAATGGTGTAACTTTTTGAAAAATCGACATGAAAATTTTTTTTTACCGAGGTTTTTTTCGTTCAAGTGTCTAGATTACACCATAATTTATTGAAATTTTTTATTTTTATTTAATTCTATAAAAAATATTTTAGGTGATATAACGGCTTTTTAGACGGTGCGCCTATGCCGTAACGACCTCGCGGAGCCCTATTTTCAGCGTTAATTTTTTTTTATAAATAATAGAGATAGAGTTCCGGGAGGTGGGACTTTTTTTATTGGAAATTTCCTCCTCTTTCAGGATCTTTTTTCATAATTCCTTAAATATCATTAGTTTAGAAATTATTAACGAAAAACGAAATACCTTCTTTTTTTAATCTTATTTTGTTAATAACAATCGCAATTTTTTACGTGTTAATAAACATTTTTCTAGACGAATCGAATGAGCTATCGCTCATATTTTTAGGAGCTTTATATCTATTTAACACGTTTTTGAACTTGTTGATTAGACTATCATAACGCACCTGCGAAATACATTTTTCCATATAACGGCCAATATTAATAATATCTCGAAGAAAGACTAACACCCTTCAATTAAAGTTAGTGTACCAGACTCGTTTTCGGGCATATGTTTCAGATACAATCTCGAATGAATGAGTAAATAAATACCTAGGTGTCTGTATCACTTGTTGTCATGACCTCTCCACCCTTTGCACATTATCGCCGTTTTCCCGGACTAACAACCCTTTGTGACAGCAGAGGTGGGTAACGCTGATGTGGTTTGGCAAACAGGTTAGTTAGTTATTCATCCCAGATCGGATTCATTCGAGCTGAATAAGGGATTAGACAAGTTTAACATATATGGTCGCAGTTATGAAGGGTCAAGAAAGCTCGGAAAGTACAAACAGATCGATATTTTATTATGTTTGGTGGGTAGTTTGAATCCATCAATAACGTGATGATATTAACTTTTCAACCAGATCCCATTTGCAAATATGAAAAAAAAACAGTAGTTACCTCGCCTGAATTAGTGCATCCAGTTGAACACACACACAGTTTAGTTTTTTTACTTTTAGTGAAAGTCAATTATACTTAAGTCCTCAGTTCTTAATTATCTTAGATTCGATGAAACTTGAATTCACTCACTCAACCTCTCAGTGCACGGAGCACTTATTTCTGACATCGAGTTAATCTATTTCTTGAAGTAATTGCATTAGAAGTGGGGGTGATAAGTTACGGCAAACAATAATAATCGCTTTCATTGGTACATAACAAATTTATAGCAGAAGAAAAAGGAAAAATTGTTTATTGAGACACGAGGAAACAAAAAACTGCTCTCTTTCACTCAACTTCAAAAAATAAAAAAGAACTAGAAACAGATCAATAACTAAACAGTCTCACAATTCGTTCACTCTATGTTCACAATATCAATAAACCTCGAATTAAAAATAAAATAGAAAAATAACCAATGTTACATTGGTTCACCAGCAGTGGGGAACGATGAAGTTTTTTCACCCGTTTCATATACATACAGGGCTTTTCACGATTAGACGTTTCTGGCAAACCAGACAACGGACCAACCTCAAAATGCAGTATGCATAAATTAATAAGATCTACACGCCTAAAATATTTAAGACGATGCGGCGTTGCCGCTCCTACTATGAAGTAGCGGCTGCTTTGATTTTTCAAATGGAACACCCTGTATATAATATCATATTATCATTTCTTATCACTTTGTCAATAACTTCATGTACTATTTCCCAATACCTATCTGTTACCGTTTAGAAGATATACATTAATTTCGATTTTTTTTACCAAACATGTACTTTTATAAACGCTGATAATCTTGAACTCTCTGGTACTAAGACGATCAAATTCGAAATGGAGTGGAGTGATACCATGAGGATCTTCACTTCGAGTCATATTTTTGTTTGCCTCATACAGGGTCTTTAAAAAATGCAGATACTTTGTTCACATGAAAAAATGAGTAGAAGTCAATTTTTTCAAATGGAACACCCTGTATATTTCCACATTTTTGAGCTCTACTTCCAATTTTAGATTGATTTTGTTCAGATAATCCTATTTCGATTTCGAACCATTTTCGAGATAAACTGTTTTAAACAGAAACTGACGTGGTTTCCTTTATTCATAACTAATTTTTGAAGTTAAACATCTATTTTATACTACGTAATATTTCTTTTCGATTTAGTTTTTCAACAGTCTCACGTCAGTCAATTCGAAATTGATATGTACATAAGAAAAAGTTACAATTTGTATGCATTGAGGTATTGAGTGTCTCTACCGTACAACATTGCAAATCAATATTTGTGCTTTGGAAAAATGAATGATCCAATTTTGAAACGTCAAACTTTCGTTGGTGGTTTTGACTGATTGTGATACCAATTATAATAGAAAAATGTCAAGATTAGGCTACAGTAATGAAGATTTCTTGAATTTATTAATAATTCATGGTGAGTGCAATAGAATTGCAAGTAGAACATGCCGAGTATTTCAGGAAAGATATCCAAAACTCCCGAAGCCGAATAATAATGTGATAAATCGACTACTGAAAAACTGTAGGTTGAAGTGGATGATGATTTTTTCATGCATTTCCAAATGCTTTTCTACACGAGGCTGAAATGAAGATAGGTATACCCTACGTGATGATTTATCGCATTCTTAATAAGCACAAATGGCATCCCTATAAATTCTACTGTGTCCACATCTGAAAGAGACTGATTTGCCTCGTAGAGTGGAATTCTTTGAATGGTTACTTGTCAAGACTCAAGAGGATGAACATTTCCTTGACAATATCATATGGATAGATAAGGCCAAGTTTACAAAAAATTGAGTTTTCAATAAACAATGGAATATATGAAATCGAGAGTTAGAAAGAACTGCTTTCAATAGTTCAACTCCGGACTCAATCAGAAGCGCTACACATGAAAATCTTTTGAAGAGATTACATGTTTGTTTAAGTAGAGGTGGAGATGTAATTTGAAATACACTGATAATTGAATTAACTTACTAATTCATGACATTATTTTCAGTTCCTGTGTCATCGTTAATAAAACTATTGTTTGAAGAGAAGTTTCATTTGATGGTTGAAGAGTATTTTTATAATTATTAATTCATTGTATTATCTGTGACTGATGAAAGAACATCGAAGGGAATCTGTTAAATTAAAAAAATAAGTGATGAACACAAGGAAACCACGTCATTTTCTGTTTGGAACAGTTTATCTCGAAAACGGTTCGAAATCGAAATAGGATTATCTGAACAAAGTCAATCTAAAATTGGATGAAGAGCTCAAAAATGTAGAAATATATAGGGTGTTCATTTAAAAAAATTGACTTCCACTCATTTTTTCATGTGAACAAAGTATCTGCATTTTTTAAAGACCCTGTGTGAGGCAAATAAAGATATGACTCAAAGTGAAGATCCTCATGGTATCACTCCACTCCATTTCGAATTTGATCGTCTTAGTACCAGAGAGTTCAAAATTATCAGCGTTTATAAAAGTACGTTTGGTAAAAAAAACGAAATTAATTTATATCTTCTAAACGGTAACAGATAGGTATGGGGAAATAGTACATGAAGTAGTTGACAAAGTGATAAGAAATCATAATATGATATTATATACAGGTTGTTCCATTTGAAAAATCAAAGTAGCCGGTACTTTATAGTAGAAGCGGCAACGTATAAATGAAGATCATATTAATTTATGCATACTGTGAAATTTTCAGGTTGATCCGTTGTCTGGTTTGCCAGAAACGTCTCATTAACGCTCAACGTGAAAAGCCCTGTATACGGTTTGTAAGTTGTGAAAAATAGGACACGGGAATATAATATCCTTTTTATCTAAATTATCGACCACCTGAACTCTTTCAAAGAACCTTCTATATGGGCTTGTCTGCATAGATCGCATAATAAAAATGTGACAGAACTTGTTATTAGCCATACAGTAATTATACTAGGTTTGTCCAGTATTTTTCTGAAATAGATCGATTACAGGTTGCAGAATGCTCACCTAAGTATCAAACGGCCGTGTCCACTAAAATTCATAGGTGAGTCCAGAATAATCCCGAAGCTTTTGGCACCATCGCATGAAGAAATTGTGATGTCTTTCTTTGATTTTTAAATTAAAAATATTTGGAATAACGAGTATCAGCTATTTTCCTAGCGAATATTAATAGAAAACAGAACTTCTCAAAAATGGACATAATGGATACTGAATATTAGCTTCGACTGCCTCTGTCTCCAGAAAATATTATAAATCTGTATATCGTCGGCATAAAAGTGACACTTGCTTAAATAAATGTGTAAAATTCCTGGCCATAAAGAATAAACAGCAAAGGACCCAATATCGAGCCCTCAGGAACTCCGTTCTCCACAGTAAAGAATTCTGATGTCCCCTGTCACTATAACCGCGCGCATAAATAAGACTGTATGGGTTTTTCATATGAAAAAGTGAATTACATTATTTTAGTAAATTTATACAACATTACAAAGTTGTATTTCCTAATAAAATGCGTTAGACATCGATGGAACTAGTAGAATTTCTTTTTTAATGTTGATTATCGTGTTGGACGTTGCCGAACCTTCAACAAAATGATCATCTAATTGCTGTGAGACCTATGTATTATTATTATATGGACATTACTAAAACAGTCTCAACAAACATTGGCGTCCTTAATAGTCTGCTTTGAAAGATAACGTGAAAGTGGTGCAATTTTTCCTCGACGACTGACTACTATTCGAGACGGAAGTTACACCAATTTCATCTATCTATAAAAACTAATGTGAAATTACAAAATCCTAATGAACATATTATTTGAATAGTAGATTAGGTGTGTATATTTGTGTGAAATTTATTTCGAGGGATTGCAGATGCCTTAAATTTGACTATTTCCACCGTGAATCGCACTGCAACTGAGTTTAGTAGAGGTGAATATTTCAGCAGTCTATCAAAAAAGCAAAAACGGGTGAAACCGGTGGTGGATACTGATGGTTTCGATCAAGTTGTAATACGAATATGTACTATGAAATATACAATAACACTAAGTATTTGATATCGATTTATTCATTACACAATATTCAAAGACAATAATAATTTCAGGAACATTTTGAAAACTTCAAGAACGTGATCTTTCCAAATGTTGCACAATATTTTTTATGGAAAATTCTCAAAAAAAGTTTTTATACAGAAGAGATGATCGTGGTTTGATCGAACTCCTCAACATTTCTTACATGAGTACATGAAACTTGAGTATTTTCAAAGTTGACAACACCAGTAAATTTGGTGGTGCAAGGTAATGACAAGAATGAAATGAAACTATAATACACATATAAGAATTACTTTGATTCAAAGAATAAGTATTGTATTGTATTGTTTTATTTGTGGAGGCGGATCAATTTTTCATTCGAAAACAAATAATTCTGATTAGCACGGGAAGATCAACAAAGAAAGAACAAAACAACGTTGATTTGAGTATCAGCTAATAACAAATTTGGAAAATCATTCAATAATAATTATGGGTAATACAAGTAGTCACAGTTCTGTGATTAATGAAGCCACCACAACAGCATCCAAGAATGGTTGTCGAACCATAATATTTTTTTTGGGGTTACTTTTCTGTTGTGTAACGAAGTTACTATTTCACCGTTTTTTTAAGCAACCAAGAGCTCTAAAAACCTCCATTACTTGTAGTCATAGAAACATATTTCATTTTAGGTTTGATTGCGTGAATTGAAATTAACCGGATCATAATATTTGTACCGCCATAAACATCACGCGACATGCCTTTAACGCGATGCCGTATATTTAAAAGCATACGCTACCTCTATTCTCACGTTGCACCGATTCGATAGAATTCATATAGCCAGCCAGAGGTGCTAACACCTAACACTCATCGCAAGACGATTCAGTTTCTCACCGACCGACGAAGGAAGTAGATCGTTAGTTCAGAGCACCCACCGCCGTTGCCGTTGCCGTCATCCGGACTACGTCACGTGGATTCTCTAAGGTACGAAATGAGCGGAGTCGCTGAAAAAGACTGCGCCGACTCGTAGAAGAGATAGCGAAACGACCAATTCGCCAAAAGGCGATTGATGAAGTTCAGTTGTGAACCAGCCAGCTCGCCGACTACTACTACTCAGCAAGGACCCACCGCCGCCACGACGCCAGACGCAGCAGACGCTCTGGCTCCACCGACATATTTCATATAATATATAATAATAATATATAATATTCGGAATATAAAGTGTCGATAAAATTCACTAGAAAAACGGACTATTGCGCATGAGCATCGAATCAGGCCATTAAAGAGGGAAAAGTGGCCAGAGCCCGCTTCAGAACACATCGAGGAGATCAATACCGATCTGAGTAGCTTGGCAACTACCACCTGCTTGCCCAAACCAGTGAGTAAACGCGAACAGTGGAAAGGGACTTTGAAACGGTTCAATAGAAATATATATTGCACATCTAACACTCAGGTATTCAGCTCTATCAAGGGCAAATGAAATCTACCCTTCTGCCCTGTTAAACACTGTCAATACTATAGTGGAGTGTTATTTCTTCACTGCGGCTGCCCGGAACAAGTGACCTTCCCACTATAACAGAACGTGGCGCCCGAGGCAAGTCCGAATTTCATAGAACCGCGTCAAGATCAGATTGGGGAAGAAATTACCGTTAAAAATTTGGCGTCCGGAGTAGGGATCGTTTGTTTAGTATTCCGAGACTGTTGTACCACCTGATTCGAAGCTTATAAACCGGCGAAAAGCCCTGAAACGAGCCCCGTAGCACGCACAACGCCAAAATTCGTGGAAATCGGCAGACATACCGAGTGACTCCTCGTTCAGTAGGTTCTTGAGGATGTAGAAACGATCGCCTCCACCCGTTTACCGCTTATGTCAATAATTCGTGAGATACCAGGGCGGTAAGAGAGAAATAAAGCTTCAGAGAGTAGAAACCTCTGGAAATCTCCAAAATTGGTACCGCGGAGTGTACAACACCGATATCCGTCACGAGCCACCGACCTGTCATTCTGACAGATTGTCAAATTCGGTTCATAAGAGAGCCAGGCACCCGTGCGACACCTCGTTTGATAGGTTATCAATTGCGCAGAAGCGATCCCCACCATACATTCATCAATATTAATTCATTCATCAGAAGGAGGCGATTCCAAAGACATCCGCGTCGGATGAGTAAATCTCCTGCGAAAAGAGAAATAAGACTCCGTGCTCACTAGGTTCCATCGAAAGACCACCGGCACCGTAGGTTAGATGGGAAGGCGACTCATAAAGTACATTTGAGAGGTCGAAACATTACCCGCCGTACCAAATCTCCGCCACGATGACAGTAGTCGTTACAACCGCCATCCAGACGCCAAGTGTGTCGAGCATCGGTAGTCCAATCATGAGCAACGTTCTCACCGGGATCCTCTTGGGAGTACAGACCGCCCCCATGCCACCTACTACGAGCGTAGGGATGGCTCCACTGAGTCTGAAAGACTGGCGTATATATTTTGATGGGACAACTGATCCCAATGCCTTTCTCAAAAGATGAGAGGAGATACGAGAGTCCCAAGGCATTGCACCGGACCGTCTCCTACGAACAATGCCGTAATTACCAGAGGGGGTGCAATATAGTTCAGAAATAACCGGGCATGCTGGACTTCTGCACCGCTTTCCAGGACATCCTCTTCCCAGTCAACTACCGCATTAACCTGGAAGCAGTCATCAGCAGAAGGATGCTCAGACTACGAGAAAGAATGGCAGCCTACATCACCGACCTGCAGACCCTGATTCGTCGCCATGGTGGAATCCCACAGGACAAGGAACTGAATTGGCTATATCGTAATCACCATCCAGAATTCCGCCGTAAAATGAGGAGAGCCGACAGGGAACTTCAGGAGATAATGCCAACCGTTCCACGGATCTTCTGCTCTAGATGCAAGCGGGAAGGACGAGAAGGATTGGCGACAGGACAGCCAGGCAGTGGAATCTGCTAAGAGTACCAAAAACTCCAACCGCTACGAGGTCTGCCCAACTGGCCAATTGAGAAACCGTTACTGTTGCTGCAACATAGCATGTGGAGACTCAGTTGGGAGCACACCGCTTTGAGGATTCGTTTGGACACCTATGTGGACTATCGTACGATATGGTCTTAGGAATGGACACACTCCGAAAGAGACAGTTCGGACTCGACCTAGGAAGTGCTCGAATATTTGTAAAGGACCAACCCTTCGCAAGAGAAGCTCGGCCCGTACCATACCTCCCAATGAAGTAACTGTGCCAAGGCCGCCTCTGACACTTGCGAGAGACGAAGAAAACCCTCTGGAAGCTTTCCTACCGGAAGAATTACCGTTAATCGAGGAAATTCATAAAGTAACGCCGTTGGTGGAACATTGCATCCGTCTCCTGAATCCAGATCTGATAAAACAGCGGTACCAACCCCAGAACGCCAGAATGCAGGAAGTGATAAATACCGAAGTTGACAGGATGTTACAGGAGAACATCAAAGAGCCCTCGGAGAGTCCGTGGAGCACACCTGTAGTCATCGTGCGGAAGAAAGATGGCAAGCCGAGGTTCTGCATTGACTTCCAGAAAGTCAACTCCATCTCTATGAATGATGCTAACAATCATCGCAATACGATTCAGTTTCTCGCCGGCCGACAAAGGAAGTAGATTGTCAGTTGACGTCATCCGGACTACGTCAAAGTCTGTGCCGACTCGTAGAAGAGATGGGCGATTGATGAAGTTCAGTTTTGATCCAGCAAGTGAACCAGCCAGGACGCTGACTACTACCCTACAAGGACCCACCGCCACCGCGACGCCAGCACGCTGCAGACGCTCTGACGTTACCGTCCTAGGGTCCGAAATAGGTATACAATTGTCGATAAAATTTAACAAAGTACAAAAACGGCCTATAGCGCATGAGCTTAGAATCAGGTCAGTAGAGAGGGGAAAGTGGCCAGAGCCCGCTTCAGAACACATCGAGGAGATCAGTACCGATCCGATAAGCTTGGCAACTACCACGCGCTAGTCCGAACCAGTGAGTAAACGGAAACAGTGGAAAATGACTTTGAAACCATCCAATACTTTGAATAAAAATATCTGTTGCGCAGCTAACACTCAGGTATTAAGTTCAGTCAAGGGCGAGTAAAATCTGTCCTTCGGCCCGTTTAATTATGTCAATACTATAGGGACCCCTGGAGTGTTATTTCTTCACTTAGTCTGCCCGGAACAAGTGGCCTTCCCATTATAACAGAAGGTGGCGCCCGAGGCAAGTCCGAATTTTATAGAACCGCGTCAAGATCAGATTAAAAGGGAAAAAATACCCTTACAGTTGGATTTTAACGTAGCAAAGTCATAGTGAATGTACTTCAAAATGAGTTTATTCATAATATATCTATTTTGTAGGAATAAGCCACCACCTGAATATGAAGCCACGCTTGCAGGAACATATGGACATCACGTAAATCGTCTTTTTTTAGATAATGTGGGTGGATATGGTACTTCAACTAAAAAATATCTGGAAAGAAATTCTGAACAAAGCTAGATGTATGGACTGAAACCGTTCGAAGTACTGAACAAAAAATAATACTGGGTTTAACAAGTTGGGTTTGATAGGGAAGATGTCCAGACCCTTGTTATCAATTTTGATTACGATGAAAATAATGATGATTATGGTTTTGATTATTATAATGATGATGACTTGTAATTCAAATAATCGAAGATAAATGGAATATATAATTTTTCATAACTAGTGCGGAAAAAAAATTAGATTTACAGTACCACATTGATTGCATGTTCGTGAATTCAGTTCATAACTTTCACTGGCATTTCAAATATTATATATTTAATACACTTACAAATATATGCTTGCCAACACACATAAACACACACACTCAAAAATATAATGCACAAATTATAGATGCGACATCTATAATTTGCGGAGTATATATATATATATATATATATATATATATCGTTTTCTATGTAAGGGGAAGATTAGGTTAGATATCAATATAGTTGGCCCCCAAGGGATCCACCATTTTGGAAGGGTGGAGCTCTATAGAATGTATATGCCACGTAATAGCTGGAGAAACCCTCGGCCTCCAAACGTTCTATAGATCTTCGACATGGTGGTCTCCTATGGGAGCACACTCTGGTGCGTGCATATGGCCAAAAATAAAAATTTCTATTTGTTTATGGCTTACTGTTCAAGAGACAGAGACAAAAAATCCGTAGATATTTCGAAATGCACATATTGGCAACGCTGCAATCTGTCATCTCGTGACGTCATTCTCTTCTCAACGTGAAAATAACTTTTGTAAAATTGAGCATGAGTGTAGTCAATTATTTTTTATCGACTGCAGAGAGTAAATCATTAGCTGCAATCAACCGACGATACCTTGTCATTTTCCTCTTTGTAAATATTGATTGCGTTTGATATGCATTTTTGACAAAGTAGCAATAAAGCTTGCAAACCTTTACTAGATGACGTGCCACTAGAAAAACTTCTGATTTGAAAAATGTGTAAGAAACATGTGCTTGAAGCATTTACCTCTTATATTTTCAGCCTGTAGAAACCGATATGGAACCGAACTGAGAATTTTTATGTTATAATTATTGGGTGAACATGGTTTTACTCAACTAGGTTTTTCCATTGAAAATGTTATAATTGTTGTTATTTTGCACACAAATAAAGTCCCGTTCATATTTGATCGCCTATCTCATAGGCACATAATTTATTTTGACAATAAAAATTGGTTGTAATAGTTGTCAGTATGTCAAACTTATCAGTTTGAATGAAATTGAAATGCAAAAATTTGTATCACAGACCATGCGCGAATAATCCCGTTCAATATGTTTACGCGACCAACCAGTGGGAAGTGTCTCAAAAGAAATATTGATGGTTTCGGATTGTCTTTTCCTTGAAGTCGGAAACAATTTTTGGATGCGAAAGGCATTGTTGTCTATTCGTAGAATAGGCTCTAGGGAAATAGTCTCCCACAATAATTTCCCAATGGTATCTCTTGTTGAGATTAGACAAGCAGTTGCCAACCTATACTTTATTTCAATGCAAATTACATTAGCTTGAATTATGTTAAATGCAACAACGTTCCAAATGAAATAAAAATGTGTGTTACATCGGATTTTTAATATGACTCAATAATGAATTATGTCTTCAAGGGTAGAAAACGCATGGCTGCTTTATTGAAATCAATGAAATGTATGTATATAGTTTACTCGATATATTAACCAATGCACTTGACTCACAGCCACATTGTGAGAAAGAAAATAAACGAAAATCATGTCCACAAGAACTGAATTTTTAAAAATATTCATTGACTGAAAAATAACTTGAAAATTAAAACCCAGTGATAGAGTAGAGAAATTTATAAAAAAAACATTTCATCAAGCAAGAATCGGAAGCATGGGCAAAAATCTGGATAAACAGAAACTTGTGAAGGAGATAACAGGTAGAGAGAAAAATAACTCACTAAAATTTTGTAATGATGTTGATGATGATAAAGGAATTATTGCTAATAGATTTTCTGAACACTTTTCGACAACTGCCAAAATTGCAATTGAAGATAATTTCAGCAATAATGACTCTGAATGATCGAGTGCAGTCTGAGTAACAACCATTCTCTCTAATTCAAGAAATTATTCAAATTATTAAATATATCTTAAAATATAAATTCCCATGGAGTTGATTGCATACCAACAAATAAATCAAGAGTATAGCTTATTGAATTGCACAACTTCTAACAAATGAAAAAACTGTCGAATTAGGGGAATTTCCTGAAAAAAATCCCCAGTTTCAATCATACCAATAATAAAAAGGACGACCCTCTTTCTATAGATAATTCCAAATAGCAGTAAAATAATGGAATGAGCCATGTATAAAGGGTTAATATATTATCTTGACTAATATAAAATATCCAAGGATTCACAAAACACGTCCTATCCGGGTAGATTGATGAAAACAACAACATATCAAATATCCAAAATAGAGAATACGAATATTTGAAACATTTTTGTTTCTACCTAAATATTACAAAAACTATAACGAAACGTTTTATATATATATATATATATATATATATATATATATATATATATATATATATATATATTAATAAACTTGCACATGGGTTCTTATATTTTTTTCAGAAAAATTATTCTTGTGATTGGAATATCAATTTAAATAACAGTTGTCTGAAATCTATGAAAGGTCAGAAATAATGGAGGTTCCACGACGAATTAGTCAATTTGTCCTAAATTTATGATATGTTTAGGTACCTGAGTATAATGTGGCTTAGGTCTATCTCACAGAATTAAGTTTTTCTACGACTACTCTAATATTTGCCAATGGCATACATGTCATCAGAAAATATGAATAATCATATTAATTCAATCTATGAAAAAACTTTGAAATTATACATGCCAAATAAAATATATTAATATTTTTTTAAATTCATATCAAGCATATATGTTACCAATGTGCACCACTGATGAGAGTAAATTAATTTTCTATAATTTTGCTGTGCAAAAAAATGACGTTCTCAACATTTATCCAGTAAGATTACTTCTTTTTTTATATTTTATTATGAATATATGATTCGTATATGTAATTATTCATCCGCTTACGAAACCATTTATAAAGTAGTTTTGTACCGTAGATGAACTATTAATTAATGTAACTGAATTCCAATGCCAACTTGGAGTTTTTTATGGTTTTGTTACTATATGATTTTTGAAAAAGGGGGAATTTTGTGACATAGAGGACAAATTATTAAATTACAGAAAAAAGCATCCCACTTAAGGATGCTTTTCTTTCTTTAATTTAATAATTTGTCCTCTAAGCCACAAAATTCCCCCTTTTTTTCATCATATATTTCGGACACCATATTTCCACTTTCATCTTATATATTTCGCTGAATCTTATCAGTGGTTAGAGATCATCTGCTTAGATCTGCTACTGCAATTTTTTTTTTTTTTTTTTTTTTTTTTTTTTCAATCTATGAAAAACTTTGAAATTATACATCCAAATAAAATATATTAATATTTTTTAAATTCATATCAAGCATATATGTTACCAATGTGCACCACTGATGAGAGTAAATTAATTTTCTATAATTTTGCTGTGCAAAAAAATGACGTTCTCAACATTTATCCAGTAAGATTACTTCTTTTTTTATATTTTATTATGAATATATGATTCGTATATGTAATTATTCATCCGCTTACGAAACCATTTATAAAGTAGTTTTGTACCGTAGATGAACTATTAATTAATGTAACTGAATTCCAATGCCAACTTGGAGTTTTTTATGGTTTTGTTACTATATGATTTATGAAAAAGGGGGAATTTTGTGACATAGAGGGACAAATTATTAAATTACAGAAAAAAGCATCCCACTTAAGGATGCTTTTCTTTCTTTAATTTAATAATTTGTCCTCTGCCAAATTCTCTTTCATTATATTTCGGACACAATATTTCCACTTTCCTCTTATATATTTCGCTGAATCTTATCAGTGGTTAGAGATCATCTGCTTAGATCTGCTACTGCAATTTTCGAATGACGATGAAGTTGAGTGACAGGTAATGGATCTCGACGGCCAGTGATGAGTACGTTTTATTTTCGATTCATTTCATTCATATCCTTGAATTAATACGATGGTAAAACAAAAACACCGATCTGCCAAATTATCTCGAATTACCAAAGTCCCACATGTTCAGCCAAAAGTATCCGAAATTTCCGATTCACCAAACCCTTTCGAGATAATCATCGAGGTAACCCATGCAGTAAACCAAAACGAAGACGACAACGGAACGATGCAATGTCTTTTGTTTCCTGGATTTCTGGCCAGCTGTCTCCAACATCTGTCGTCCCAAAAAACGTATCTTTCGGCTCATGACAACGCTATGATTGCGAGTTTTATTGGTTCGGAAAAAATATATTTCGCATTAAATCAGGTCTGATAATTGATACATAATTGATTACATTCGATTTATGAGCAGTAATCGATTGGAAAAATGACAATGAAAATAAATGCGATTTATTAATGTAAAGTTTAAAATTTTTGTAAATCGATGTTATGATTTCTGTATAGTAGACGAAGACTATTTTGACCAGGGATGTCACCAACCCACCGAAAAATAAATCGATTAATAATTCGATTTCATATGAATATTGAGGATGTGGCGTTGAAAACTAGAACTATCACTATCTGACGTAATAAAGGAACACCTTGCTTTCCAGGGTATTCGCAATCCATTCACTATTTCACGTTAAAAGACGGGACACAACTTGGCCAGCCTACAGTGAAAATAAAAAATCCAGAGTGAAGATTACGCCCGATTTTTTTAAATTTCTTGTTGCACTGATGAAGATGGAGAAATATTGGCAAACAAAAATGCATATTCATAAAGGAATGAAAGGATCTCCTACCACCAAACCCCATCCGTAAAGAATAAGTTATTGATTTCGTGACTTTCATGTACATCCATTTTACCATTTTTAATCGAGATATTGAGCTAGTGAAGGATTTGTTATATTGGATTATTATGATATCATCACCTGTATTATTTCCTCTTCCATTTCATGTTCCGATTCTATTACTTCTTGCTATATTTTTTTTGCTCTGTCATTCCTACATTTAGTACCAGAACTAAATAATCGCACTCTTTCCAAACAATATCACTTAAAAATTACCAATCGGCAGTTGATTTCATTCAAATGCAAAAAAATCGCTAGTGTAACATCATGCAGAAAAAAAAACCTGTCGTTGGACTATACTATAAGTGATCTTTCGTGGGATGAGCATAGAGATTCACGTACGTCGCCAATAATGCGAACCATAGAAACACGGAATAGTTTACAGTATATTTTTTCAAACCAAAAATATCTGTTTTTACTTTAGCGGAGTGAAAGTATAAATTATTTATCGTGGTAATGAGCATGAGCGGTTTGGAAAACATCAACTTGAACATCGCATCTTCAATCATGAAACGTCACGCATTTATGACGTCTGTAGAAAAAAAGTTATGAATTTCTCGAAAGAACGCGTTTACTTTCAATTTGAACTATCTTCAATCCAGATGAACCCCTTCTTGTTAAATGGTTTTCAAATACTCTCAACAATTGTTTTATATTGTACAATTGGCCCAAAATATGATTTATATTTTGATTTGTTGAAAATATAAACAGGATGTTCATAAAATCAGATGTGGAATCATCTGCGACTGAGAATGTTTCCTTTTTCAACATGATTTATATTCTTATTTGATTAGTATCTTTACCAAACAATGCATTGAGGATCACGCTGGCTAAAAGGAATGAAGTGTCAACTGATTTTTTTCCTTAGCAATCGCGATACTATATCTCATTTACATCTTCCACAACAAATATGTCTCCACGTATCATATCTTGATGTTCTAGTTATTCATTACGGCGGAATGATCAATTTTCCAGATATTCAATTCAGAAGTGTTTTCATGGTTTCGGTGCGAATAAAATTAATCAGGATTAAAATAACCATTAGTAGCACACAAATAAATATGTAGCGTGCTTTAACCGGAAACCAGTTAATGGATTTTACAGCTATTTCTGATAGAATTTATTAATATTATTGCTATTGAATGCTAAAGTTGATTATTCTCGACAATGATAACGTCTCATTATAATTACTAAGGATTATTAATGATCGAATTGGAGAATTATTATATCCTGAAATGAACTGGTTGTTTCTTCATGTTTAATCTCATGAACGATCTGATGAGATTCCGATAAAAAAGCATTTTTTATGAGGAGTAATTCCTTGGAATTTTTTTCGGGTTTCCCGCGAAAGAAAATTACCTGGAATATGTATTCAATTACTTTAATGATACTATTTATGAGGATAATCAAGTGCGAATCAAACCTCGTGCAATTAGTGTTCTGTACTAGCGCAAGTACCAGAGAACCAGGCCATTCAGGTGTATAACCTTCCTAAATTCTTTTGTGTCTTTTGCATTGATCTTCCATTATTTCATTCAAAATGTGTTTCTACTACAGGAAATGAGGGGGGATGGGTGCGCAATATTTCGCAGTTCTTCAAGTTGAACGATAATAGTACACTGAAATTTGTCCAAATGAACTTGTAATTTCTTCGGAATACTCAACTTATATTTCTTGATGATGACAATTGATTTTTCTGTTTTTTTTTTCAAGGTAATTTGTTGAGATTTTCTAAATATACTATTAAAGCCTCCCTTCCCTTAGTTTTCATTTGATACCTTACACACGACTAATGACAAAAATGTTGGTAATGGTGGTATCGACTCATTTCGGTGTTTCAAAAATGGGCATGGAATCATAGAACATTACCACTTCAATACACTGGCATTTCTTGTGAACCAAGGTTCTACAATTCATCTGTTCTGTGATGAATTTTGCATCCACCCATTGGAAATGGGGTGAAGTTTAAGAGAAAAAAAATATTTTCTTTCAAAATTAATTCTGTTATTCTCATTGTTACATATTTGCACATTTCAAACTTTTGAACATTGTAAATGTTGACTTTTTATAGATTTCTGCTGTTTTACCGCACGAGTAAATAACACGTAACAATTAATTATCAAAATTTACCAAAAAGGAGGAACAAAACAATCATTTCTCATGTATTCACTTACTCTTCACAAAGCAGTAGTTTAAAAAAACTTTTTAACAAAAAATTAAACCGACGAAATACGGAACTGAAAAGTAAAAAATAAAATAAAATCTGAAATTGAATATTTGCATTTTCATTCAGATAGTTATTTGATTTTCTATTCCAGTCTTAATTAAGAACTCATAAAGATGAATGAGGCAAAGAAGAATGTTTTCCAAAAGAGAGAACTCACCAGAAATCATTCATAACATTGACGCAGGAGAGACATCGCATTCACTAGGTCTTCAATACATTTTTGTTGATGAAAATCTATTTCACGCTTCCACGATCATCAGAAGACCGGAAGAAATGGGAAACACATTTTTCAGAAGCAATTCACTTTGCAAAGATGGAAAAGTTGAATAATTTCTTTGGAGAGACACTTTGAAATTAGAGTTTTCTGACATTAAAACCTGTCATGGGGTATGATAGATTGATTTGTTGAAAATATAAACAGGATGTTCATGAAATCAGATGTGGAATCATCTGCGACTGAAAGATAAACCTCAGTCACTATCTTCCATCGTCAAGATAACCTCTTGTGGGGTATTCATGTTGAAAAAGGAAACATTCTCAATTGAATAGTGATAGAAATATTTTTCTGTGAATTGAAAAATCCACGATTAAAATGAAGTTATTTTTTTTGTGAATGTCTAACAGAAAACAACTACTTCCTCGGCTAAAGCCACGCTGGACATTGAACTATATGTGATAGATATTCTTTAGCCGGGGAAGTAGTTGTTTTCTGTTAGATATTCACAAAAAAATAACTTCATTTTAATAGTGGATTTTCCAATTCACAGAAAAAAAAAAATTCAATAGTCAATTGAGAATGTTTCCCTTTTCAACATGAATACCCCACCAGAGGTTATCTTGATGATGGAAGAAAGTGACTAAGGTTTATCTTTCAGTCGCAGATGATTCCACATCTGATTTTATGAACATCCTGTTTATATTTTCAACAAATCCATGACAGGTTTTAATGTCAGAAAACACTAATTTCAAAGTGTCTCTCCAAAAGATATGATTCTAACTTTTTCCATCTTTGCAAAGTGAGATTGCTTCTTGACAATGTGTTTCCCATTTCTTCCGGTCTTCCTGATGATCGTGGAAGCGTGAAATAGATTTTCGTCGACAAAAATGTATTGAAGACCTAGTGAATGCGATGCTCTCCGGTCAATGTTATGAATGATTTCTGGTGAGTACTCTCTTTTGGAAAACATTCTTCTTTGCCTCATTCATCTTTATGAGTTCTTAATTAAGACTGGAATAGAAAATCGAATAACTATCTGAATAAAAATGCAAATTTTCAATTTCAGATTTTTTCTTTTGAGTTAGGGCCTTTTCAGAATATCTATCAGATGTAGTTCAATGTCCAGCGTGGCTTTAGCCGGAAAAGTGGTTGTTTTCTGTTAGACATTCACAAAAAAAAATAACTTCATTTTAATCGTGGATTTTTCAATTCACAGAAGAATCTTTCTATCAATATTCAATTGAGAATGTTTCCCTTTTCAACATGAATACCCCACAAGAGTTTATCTTGACGATGGACGATAGTGACTAAGGTTTATCTTTCAGTCGCAGATGATTCCACATCTGATTTTATGAACATCCTGTTTATATTTTCAACAAATCAATGATTATCTACTTTTACTATTTGTTGTAATATAAATTATTTTAGTTGTTCTGGTTAGTTTATTTCATTACTTTGTATATCATTCCATCCTCTCATAGAATATAATGGTTTTGACGGATGTGGAACAGAAATAATGTCAGTAGCGATCTGTCATTGTCAACTACGTATGTGTGTGCCAATGTTCATAAGTGAAAAATCAATTATTCCCTATTTTTCTACCCGTAAGGGTATTTAATTCCATTCGAAATCTAAATATAAGGTATACCCTATCTATTAAAAAAAGAATCATCCAAATCGAAGAACCCAGTACAAAGTTATGCCTAATAGAATCGGTTAACGGATCAGAATTCAGAGGGTGAGTGATCAATAGCCTTCATGTTGCTACCCTTAGGGGTGGATTTCATCTTTTAAATTCAAATGGGACCACCTTCGAAGTACACCCTATCCACTGAAAAAAGAATTATCGGAATCGGACGCCTCAGTAAAAAGTTATGCGTGATCATACATAAAAAAAATGATGAAAAAAAAAATATATACGGGTCGACTAGAGACCCTCCTCCTTTTTGGTTTCGTCAGTTAAAAATATTCTACAATTCAGATAAACAAACTGATTCAGCTCTCCAAGATGAAACCTGGCGTACCGTTTTTGTGAAATTCTCTATAAATGAAGCCTTATTTATTTATTTATTACCATTTATGTCTCTTTCACCTCAATCAATTCTTTCCGCTAGATAAATGTTCGAATCCCCCACTCCTAACGATTTTATTTCATTTTTTACTCTGAAATAGAGAAATGATTTAGTTTTGGGATGAATATTCAAATAAAAAAAAACAAATCATTTCTCAATTTCGATGGGAAAAATAAAAAAAAATCGTCAGGCACGGGGACTCGAACTCTCGCCAGTTTTTGATATCAGAGCTTAGATCTTGCGCCTTAGACCGCTTGGCCAACTGGACGATATTAATTGTCAAACGCATTACCATACTTTAACGTAAGTGAGAAAGTTTTTTATGTACTCTTATACCAGCTACCCGTAAGAGGGCCCCTCTTCCAAGCTAGCAAGTATGCATACGTTCTTAACTACATATCACACTACTTCGAAATTTCAGCTTCGCTAAAATGGTAGGTTTGCCTGCTCTGGGATCTTGGACTATTTTAATTGATTTCGACTTTTTGGCACAGTCATTGAACATTAAAATTATTTTTTACATTTGAGTGCGTTAAAAGCGTGTTCTCATTCTTGCAGAGACTTCCATGGAAAAAACGGAAATTAATGCTACATAGAAAACTACGTTGTCAGCTGGGGTCAATATAACCAATTGTTCAAATTATGTTATTAATATTTATAATTAGTTTTTACCCTACAATAAAATTTAATC
The DNA here is from genome assembly GCA_018342105.1 of Gonioctena quinquepunctata. Taxonomy (NCBI): domain Eukaryota; kingdom Metazoa; phylum Arthropoda; class Insecta; order Coleoptera; family Chrysomelidae; genus Gonioctena; species Gonioctena quinquepunctata. The sequence goes on along the minus strand of JAFIRS010000842.1, from coordinate 216,916 downwards.
TTCATAATATGTACAGAGAATATAATAACAATGAATAAGTACTTCAAGTAGTTAAGCCTCAAAATTAAAACAAATTTTATTCCTGTATTTTTTGCAACTGGTGGTGAAATTTACTTTTCATCACCAGTTGCGATACATTTTACTTTTCGCAACTGAAAAGTAAAACATTTGATAACGTCAACGAGTTTTGCAGTGTCACTTTAAATGTCAAAATTAGAAAAAGTACTTTTCTGCAACTATGAAAAATATTTCCCTATTGCATGAAAGTGAGGTTGTGAATGATCCTTTTCAATATTTTTTTTTACCACCCTATGAAAATAATTGAGGGCATTCAAGACAGTTACCTGTCTAATCATCACACTCATCTAACTAATCAAGAGGCTGATATCCGTTTGATTTCGGCATGTTTTAGCAACTAAATGTGAAGAAATGTTGTATGCGCCTTTCATATTTTTCAACCAACAGGATCTATTTTTCAACGGTAGTGAAACTGATTCGTTTCTATTATTACCAGAAAAAACTGAAAGATTTCAGCTGAACATTAATCATACCATCATAGGAACCTGCTATAGAGTTAAATTTCAAGGATTTTATATGAACGAGAATTTGAATTGGAACATACACTGCGAACAGTTAGTTTCCAAATTGAGCTCACTGATTTATGTTTAAAAACCTGAAAACTGTTTTAAATAAAAATCAACTAATGAGCATATATTATGTTCAAGTTGAATCCAGGTTGCGCTATGGTGTTTGTTTGTGGGACAACTCAGCAATGAACAAACATCTTTTTCTTGAACAAAAAGCTATCCTAAGGTATTTATTCAACACTCAAAAACGCATAAATGTAGAACACTTTCCAAAATCAGAAAATAATGACTCTGGTCAGCTTGTTCCTATATGAGTTGTCAATATACATTTTCAACAACAGAACTGACTTCACTCTGAATAGCAATATACATGGTATAAATACTCGTCAGAAATATTTGATTCACACAAAAACTGCTGAATATAAAATTAGTATAAAGGCTCCAAGCTCTATTGGCCCTAAAATGTATTGTGCCCAATACTTCAGTTACACAAATAGCCAACCTACCAACCAATCTGGGTAATACAAACGCCACCTTTCCTGATGATACGGTAATCAAAACATATGACTAAAACCCAACCAGAATTTCAATCTAGACAACGTACAAAATGGATAAATAAATAAGATACAAATTATCGAAAAATATGTGCATCATAAATGTATAACGTGCAAGGGATCGTGCCTACCTGTATCGAATGAAAAAGAAGTTAAATATCTTGCAATTTATATCGACAGAAGACTGCCCTGGAAAAAAATTTACCTACACTGAAGTCTCAATCTACCCACTCCTCAGGTGTTGTCACTTGGGAAAGAAAATGCCTTCCAACCGAGGTGTGACTGGTCTCGCCACAAACTCCCTCTATGGTCTCAAAACCGGCCTAATCCTTCGAGGGAACTGGGTATCAGAGGGTGGATGTGTAGTATTTATCCTAGGTGGGATTCAATGGAGCGGAACTACTCGCATGGGCAGGGATGCTTTGGCGGGAAAGTGGATAGTCTGCGTCCATCATCGCGTTTATTGAGGTAGTTTGGGCGTTTTTCGAAAGACTCTCGCTTGCAGTGTTCTCCCCGTGGGAGTGAGTTATCAGTTTCGGTGTCCATTGTGAATTTAATGTTGAAGTGGATATTAGTTGGATGATCTAGGAATCCATGTTCGTAAATAATTTTTAAAATAATGTCGATATTTGGACGAAAATTGGTATTTGGGGATTTTTTAATATGAGAAATTCAAATTTGATCTTAGTTTGTAGGGGGCGCCGCCTACATGTATTTGTCTCTTTTGGAGAGTACAACTTTATCGTGATGTATGTATTACATTTTCTAGAGGAAAAATCGAAAAATTCTTTGCAAAATTCCTGGAGTATTTTGAATCGTTCTACAAGAGTTAATTATTCGATTACTTAATTCTTCTTCATTTTGGATAGGTGTCTGGTGAATTAAGGATTTTAGATGTCTCCACAGGAAAAAATCCAAACTGTTAAGGTCTGGTGACCTAGGGGGCCATGGTTGAGGCCCTCTCCGACCTATCCAACGGTTGCCGAAAGTTTGATTTAAAAATTCTCGCGCTTGGATGCTAAAATGTGTCGGGGCACCGTCATGCATAAACCACATTTCATTTCGTAGTCTAAGCGGCACATCTTCCAGTAAAATAGGCAAATTTTCTCCAAGAAAATGACGATATCTCTCTCCGTTTAATCTTCCCGGAATAAAGAATGGACCTATAAAATAATCTTCAGGGATTCCTGCCCACACGTTAAGAGAGAACTGTTCTTGGAAATGTGATTCCTGTATCGCATGGGGGTTTTCCTATGACCACAAATGATTGTTGTGAAAATTGCGTATAGCGTTGCGTGAGAAATTGGCTTCGTCGGTAAACAGGATTTGATTTTCAAATAAACGATTTTGAATAAGGCATTGGAGAAACCAACGACAGAAGTTGATACGTAACGGAAAGTCACGAGGGAGTAGGGCCTGAACTCTTTGAATATGGTAGGGATATAACAAATTATCAAATAAAATTTTCCATACCAGAACATGAGAAATGTTTAACGTCAGCGCTATTTTTCTGGAGCTTGTTTCCGGATGTCCTCCTACCAGATTAAGAACTGCTTCCTCGGTTTCTGGGGTTCTTACCGTTCGATGTGCACTTGACAGATGACTAGCTTTCTCAAAACTCCCTGTTTCCCTTAACCGAACGTGAATTCTTGAAAACGTTTTTGAAGTAGGAGTTGTGCGGTTCGGATAACGCTCCTGATACACACGTCTAGCCTCATATGCATTTCCGTAGAATGTATGTCAGCATACTCTGCATTGGTAAAGTTTACAATTTTTCAACAAATAATCATAATAATAATAAATAAAACTATTTAACTATGCGTCAAAATATTATTTTCTACATGACAGCACAAAAAAACAATGGAATACACTTACTAGCCTCCTTGATACTTTATTTTCAAAGAGTTTGCGAATCCATGAGAAGAAGATTGGATGCATCGATGAATTTAAATCAAAATATCTCGAAAACGGCTGCTTGTAGCGACTTTTCAAAAACATACCTTTTTCACATAAAAATGACAATGTTGTGACTCCCCAAAAGAGACAAAGACCTGTAGGCGGCGTCCCCTACAATTAAGGGCCAAACTTGAATTTCTCATAATAAAAAATCCCCAAATACCAATTTTAAAACCTTGTATATGAAAAATGAAGGCCTTGCGGATCCATGCTTATATGTTTTATCACATAACACCCTGTATTCATATACTTAGACTTGTTCTAGTGTTTCCAACCTCATAATAGATAATTCTGGATACTATGCCATAAAAAATTATAAATTAAATTAAATTCACTTAATAATTTTCTGAAACTGAATTATATGTCATTATATAATTACTCGTATGCTCAAGAAAATGCACTCATCATATCCTCAATTAAATCTGTGCAATGCAATCAGATATTCATTTATAATGAACTAATCATTTTTTAAAAATAAACACTTGAATATTCTACCAATCCATTATATTATAATTAATTTAATCTTTAGAATGTTTAAGGATAAATACCGCGAAATGAAATATATTGATAAGTGGACAGGTAAACAGGATGCTATTGAAGTTTCAGTGATTTTTATTTCACGTTCAAATAACGGATAAAATTACACGCGATATACGATTACATGGATGGGACGAGGTTTTATTGATCGATCAAAACTCACAATGAGAACTTCATTACCAAATAATACGAAGAATAAGTTAACAAATGATACAGTGCATGAAGAGACTTGTGTTCGCAGACTGTAGGAACTACGTTGTGCGGCGACCGTACGATAAGTTTCGTAACCATGTACATCAAAAATTTCCACTGGGGAGCATTAATATAGAACATATTGCCAATAGGTTGCCTAGTCCAGGTTGGGATATGCCTACAAAATACGTCACTTCCAGTAGTTTCGACGATTTTCGCGAATAACTATCAAAATACGTATCTTTCAGGACAAATGAAAGAGTATCTTTTTATAAATATAATAATTTTCTAAGAACATTGGTATATCCAAAGGCATTAACAAAAATAGAAAAAATGATATGCTCCATGTTTTTCGAACATGCTCTGAATGTTTCTGCTTGATATATAATGGAACCAAAAAATGCCTAATTCCCAACTTATATTATAGAAAAATTATACCAAGCAAAATCATAATTTACTTATTTCTAACAAATTATTTTACTTTGGAGTCCTGACAACCCCAAAATCTGAATTCAGGTTGTAAAAACCATGCTTCTAACCCTACATATCTCCTCCATGATCCATCGACTCCAAGCAAAATGCATAGTTGAAAATAACATATTATCAACTTAAAATACACCCTCATATCTCCACGGATGTTGAGGAGGAAAAAGATCACCGAAAATATGTCTTCAAGGTCAACGAACTTTTACGAAAAATTTTAGGTAGATATTTATCTGATTTTAACCTCAAATGCGTTCTTATGGGCAGGGAGTAAAGAAATCAAATAGGTCCAATATGTACTTCTTTTTTCCTAGCAGTTAGTCAAGAAGAATTTGAAGATATTTTATCGAAAGAGAAATGACTCTATATTTGTTTCCCTTCTGCACTTTTTGAGTATTTGAATAAAAAAAATCAATATTTCTACTGAATATCCCAATGAGTATTCGCAAAAAAAATATCAAAATGAAACAAATATGTGAATATTCTTCATGTTTTCGAAGTGTTTCACTGTCAGGCCCCATAATTACAGAAAAACGTTCATTCCTAAGAAACAAAACGATATTCCTTAATATGAACGTTATAGCCAGAAAAACCAGTTCACTAGGAAAGATAATCAAATCAGAAATCCTCCACACTACCAAGCTAATGAAAATAAGCCCATTAAAAATATTTCGTCATTTGAAGATAAGAAAGGCAATTAGAAGTCCCATAATCACCCTTTTTGATACATATCATCACCTCCTAGTTACGCGTATGTGAAAAACAAAGTTCTCGATAAACAAAAGTATAAATTCAGAGTTTTTGACAGCTCGCCTACTTACGTTTCGCCCCGAAATATCATAAAACTGTTTTAATGTATTTATGACGACAGAAAAACGCTATAAATTCATAGATTATGACAGCCTATTAATGTAACTCGAAAGTCGAAAGGCGTACATTTTTGTTTTATATATTTTTGATGACAGAAACAAAGCCATTAATTATTGAGCCGCTGACAAGTTGAAGATAATTATAATATCAGACATTTTTCCCCGCGACTAGCACAACTATCACGTGATCCGGTAACGGGTTATAAAAAGGCGCGATGTTCCGGATCAACTCTCTCTCGTGGTTCAGCAGTCAAACGAAGAACAAGTACGTTCAAAATGAGGTTAGATTTCAGTCAATCACGACATAGTGAAATCAAGATGAGAAGAGTACGAATATAGTTGTCAAGCAGTGAACTCAAGTAGCCATTAATAGAAATTATATTCGATTTAATCCGAGTATCCAAGTGAATTCACCAGTATTTTTTCCAAAAATTACCTATTATTGATCAACGCTTCGAGAACGTGATAAGTAAACGAAAAACCTCAAATCGATAGTTCATGATCTCATATAAAACCGTATCCTTCCAGCGATAATCTGATATACCGTGCGAGTTAAAAATAAAATACACATTTTAGCGGAGTTAATCGAGATATAAATACAATTGAACTAATTGTCATTTAAAAACATTCTCCAGTGAACAGTGTGGGCTATGCTGAGTTGAAGTAAGTTCTTATGTATTTTTCTGTATTTATGTGTGGGCAAATTGAATTGTTTTCATAATACGAATGTGTCTTTAAATGTATCTCCATAATTTCATGTTACCCAAGTTTTCAAAAGATAATTATTTCCAGCCTTTTTTGACAATTGATGTCACTATTGTTTTTGTAATCTAATTGATTTGTAAAATTAACTTAAGTAACTACACTCTAGTTGTTTTTCTGAATATTGTCTCATACTAACCGTTTATAGAACGGATGAACAATTATTGCCAACTTTTATTAAATATATATGTCTATTCTTAACATTTTTATGAGTGCATTATTATTTTTTGTATTATTATTTTTCGAATCTTTCTGAAATCCGGTACGTACTTCCCTGGATAAACAACTCAACGCTCCAGTATAGAGAGAAAGATATATTTCCTATATACCGTTCTAGTGAGATAATCTCGGTTCGACCATCCTCAGACAGTCGATGCTCTCGATGCTTGTTTTCTCAACGTAACAACAAAGGAATGATCAAGTAAAGTGATTAAGTCATAATATTTGAGAAGTCCTTAGCGTTCATTGGTATAGAGTTGAAGTAGTGATCCCTCAATAATAGGCCAGTGGCGTAACAGTGGTGTTGCAGGTTGGTGTGTTGCATCGTAACCCTCTGTATATGCCCAGCGACGTAACATCACTAAGAAAGTTCGTAGAATACATGAAATTCCATTTGATTTTTCTTCAGCATATTAAATCTTTTAGGTGTCCCATTTATTTAACATGAATACAAATCAACATTATCACAAAAAAGTTATTTTGCAAGTATAATTACGACTAGGAAACTTCCTATACTGTAAGTTCAGACTGATAAATATTTCCGAAGGCCATGTTTATATTAAGATAAAATACACGCGATGTCTTCTTTCAACCTTAAATTGTTGTATGCCTCCAGGTCATGAATAGGTAGAAAGTCAGTTGTATCAAGGCAAATTTCCTTATTTATGCTCGACCTATTGGCCAAAATGCCTTGTAAAATTTTTTAGTTCAAAATTACTCCTAGATTTTTCCCATATCGATAAATCTGATGTGAGTATTACGTTGAATTTACCGTTGCCAAATTGGGTGCCAACTGATCGGAGGTCCACATGAAGTAAATGTTAACTACAATGTTTGTTGGTTATGGGTCATGTTTGCAGAAATTTTGCATTTTCATGCAATACTTCTAGAAACCCAAATTCATATTCTATGTTTGGAAAACGTCCGTCGACCCCACAGGCAAAAAATGCATAGGAGAAAATCACTGATATATTATCAATTTTGAAAATACCCTCACATCCCTAGTTATAGTATTTATTAGGTAAAACCCAAATTGACCAGCAAATATCTTCAAGGTCACGAACTCCTAAGGGGAAAATATTGACTCAATGATAACCACAATGCCCCAATTGAAACCACAAAAACGTTCAGATGGTCAGAGAGTGAAGAGTCGATAAATAGGTCAAATTTGTACTGATTCTAAATCTTTTCCTAGCAGTATGTTGAAAAAGAACTTATAGACATTTTATCGACTCATAATTCCATCGTGATACTGATTTTAAATGTGTTGGTAGCACTGATTCCACCATTGCGTAATAAAAACTATAATTTTTAGAAAATAACCACATCCAATGACATAAAATACACAAATGGAACTATGACAATATAACCTTATTTCAAAAAAAAACCTTTTTTTAATATAAAAATATATATTCATTAGTTCAAGATGAACTTTTCGGTCCGATAGTTTCATATATACGAGAACACTGTTTGTATTTCCTAGTGTGGTTCACTTGTGTTTCCTAGTGTGGTTTACTTTAATAGTTGTGTTGCCATTATATTTAAATCCGTCCCAGATGAGAGAAGACCAAGAAAAGCTGTGCGATGAGTAATAGTCCCATTTTTGTTACCCAATAGGTTTTTCCAGAATTTTTATATTAGTGTCATTTCAAATGTTTTCGAAATTTAAGTTTTGGTTATGTTAGAAAAACGATAAGTTATTGATTCTGATAAAAACTTTTTAACAAAAAAGTAAACCGACGAAATACGGAACTGAAAAGTAAAAATAAAATAAACCTTCTTAGTCTCAGTAACTAAGCTCCTAAAGTAACTAATTTTGAGTCGGCGCCAAACAAACAAGCAAATGAATTAGGTAAGGCGTAAAATGATGGCATCGAGTTGCGCGGTGACATTCTGATAATTTTTTTGAAGTAATTTAATGATGTTCGTTGATTGTTTGTTTGGCGCCGACTCAAAATTAGTTACTTACATTAGTTTAGGAGCTTAGTTACTGAGACCAAGAAGGTTTATTTTATTTTCTACTTTTCAGTTCCGTATTTCGTCGGTTTAATTTTTTGTTAAAAAGTTTTTATTTTTCAATTTTTTATGGCTAAAATATACTAATTACTACCTACTTGTTTTTTGATGACTTCAGAAATACTTACTTACCCACCTTACTTCAACTATTACCAGTGGAATAATATGATTATCTACTTTTACTATTTGTATAAATTATTTCTGTTGTTCTGGTTAGTTTATTTCATTACTTTGTATATAATTCCATCCTCTCATAGATAATGGTTTTGACGGATGTGGAACAAAAATAATGTCAGTAGCGATCTGTCATTGTCAACTACGTATGTGTGTGCCAATGTTCATAAGTGAAAAATCAATTATCCCCTATTTTTCTACCCGTAAGGGTATATAATTCCATTCGAAATCTAAATATAAGGTATACCCTATCTATTAAAAAAAGAATCATCCAGATCGTAGAACCCAGTACAAAGTTATGCCTGATAGAATCGGTTAACGGACCAGAATTCAGAGGGTGAGTGATCAATATCCTTCATGTTGCTACCCTCAGGGGTGGATTTCATCTTTTAAATTCAAATGGGACCACCTTCGAAGTACACCCTATGCACTGAAAAAGAATTATCGGAATCGGACGCCTCAGTAAAAAGTTATGCGTGATCATACATAAAAAAAAAATGATGGACAAAAAAAATATACGGGTCGACTAGAGAACCTCCTCCTTTTTGGTTTCGTCGGTTAAAAAACTGAGGCTGTTTTCAGCACATTTCATATCAATCTGGTTTCAAATAGCTGGAACATTGGTCATGAAAAACCAATTGACCCGTTATTGTTTAGAAATCAGTTTTCCCATTTCAACAGAATTGCAAATAATTTTTGTTTTCGAAATTTGTGATATATCAAATTATCAGTTATAATCTCCCTAGAGCTTGAATAATTTCGGAAATTTTTTTCAAGGTGCGAATTTTCTTAAAAAAATTCGCAATTGAGAAAAAATTTATGGAGAATAATTCAAGCTCGCGGAAGATTCGGTACGAAAATTTTATACTAAAAATTATTTTAAAAAGAAAATACAATTTTTGCCAGTTCAGTAGGAGTTTATTTTGCTTTGATGTTTGGTGCCTTAATAAATTAAGGTGGCTATCATGACTTTTTTTTTGACGCTTTGATTGACAAGTTTCAAAGGCGTACTTAGTAAAATTTCATTTTCGAATAAATACAAAAAGAAAATTTTGCATTTTGGAAAAGACAGTCAAGAATTGATTTGCATGAAAATATGAACAGGATGTTCATAAAATCAGATGTGGGATCATCTGCGACTGAAAGATAAACTTTAGTCACTCTCTTCCATCGTTCAAGATAACCTCTTGTGGAGTATTCATGTTGAAAAGGGAAACATTCTCAATTAAATATTGAATAGAAATATTTTTCTGTGAATTGAAAAATCCACGATAAAAATGAAGTTATTTTTTGTGAATGTCTAACAGAAAACAACTACTTCCCCGGCTAAAGCCACGCTGGACATTGAACTACATCTGATAGATATTCTGAAAGGACCCTAACTCAAAAGAAAAAATCTGAAATTGAAAATTTGCATTTTCATTCAGATAGTTATTTGATTTTCTATAGAAAATCCGGCTTTAGCCGGGGAAGTAGTTGTTTTCTGTTAGACATTCACAAAAATAACTTCATTTTTATCGTGGATTTTTCAATTCACAGAAAAATCTTCCTATTCAATATTTAATTGAGAATGTTTCCCTTTTCAACAGTCAAGAAGTAATGAAAGCTGAGGTATATAACTTAATTCCGTCCAATGCGAAGAAATCAAATTCAATGATATGGAAACAACTTTTGGCCTTTTGTGAAGAAAGAAAATACAAAATTGGAGAACAAACATCTGTAGTAGGGCTCGCTAGAATTTTAGAAGATTTGGGATTTAACATGAAGAGGAAAAACTCAGAAAACTATAAGGAATCGGTTGTGAAGGTAGATAATTTTTTTTTGTATATATGTTAGGGCTTCGGCGGGTTAGGTTACCTAAATGAATTACGACAGAGTTTTTTGTTTCAGGTAATGTGGAATTCAACTGCTAAACAGTTACCAGAAATGTGTTTTGCGAAATTCCAGCTCAAGTTTAATCCATTGAATTGAATATAATCCGGTTTTTACAAAAACTGCTCAAGGTGGGTCCGAAAAACTCGCGAACAGTAAGAAATAAGAGCAATCCGAACGAATGTCCAGTAAGATTGTTTGAAAAGTACATGGAAACAAGTGGGAATCTCCAAGCATATCGATTATTTGTTACTCCAAATCCGAACTGGAATGAGCAGTTTTCCAAAGGATGGTATAAAGAATGTCCTATCGGCAAAAATACACTAACTTCTTGGTTAAAAGAATCTGCCTCTAAAACTGGAATTGACATTAAAAAAACTAAGGTGACAAATCATTCTGCAAGAGCCACGGCAGTATCAAGTTTGGCTAAAAATGGAGTGCAAGAAGAGCAGCTCATTAAGATTACTGGTCACAGCAATACAAATTCCATAAAGCCTTATCTTCAAATGAATGCTGAGCATCACCAAAATATAATTGAAACTATGAGAAGTGATAATTCCATTGTAAACAACCAACCAAAATACCCCCCAAATAATAAATTCTTCTCTACAAAAACAACTGCAATACAGCCTGGAAGTAATATTGTTTACAATAACTGTGTTTTTAATATTACCAATTACCAAAATTAGATTGTTAGCTACTCAGTAAATTCCTTTCATTTGAATGAAGTATTTAATAACAAAATTGTTTCTATTTTATTTTTTCTTTCAACGAAAGAAAAGTTGACAAAGGAGCGATACCGATATTGCTAGGCGCAACCCGGCGGCGCCGGCGCTTATCTATCTTTTTTTTATTACCTATTACTCTAGTAGAATAATGTTTCAATCCTTGAATCAAGTTGATTATTATTATTCATCTTTATGAGTTCTTAATTAAGACTGGAAAACATTCTTCTTCGCCTCATGCATCTTTATGAATACTTAATTGAGACTGGAATAGAAAATCGAATAACTATCGGTTGAAAATGCAAATTTTCAATTTCAGATTTTTTCTTTTGAGTTAGGGTCTTTTCAGAATATCTTTCAGATGTAGTTCAATGTCCAGCGTGGCTTTAGCCGGGGAAGTAGTTGTTTTCTGTTAGACATTCACAAAGAATAACTTCATTTTCATCGTGGATTTTTCAATTCACAGAAAAATCTGTCTATTCAATATTCAATTGAGAATGTTTCCCTTTTCAACATGAATACCCCTCAAGAGGTTATCTTGACGATGGAAGATAGTGACTAAAGCTTATCTTTCAGTCGCAGATGATTCCATATCTGATTTTATGAACATCCTGTTCATATTTTCAACAAATCAATCTATCATACCCCATGACAGGTTTTAATGTCAAAAAACTCTAATTTCAGAGTGTCTCTCCAAAAAAAATGGTTCTAACTTTTGCCATCTTGGCAAAGTGAGATTGCATCTTGAACATGTGTTTCCCATTTCTTCCGGTCTTCCTGATGATCGTGGAAGCGTGAAATAGATTTTCGTCGACAAAAATATATTGAAGACCTAGTGAATGCGATGCCTCTCTTGCGTCCATGTTACGAATGATTTCTTGGTGGGTACTCTCTTTTGGAAAACATTCTTCTTTGCCTCATGATCTTTATGAATACTTAATTGAGACTGGAATAGAAAACGAATAACTATCAGGTTGAAAATGCAATTTTCAATTTCAGATTTTTTCTTTTGAGTTAGGGTCTTTTCAGAATATCTTTCAGATGTAGTTCAATGTCCAGCGTGGCTTCAGACATTCACAAAAAATAACTTCATTTTTAACGTGGATTTTTCAATTCACAGAAAAATCTTTCTATTCAATATTCAATTGAGAATGTTTCTCTTTTTAACCGACGAAACCAAAAAAGAGGAGGTTATCTAGTCGACACGTATATTTTTTTTATCATAATTTTTTATATGTATGATCACGCATAGCTTTTTACTGAAGCGTCCGATTCCGATAATTCTTTATTCAGTGGATAGGGTGTACTTCGAAGGTGGTCCCATTTGAATTTGAAAGATGAAATCTACCCCTAAGGGTAGCGAAATGAAAGATATTGATCACTCACCCTCTGAATTCTGGTCCGTTAACCGATTCTATCAGGCATAACTTTGTACTGGGTTCTTCGATTTGGATTATTCTTTTTTTAATAGATAGGGTATACCTTATATTTGGATTTCAAATGGAGTTATCCACCGTTACGGATAGAAAAATAGGGGATAATTGATTTTTCACTTGTGAACATTGGCACACACATACGTAGTTGACAATGACAGATCGCTACTGACATTATTTTTGTTCCACATCCGTCAAAATCATTATATTCTATGGGAGGATATACAAAGTAATGAAATAAACTAACCAGAACAACAAAAATAATTTATATTACAACAAATAGTAAAAGTAGATAATCATATTATTTAACTGGTAATAGTTGAAGTAAGGTGGGTAAGTAAGCATTTTGGAAGTAATCAAAAAACGAGTAGGTAGTAATTAGTAGATTTTAGCAACAAAAAATTTAAAAATAAAAACTTTTTAACAAAAAATTAAACCGACGAAATACGGAACTGAAAAGTAAAAAATAAAATAAACCTTCTTAGTCTCAGTAACTAAGCTCCTAAACTAATGTCAGTAAATAATTTTGAGTCAGCGCCAGAGAACAATCAACGAACATCATTAAATTACTTCAAAAAAATTATCAGAATGTCACCGCGCAACTCAATGCCATCATTTTACGCCTTACCTAATTAATTTGCTTGTTTGTTTGGCGCCGACTCAAAATTAGTTACTTACATTAGTTTAGGAGCTTAGTTACTGAGACTAAGAAGGTTTATTTTATTTTTTACTTTTCAGTTCCCTATTTCGTCGGTTTAATTTTTTGTTAAAAAGTTTTTATCAACATGAATACCCCACAAGAGGTTATCTTGACGATGGAAGATAGTGACTAAAGTTTAAAGTTTATCGCAGATGATTCCATATCTGATTTTATGAACATCCTGTTCATATTTTCAACAAATCAAGTTGATTATATTCTATTAAAATCACACAATATTTTAGTACTAGAGGATAGGGAAAAAATGTAGGTCTGTGTTATATTGGACGATAGGTACCTCCTTCATTGATAACTCCATCTATACCTATATTGTATTCTAAACAAACTATTATTTTTTTACTTTCGCTTTGCTCTAGTAAAAAAAAGTAGGAATCATAGTCTTAGATAAATATAAATAATGTTATACCACTAGAGAGAAAGGAAAATTAATAATGACTCATGCGAAATCAATGGCAATTTTATGCGGTAACATAAAATCTGTGAAGTTGGCTGTGACTGCAGCGCTTTGGTGGAATGACGTTTCACAGTATTCGGCATATTAGAATTAGAGTCGCAAAGAAAACATAATAAAATGAATGGAAAATCGTACAATTTTTGTTCCTTTTGTACGGAATCTGAGCCTATTCAAATTAATCATAAACATATAAAATATTTAACGTATTTGGTGAACAATTCTGGCTTAAATCCCGAACAAGAAGATCTTATCAAAGGTATGAGCAATATGAAATATGAAATTATACCATATTCCACCCATAAATCTAGGGTTGAGGAGAACAAAAGCATATCAAAGTATTACTTTTATTTCATGAAACATAGACATTTAGTGAAGAAAATCCACAGCTCTTTACTTTATTCGCCATTGACGAAAAAAGAAGTGGAAAATGAATTTCAAAAACACTTGCAATTAATAATTGATGTTGTCAATAATAAATAACATGTACGTATTTTTAAATTGAAAATAAATATTTGTCAAAAATGATCTATGCTTCTGTTATTCTGGCATCTGCACGTGACAGCTGTCAAGTCAGGGAAATGATAACTTATTAATTTTGCAGCTAGGTCACGTGACCGAATTTTTTTTGGGAAAATTCAGGTTGTCGTCATGGCAACCTGTCGAAATCAAGGCATCTGATTGGCTTAAAACAACAGCTATAAAATTTTCACTTAAATCTCCCTAGAGTATGAATTAATTCAAGCACGTGGGGGATTCGGTAAGAAAATTTTATACCGGAAATATAGTTAAATAGAAAACATTAAGTAAATATTTATTTTGACTTTATTCACAAATAAATAGAAGGCTGTGTGTAATGTGTAATGGAGTTTTTGGGGAGATTTTTTCTAATTTTCCCCGTTCTCTAGTAAAATTAAATATATAATATCAGATAAACTATTATGTAAAATTAATTGATTTCATACAATTTTCTTACTAGGTTTCAGGGAAATGTTAATATTGACTAAAAATGAAAGTGGATAGGTACGTTCGTATTGCGGAAGATATTTTTTGATTTTCCCCGTGCCCTAGTAAAATAAAATATATAATATCAGATACATTTTTATATAAAATTGATTGTTTTGCGGGATATTTTTTTTCCCGTGCCCTAGTAAAATGAAATTTATAATATCAGATACATTATTATATAAAAATAATTGATTTCATATAATTTTCTTACTAGGTTTCAGTAAAATGTCAATATTGACTACAAACAAAGGTGATATACAGCAAAAAATATATAACTATACCTATACATATATAGGTACTTAAATATTTTTCATACTCTTTTAGGTTTAATTCTAAGAAAAATTAATATTAGCGGTAATAATTTGTTTTTCAAATAATTCAGGAAATCGGGATATTTTATTCTTTATTCTGAATAGAATGTTGTTGGCGTATGTTGCCGGTTAAAAAAATATTTTGTAAAGTTAGCCATGGATTTGACATTCACTACTCCTGTCAATCAATATTTTATTTGTGGCATTATAAGTTCCTCATAACATTGTATACAATCATAAGTTAGTAAAAAAGTGATAATAAAATGAACTTTCAATCGTATGAATTGTGTTCCTTTTGCAAAGAATCACAGCACATTAAAATGTACCATAAAAATGTAAAATATCTAACATACCTAGTGGAAGAATCTGGATAAATCCTGAGCAAGAAAACTTATTTAAAGAGATTGGCAACATTCTGCGTGATATTGTGCCTTCTTTTGGACACAAATCTAATACTCAAAGAAATAAACTGGTGTCTCAGTATTATTTTTATTTTATGAAACATAGGCATATTGTTAAAAAAACACCGGTTCTGTGTTTTATTCACCACTTAGGAAAGAGGAGGTAGAAGTGGAATTTTTGAAGAATTTAAAATTAATTAACGATATTATAGAATGTACACCTTGATAAATTGTTGTAATATTTCCAACTTGTAAAGTAAGTTAATAAAAAATATTTTCAATATTATTTCAATATAATTTTTGTCTAATTATATGATAGCTGTCACATGCCGGGAAATTTCCACTTATTAATTTTACGTCTACATGCTAATGTGTATGAAAAATTTTCAGAAAATTTGCTGGTTACCATAGTAACAATGTCGAAATAAAGCATCTGATTGGTTGAAAATGACTGGTATAAAATTTTCGAAGTAATTTTCTCAATAAATTTTACATATAGTACATATTATTTTTCTATGAAAAAAAAAACGATTCAATTGGTTGTTATAAGATATATGTTATATACATACACGTATTATTGTTTCTTGTTATTATTTTTGCATGTCGCAGTAACGATTTTTCGAAGAAAACATAATATTGGTCTTTTAATAACTTATATTGAGGATTCAACTCTCGATTTTTTTTTTATTGGTGCCCCATTTTACCCATTTAAAGCACGCCTCAGCGTGTTTTAATCGAACTTTAAAAAACGCGCGTTTTTTAAAGTAACCATGGCAACATCAACAAATCGAGAAGTCTAAATGACAAATTTTTGATTATTGATTTGACAGGAGTACATTGTAACGTAAAAAAAAATATTACTAACAAATGCAGAACTTTATTCATACACTATATAACAATTAATATTTATAAATGAAAATTGAAAGTACAATTGGTGTTATTTGATATATTAATATTTCTATTTTGTAAATCGGAGGAAATGGAATTCAAATTAATACTGTTAGCATTCTCAGAACGCAATGAGGTTGAACGTTCATCAATGGCATTTCCAATAATATTTGAATATCTGTTTTTCTCATTTCCATGACAACGAAAGGTATACTGATGCACATCACGAATTCAACCATTTTGCATTTTTAGTTCTTATTTCTATTTTTGTAGTAATAATACCAGTATATATGATATCAAAGTGCACCAATAAAAAAAAATAGCGTAAAGTATTCGTGGATAACTGGTCTTAAAAACACTTGCTCTATTTCGAGCACTCCGGCTGCGCCGTCGTGCTCGAAAAATCGCGCGTGTTTTAAAGCCCTTTTTATCCACTTATACTTTATTATACTATTTTTATCAATGAGCAGTGGAAAATATATAAGGTGAAAAAACATTCGCATTCTGGTCAAGATATACATTGAAAAAAATTATCGAAGCAAAGATTAATTGGAAATTTAATAATCCTCACTCACTCCCTCAAATTACAAGGCAGTGTCAATTATCTGCTAAGGTAAGACATAATTGTCGCTACTACATTACCAATTTTTTAGCCGTTCATCAAAATTCAACAATCATACATCCACTGATTGCTGTTCACTGAATATGCATTGAAATATAAATAATTGAAGGAAATGTGTATCTGAACCTACAAATATGTTAATTATGAAGTCCATCCAAGCAGAAATTTTTAACAATGTTTTGCACCTCCATCCAATATTATATAGTTGTACAATGTTGCAATGAATAATTACAACACATCTGATCACCACAAAAATAATTGCTTCATTGAGGGCGATGTGCGGTAATATTGTTACGAAAGTGGGGTTCGGGACTACTGAAATACTAAACTAATTATTGTCCCTCTATTCACAGTTCACAAAAATACAATGATACAATCTTCAATAAAAACTACTACTCATTAGCATCCAGAAAATCATCGCTCCTGCTTCTGTCAGATTCACGATATTCCCATTCGAGAAGCCAACGATATGACGTCATCTCGCGTGGACTAGAATGCAGTGGCGTACGGTTATTCGTTTCCGTAACGATATAAAGAACCCCGCACGAAAACATGCGGGAAATTGGCTCTCGGTCGAATTGGCTGAAATTTTATTATGTTACAGTAGGATGGGCGATTAAAAAAAAGTGTGAGTTCAAATGATTTTATTTGTTTAGTTTCTGAGATATAAGCGGCCAATATTCGAAAAAATGTCGTATTGGGGTAAGATTCACAAAGAAAAATACTGTTCTTTAGTCGAAATAAGACAAAGTGAGGTTGGAAATGTATTGTTCAAATCTCATAAACATGTTTAATTATAATCTTATTGATGAAAGTACATTAGGGTGTATACGGGGCATAGTCAAAAAATAGTTTTTCCGGATTTTTTTTCCAGCACTATTTCAAAACCAACAAGTAATATTTTGTTAAGATATCATAGGTTCAGTCTATTGTGGGCGAAAAAACGTGTTTTATTTCTTGATGACTCTCTCTGTTTGAAATATATATTTTTTTTATTTTCGAGTATACAGATCGACATATCGTTTTTTACTACGAATAAATAATAGTTTGAAAAAACTTAAAAACACGCTTTTATAGAAAACCAGACTAAAAAAATAGAAAATAAGAAAAAAATGTATTTTATTTAAAAAAAAGCGTGGGGTGCGTGGTATCGCCTCGGCCAACAATTGCCTGCGATCTGAGACATTTCTTATTTTACTGCCCTAGGTGTGTAATGTACTATATAATTATTGATACCATGCACCCCACGCTTTTTTTTTAAATAAAATCTTTTTTTTTTCTTATTTTCAATTTTTTTAGTCTGGTTTTCTATGAAAGCGTGTTTTTTAGTTTTTTTAAACTATTATTTATTTCTTACTTTTTAGTGTGGTTTATTTATCAAAGCGTGTTATTTAATTTTTTTAAACTAATATTTTTATTATTTTTTTGCGAATTAAAAAATGGAATAATCTTATCAAATTAGGTAATCATAATCTCCGACCCCAAAAACCCCCACCTACCAATTTTGAATACAAAACTCGGCCGCCATTTTGTAGCCGCCATCTTGAATTTTTCAATTTTTACAAAAGAATCATAATATTCGACTCCAAAAACCCCCACATACTAATTTTGAATAGAATCAGACCATAATCACAAAACTCGGCCGCCATTTTAAAGCCGCCATCTTGAATTTTTCAATTTTTACAAAAGAATCATAATATTGGACCCCAAAAACCTTCACATACCAATTTTGAATAGAATCGGACTATAATCACAAACCTCGTCTACCATTTTGGATCCGCCATCTTGAATTTTTCAGTTTTGACCACGAAAACCCTCAGATACCAATTTTGAAGCGAATCCGACCATAATCACAAAACTCGTACGCCATATTGGAGCTGCCATTTTGTTTTTTTTTAAACAAAAATTTCTTAATGCATTGTCACCGGAATTATGTACACCTGCCAAATTTCAGATCATTCGTACGTCTGGAAGTGGGTCAAAATCGCGCCCAAAGGAGTCGGTTACAAACAAACATACGGTTACAAACATACAAGTGAAGCTAATATAAAGCGTGTAAAAAGGAACTAATTGCTACTTCCCATTGAATAAAAGATAGGGTAACATTCTGATGAACTCAATTGTTCAATATTACCTTTCATTTAGATAAAGGGTGCGTTACATTTTTTTTTAGGTCATTTACAACGTTTTTATTGAATGTCTAGAAAACTATCCCGTTAATTTGGACCATATTTTACTAACAATATTTTGAAAATGTTGACTATCATACACGATAGTTTTATCAACTTTGTATGTTGCGTTTCTAAGATATGCATTTTTGAAGTATACGTTATTAAGATATATCCTATCGATTTAACAAAATTGTATGGAACCTTTCGACACATTCAATTATATTATAAAACTTTTCGAAATCAATTATTTGATACTATAAACAACACAAACCACACTCAACAAGAATTTGGAACTCAACAGTATAGACTAAAAAAAACGAATTATAAATAACGACTTCAAACACAAAAAGTCAATTGATATTATGAAAATTATAATATAACAAATTGAAACTAATTAGTTATAAATAACATAATCAACAATTTACATAATGGAACTCTCAAAAAACAAACAATAACCAAAACCCAAATTCAAATAAAATTATTGATATTGTGATTGATTGGTCTATTTGCGCAATCTAAAACATTTCTCAATAGTTTATGGCTAGGGTAATTTATTGTTTCTATTTGAAACTGATATGCGTAATCCTGAATCTGGACTATTACGCTGCCGCATAGCGTCCCGATTTAGGAAAGCTATAAAGTATAAACTGTGGATATCCTTTAGTATTGTTCCTGATGCACCTGCAAATGAAAGTATTCTAGGCTACTACTGTACCTGAAAAAGTGGAACAAGAACAGTGGGATGTTGTTCCCATATTTGCAGCGTAATTTGGTACCTAGGATATGCTCGTCATCAAGAAACAATAAAGTACCCTAGCCATGAACTATTAAACAATGTTTTAGATTGCGCAAATAGATCAATAAATAACAATATTAAAAATATTATTTGAATTTAGGTTTTGTTTATTTTTTGAGAGTTCAATTATGTAAATTGTTGTTCATAACTAATTAGTTTCAATTTCGATTTAGAGTTCACTACTACAATACACTATAAGATTTTCACTACTCAAGGGTTCACTAAAGCACGACGCGTGTTTCGCTATACAATAGCTTCATCAGATTCATTTCGATTTGTTTAATTATAATTTCCATAATATTAATTGACTTTTTATGTTAGAAGTCGTCATTTATAATTAGATTTTTTTTTTGAGTCTATACTGTTGAGTTCCAAATTGTTGTTGAGTGTGGATTGTGTTGTTTATAGTATCAAATAATTGATTTAGAAAAGTTTTATAATATAATTGAATGTGTCGAAAGGTTCCATAAAATTTTGTTAAATCGATAGGTTACCCCATGTATCGTAATACCGTAAACTTCAAAAATGTATATCTTAGAAATGCAACATACAAAGTTGATTAAACTGTCGTATATGATAGTCAACATTTTTTAAATATTGTGAGTAAAATATGGTCCAAATTAACGGAACAGTTTTCTAGATATTCAATAAAAACATGGTAAATGACCTAAAAAAATGTAACGCACCCTTTATCTAAATGAATGGTAATATTGAACAATTGAGTTCATCAGAATGTTACCCTATCTTTCATTCAATGGGCAGTAGCAATTAATTCCTTTTTTTGTAACGATCTGTCAATTGTTTTCAGTATAGGGGTATACTCGAAAATAAAATAAAATATATATATTTCAAACGGAGAGAGTCATCAAGAAACAAAACACGTTTTTCGCCTACAATAGACTGAAACTATGATATCTTAATGGAATATAACTTGTTGGTTTTGAAATAGTGCAGGAAAGAAAATCCGAAAAAACGATTTTTTTGACTATGCCCCGTATATACCCTATCATCAATAAGATTATAATTGAACATATTTTTGAGTTTCGATCAATACATTTTCATCCTTACTTTGTCTTATTTCAACTAAAAAAACAGTAGAGTGTGGTAGGGAACTACTTGAGTTTTGTCAGTATTTAGGTTATTTAGATGCTCAGGAATACTGCATTGTCACGTTACTTCACACACAGGCAAGCTGGAGGTAATTTAAAAATAAATAATTGAATTTATGAATACTAGATCGCAAGATTATTCCTCAACACATGATACTAGTGGTGCAAAATAATTATTTCGAGTAATCTGCACCAGTTTTGAACAAATGCCCACAAATTTCGTTGTAATAACCTGACAGACAAATTGATTTCACTTAAAAAATAAATGTAGTCGTTACCACCCCAATTAATTACTTTATAAGATATATATATATATATATATATATATATATATATATATATATATATATATATATATATATATATATATATATATATATATATATATATTTAATATTATGTTGTATATGATTGTTAGTAGGTTTTTCTTTTTATTTTTATTTATTTACATTTTTGTGACATTACTTATCATAACAAAATAAAACTCCGGCCATGATGCTTGTTACCCTTTTTCCCTGTACACTTTACCTCTCATCTTTTTTTTTTATTTGACCTTTTTCCAACTCAGTCGGTACGCCTATGAAGAGATGATTCTCTCAATCTCAGGAGGATTGCAGCAGCGCCATCTAGTTGTTTTCTTGATGTCAATATACTGTTTATTTTAGAAAGATTGATTGTAAAATGATCAAATAATAAATGATTAGTACAATAATAGTAAGATAGTTTTTTTTTTAAATTACTTAAAACAATTATGCCTGCGATATCTATCTTATTCTAGTAATACTTGTCAACCAATCAAAACTGAAAACTTTAAATTTGCTTGCTCATGCGCAATAATAGAAATATCCCAAAATAAATATTTATAAGGTTATTCAGTCGTTTTGATAAACAGAAGAAGAATAATTTCTCTCAAAATAATGTGTTTTTTGTAATCAAACCGAGAATGTGACAGTTCGATGAATATTCCCACTTGATTGAGATTATGAAGATAAAATACCTGTTATGAGTATTTCTTGCGCTCACACGAATCCAGGAATGTTCAATGGTTAGTTTGAAGTGGATGTTTTGCAAAATTCAGTCTCCTTACTGCTAGTGAAGTGAAAAGTTGGGACTTTAACTTCCAATTCTTGGTAAGTGGTTTCTTAGTAGATTTTGCTCCCGATTTGTTACAAAGTTGATTGTGTGCATGAATGTCTCTCAAATGCCTCAGTTATTAGCATTTTTTCTCCAAAATTGATCATAGAAATTTACAGTTCTGCTTCATTTTTCATTTTCATTTCTCAACCCTTTCTTCTTATTTCTTTTTATTTCTCCTTGGTAACCATCACTTTGTTTTATCTTTTATCCATTTTCACTATCAGCACCTTTTAAAACACATTTTTCAACTTCTTACCTATTATACTTATGTTATTTACAAATTTGATTTCTACACATAGTACTATTTACAAATATTTCTTCAAAATTGACATTTTCCATTTTTCTATGCTCAAATTTTATTATTTTGATCATTTAGAAGAAAAATAATGACATTTGCCTTCATGTTTCCTTTTGTTCTAAATTTGTATACAGATTTTCTTGCATTAAATATAATGTTTGTTGAATTTGAATATTTATTTCTAAATTTGGATTTGTATTTTTAGGTTGTTCCAATTGAATGAACTGATCAAACATAATGATATAAATAAAAATCTACTGCCACCCTAATTATTGTCGACTAGAATATGGCCAGAGGTTTTCAAGATGCAAACCGTACAGAAAAAAATTATAAAAACAATCATAGCAGGTATTTATGCAGGTTTTTGAATATCATTGAGCCCTATTTTTATTTTTATATTTGACATAAATACCATATCATAACAATACATATATATATGTATATATATATATATATATTTATATATATATTTTCTACAATTTCTTGGAATAAAGGTCTGATTCAGTCTATTCATACCATGTCGAAACGTAGTTAAGAGAAATTATATGAATAGACTGAATCAGACCTTTATTCCAAGAAATTGAAGAAAATATATATGTGGTCAAGAAACTATAGAAAATATATATATATATATATATATATATTGTTATGTTAAGAAAAACCAGTATTTTAAAAAGAAAAAAACCACAAAAATAATAATTACTAAATAGCTATTAGTTTCAAGAGATTGTTTTTACATAATTTTTGAAGTTTTATTTCCTTTATTAAGCCTCTGTATAATATGAATAGATAAAAATGTCCAAATACTATAACATAATCAATTTCATACACTCTCATAATGATTACAAACCATTATTGTTCAAAAGACAACAAAAAAGTCTAAACTTACAAAATCATCCTGAATAAAATGTGATCCACAAAATAATAAAACATACAGTATATGAAATTGTATCTAACTAAAAGTAGCCAATGTGAGAACAGTAAACTTCTTGATGACAATAGCCAATCAGGGAACAGTATGGTCAAATGTATGATTTGAGATTGTGAGAAAATAAGAACGAGAAATTGTATATAGTTTATAAGAAAGTAAAAATAGTTCTATTTATAAGTTTTGACAAATAAGCTAAAACAGTGAAAATGTGACAATATAGTGCGCGAATTCAAAAATTCAAATAAAAGGAATGAAGGAAAAATGGTATCCTGGAAACAAAAAAACAAAGCCAAGAGGAGATCGAAAATAAATTGAAAAATGCCACGTTTTGTTGGGAGAGAAAGAAAAATTCATTAAATTCAACATAATAAGCAGAAAACCAACATTACCTTATTTGTACAACATATACAAGTATCCAAGGCTGATTTTTGGATTGGTATGGTTCCTTCGTTTTGGTATTGGAGTTCCTGAGAGCATTGGAGTGAAAAGGAATCCAAATCCTGGTGTGTATTGAACAGCGACAGGTATAAACTTTCCTAGTGCACATCACGAACTGAACAATTTCACTAATAACTAATATTCCATCAGAAGAACTTTATTTCATTTGAACTTGAACTATTAAAGAAAATTTCACTATCAAGGTAAAAGTGAGGTTGTGTATATTTTACCCTTGAACTTTTCTCATGATTATCCATGAATATTTGTAGATTCACCATAGAATAAGTTATCGATCGTAGGCCAGATAAATTTTCCTGAATAAAGGAAATAATTGTTTTTGATACTTTGTTGCTTATTTTCCACAATTATCAGCAATCATATTCACAAACACTGAATAGAAAATTACATCAAGCAGTGGCTAGTGGCTAAATTGCCTGAACCACCGGCTATCTGAGATAAGAGGCGTACCAACTGTGCTTAGCTGTGGTAAGGAAAGTGATAATAATTGGCAGCAACCTGACGAGAGAACAGTGACGTTAGCTAGCAATTATTATTACAACATTGCAATATTATACAGGGCGAAAATACTCATCTATATCATAACAATTTGGCTTACAAAGAAGAAAAGAGAAAATTATTAGCAATCTTCATTTTATAAAAACAATTTATATTTGCAAATTATCATTACATTACAATATATATATATATATATATATATATATATATATATATATATATATATATATATATATATATATATATATATATATATATATATATATATATATATATATATATATATATATATAGCTGGAACCCGCGACTTCATCCGCGTAGAATTTGTATTTTGCCCAATGCTTCCCTTCGTGTTGTTCCATCTAGCTTGTGCCTGTGGTTTTACCGTAATCCCATTATCTCGTTTTGGTAGTATAATTGATTTGCCCGCGAAAGTCATGCTTTTTGACGACTATTACTAATTCATTGGCCCCTTTTCATCCCTTTAGGGACGCACTTTTCCAATAAGGTTAAACAAAATGTATTTATTTGTAACAGAGAGCCGAAACACCAAATTTCCATAATGTGGATCTAGGGTCGGAAATTTTCTGTAGACGGTGTCCCTTCAGCGGCCATGAAGTGAATGTGGCTAGTGTTGAATTAAATTCAAAAGAAAAACTCGACTGATTTGTTAAAAATATAAACAGGATGTTCATAAAATCAGATGTGGAATCATCTGCGACTGAAAGATGAACTTTAGTCACTTCTTTTGAGTTAGGGCCTTTTCAGAATATCTATCAGATGTAGTTCAATGTCCAGCGTGAAATACATTTTATAAGACTATATTTGATGCGGCTACTAGAGAGCGATGTACCAGAGGCAGTATAATGAAAAGCCAGTACATGGGAAAACATTCCCTAGAAAACAAATTGTAGGCAAATTTGATATTGTATTTCTGATCGAAAATGTATCAACTTCCAACAACTACATTTAAAACTGTGGATCCCTGCTGAAATATCCTGATAAAAAATTATAACTCAAGTTTTTATAGGTATCAACTGAAATATGTGCCCTATTCGGTAAGGGTGCCATTTTTGACATTCACTATTAAATGCATTTCAAATTAATTAAGACTGGAATAGAAAATCAAATAACTATCTGAATGAAAATGCAAATTTTCAATTTCAGATTTTTTCTTTTGAGTTAGGGCCTTTTTAGAATATCTATCAGATGTAGTTCAATGTCCAGCGTGGCTTTAGCCGGGGAAGTAGTTGTTTTCTGTTAGACATTCCCAAAAAATAACTTCATTTTAATCGTGGATTTTTCAATTCACTGAAAAATATTTCTATCAATATTCAATTGAGAATGTTTCCCTTTTCAAAAACTCGACATTGAGAAATACTTATACTTGTCTTCTTTAGGGATTAATGATCTCAAAATGCTTTAAATAAATCAGGAATTTGGCCAATAATCGGTTGCGTACTTTCAAAATGGAAAAATTTAAAAAATCCCAATCTTTCCTTTTCTTATCAGTATTGGCAAATTATCTGTCTTTTGCTACTATGCTTCCAATTTCGTAATTCTTCACTGGGGAGACTCCGAAAATCGGAGAATTCTTCAGTCACTGAGACCAGAATCAAATTTAACTTTCACAAATACTCCATTTCTCGAAAGACAATAAAAACATTCCAAACAAACAAGCATTGCCATTGATACGGAGCTGCAACCGAGCATAATTATGTTAACTCAGCGTGTATAACTCTAAAGTCCTTGCAGATAACTTTGTGAATAAGAAACACGAGAGCAGATGTTTCCAAAACAAATGAGTCGAGACAAAGATTTGTGTGCATTAAAGAGCAGGTAATGTGGTGTGAAACTCAAAAACAGTTACTTCGCAGAGGCTGAGTTTCTCTTCTCCGCGAACAGGTAAGCCGAAACGGGGTTCGTAATCTTATAATGTATGCCAGTAGTCCGAGAGCTAACTGAAATTCCCAGCATAACAAGTGACTGAATATCTAAAATAATAAAGATTTTTTATGAATCGCCCAGTCAACCGAACATGAATAAAGATACCACGGATGGTGTTGGGTTTTTTTTTTTTTAAATATACTTTATTGTCTAAGATAGTTTCTTGTTGACAAAGCTTTGTGAAAGGGACTTAAACAATTAAACAATTATTAATAATAAAAATACTTACTCATAAATACAAATATATACAAACACAACTAATAACACTTCCAAAACATGGTAAAATGTTATTAGTTGATTGTCATACTACACGTTAAAATTTTAACAATACTCAACAATTAAAAATTACATGTATACGATATATAAACTACATTCAGTAGTCAAAGGAATTACAATATAATAAAAAAAATAAAAAAATAAATGGGTGTACAGTGCTAGTCATACATAATGATCTAACTAAGGTTGTCACTATAGAATTCCTGAAGGTTGTAATATGCCTTTTTGAGAAGGATATTCTTAATTGAATTTCTAAATGGTGCGAGATTTACTGTATTCTTGAGAATGCCAGGTAGGTGGTTATAAATCTTCCTACTCTCGAATAAAAGGCAATTTTTGGTCAAAGATGATGGGCATACTAATATTATTGTGTTGACGGGTAATATAACAGGGTCTATTATTTGGCTCTTTTGATTTTGTTTTATGTATTAAGCACACTGTTTCGAGAATAAATATACAAGTTAGCGTTAAAATTCGATGTTCAATAAAAAGAGGCTTACAATGAACCATTGAACGACATTTACAAAAGTACCTCAATGCTCTCTTTTGAAGTACAAATATTGAGTTCATCAACTGGTTAGAGCAGGAACCCCAGAAGGAGATGCCATATCTTATGTGAGATTCAACCAGTGAGAAGTACGCTATTCTGCCTGAATTGAGGCCAAGTTCATTGGTAATGACTCGAACAGCATAACAGCCTGATGCTAATGTTTTACTCAGTTTTTTTATGTGCGCTTCAAATTTCAATTTGTCATCTAGGTATAAACCTAGAAATTTGGTGTGGGGTTGGCTAGTTACCCTCTGATTGCCTAAAGCTAGGTTATCAAAGTTGAATTTGAAGGTTAGTATGCTTGTTTTCTCAATGTTGAAGCACAGCAAGTTGGAGTCACACCATCGTTTAACTTTCTCCAAATCAGAAGTGATATTTTCTTTCAAGAGTTCAACATTTTTTCCGTGCCACATTATTGTGGTGTCGTCTGCAAACATGGTGAATTTTCCGGAAATGTTGATATTACCAAGATCATTTAAATAAATAAGAAAAAGAAATGGTCCCAATACCGAGCCCTGGGGAACACCATAATCGATATTTGAAGGGTTATTATTACATTTTACCATCTGAATTCGGTTAGAGAGATACGATTTTAGCCAGTTATAAGCTACACCTCTGATTCCATAGCAATCCAGCTTCTGGAGCAGTATTCCGTGATTCACACAATCGAATGCTTTGGAAAAATCACAAAACACTGCTCCAACAGCTTCACCGGTATTCAATTCTGTGTAAACTGCCTTCAACAGGTTGAAAATAGCATCATTGGTGCTTTTATTGGGTTGGAACCCAAATTGAGAGGACGAAAATATATTATGTCGATTTAAGAATGATACTAGTCTTTTCTTAACTAGCTTCTCAATTATTTTCGAGAGGCTTGACAGTAGTGCGATTGGTCTAACGTTCGAGGAGTTGACCACCTTTATGCAGTGGAATTATAATAGCAGTTTTAGGCAAGTAGGGAATTCACCTGTCATAAATGAAATGTTAATTGCTTCGACTAATACATGCAACGCCTCATCTGGCAAATTTTGTAATATTTTCACTGATATTTCATCCAACCCACAAGGTTTTTATTTTTCATTTGGTTAAAGATCGATTTGAGTTCGTCAATGTCAGTGTTATATAAGTAAAAGCTATCTGATATGGATATATGTTTGAGATAATGCAAGGGGTCAGTCATTGGTACTATGTCTCGGGTCAGTTTTTTAGCTACTGTACAATAAAATTCATTAAGTTTGTTTGGTTCAATGTTCATATGGGAGGGGAGATGAGTACTTTTGCCCCTTAGGTTGTTTATTATAGACCAGTTTTCGCGCATTTTGTTTTTTGCGTTCTCTATTCTGTGTTTGTAGTAGTTTTCCTTAGCAGCTTTTATTACGACTTTATAGGTGCGCCTGTAATTATAGAAGTAGAGTAAAAACCACTCATTAGTGGTGTGCTTTCTTATTATGTTCAATGACCTAAGGTTTGCAGCCGATTTTTTTATTCCTAGGGATATCCATGCTTTTTTATTTTTTTCTTTGTCCTTTATTTTCTGTAGAGGAAAACAATTTTGAAAGGCAAGCAGAAGAGTTTTGTGAAATGCATTGAAGGGTTCAGGGGAATTCAGAACTGGCACCCAGTTTATTGTAGAAGATAATTCATTGAATTTGTCAAAATTCGCTCTACTGAAGATTCTGCCAAACCTGTGCCTCTTTTTCTTCGGGATCTCATTTATTAGGAAGGAGGTCAGAGAATCCTGCATGAATGCAGTGCAATCAATACTTTTACTATCAAGGTTGGAACAGACATAGTCTATGACAGTTGATGAGTGTGAGGAGATTCGAGTAGGATTTGATACATGCATAGTCTGATTGAAAGAAGTTAACAGATTTTTCAGAGTGAGTGTGACTGGGGATTGCTCATTTGAGAAATCTATATTGAGATCCCCGGCTATAATTAATTTCGAGTTGATGGGTAATTGTGTAAGAATAGATTCAAAATTATTGAAGAATATGTTCAAATCTGAGTTTGGAGTCCTATACATGCAGATTATATATAGATTATTGGCCCTATTGTATACCAAGGAAAATTCGAAAGTATGCTCTACAATTAAATTATCATAATTAGTGATATTTTCCAATACGAATGTATTGGAGAAGTTATTTTTAATTAATATCAGCGTACCACCATTGTTAAAAGTTTTTCTGCAATATTTTGAGGCTATAGTGTAGTTAGGAACATAATAGGGTTCATTTTCTTTAAGCCAGTGCTCTGTTATTAGAATTAATTCGGGTAATTCCTTATTTTCAATGAATACGAGGAGTTCATCAGTTTTATAGCGATTAGATTGAATATTTAATAAGAGCAAAGATAATTTTTGACGGAAATAGATGAGTTGGGCAAGGTTGTCGAACGCCTAAAAAAGGGATTTCCGCAATGGGGGCATGAATAGGGCAAGTCTGGATGGATTCATATGTCATTACTCCTATCACTTTGATTGTTTTCAAAACAACTTGTCTTTTTGAATTGGATATAAATTGTTTTACCTTTTGGATTATCTCGAATTTGGAGCCTTTTTCCATATCATCGGTGAGTAGTACAAGAGATGAGTTAACATTGTATGTCTTGAATCTAGTTACTTTATTTAATATTTTCTTATTTATGATGTGATCAAGCGGTTCATTGCAACCAGAAAGTATCAAAACATTGGAGGTTTTACTTATTGGTAATAGTTGTTTTAAAGCAGCATTCAGGCTGTTATTATTGCTTATGTTTTTAGTGCTGAATAATACTATCACATAATCATCTGAGCCATAGCTTATAGCATCTAAGAATGTATTTTTTGTCAAGTCAGAGAGTTCACTATGTGGTTTTATAATTTCCTCTATGATATATTTATCTTCGTCAATATGTCTTTTTAGCACTTTAGAGAAGTTAATTGCATATTCATCACCTAAAATCAATATTGTTGTCTTGTCAGAGTTAGTGTAGTCATCAGTTCTCTCTTCCGCTCGGTGAGAAGTCTGCAGTTCACTGTCTTCTTTGTTTATACTTGCTTCTGCAATGCTGATTTCCACCGCTAATGTGAATGTGTCATTTTCCTTTTCAGCGTTTCCAATTTTGCCAGGATTTTCATGATCATTTTGGGTTGGATCTAAGCTATCCAATGACAACTCTTGATTATTGCTAATTACTTCCACATGGAAGTCATTTGATAGGTTGACTGATTTATTTACAGATTTATTTTCAAATTTATGAGGGGTGGGACGTTTTTTGAGTAATCTTTTGTGTTTCTTGTGACATGTATGTTTTTTATTTCCGTTTATAATTTTGTTTTTTAATGAGAATCCGCAGTTAGTATCGAGAATATTTTCCTTTGTTGCTACTTCATCGAGTTTGATTTTTTCAATGGATTTGTTCCCTCTGAAGGCCCCAATTTCTGTCATTTCATTGTTGTCAGTCTGCGCTTGAACTTCAGTGCCTTTAATTTTGGTTATTTGGGGAAGGAAGTTCGTGATCCTTGTTTTTAGAACATCAGTTTGTATGCTAACTGTTGACATAGGTTTAACCCCACTGATGGTAGTTCTTTCTGGCAGTTCAATTCTGTCAGTCTGAGTTTGTGCTTCAGTTCCTGCCTTTTTTGTTATTTTGGGAGGGAGGTCAGTTTCTTTAAATTATACCGAACATACAAGTAGCCTTGAGAGTGCCTTTGTATAAATGTTTGTATTTTTTTCTAAAGATGAATATTCTTAGTTTATAGGTGTTTCAGGTTCATTATATAACAATACCATATGTAATACTGTGAACTCATTTGTTAAAATCGAATAAACATGGATTATTTTCTGTTTAGAAAATATTTTGTTCAACTTTCAAACTTTACTTGATTTATTAGACGTTTACTGCATGTAATTTATTGGGTTTAATTATGATAACAATTATTCATTAAGAAGCAAGTTTATAGCCAAAAGAAATGCAACATCACAGTAATATTCCGTCAATATCAGATATGACCATGAGCATGTGATAGTGAATTCCTAAAAATCGTGTTTTTTGGCAATTCAAAATGTCCAATAGTGAGAGTGAAAATTAGAATTTAACTGGAATATGCTGGAGGAATCGCAAATAATTTATTACATGCAAAATCTGCAAAGGCATATACAAAATTATAATCACAGTCTGGATTGGAGTGGCAAAAATCTATTTTGATAGGTTATCTGAAAAAGGTGAGTCCAAAAGTTTATGGACCCATTATTCAATTTTGAAACCAAAGTTATTTATTAAATATGCTCATTTTTTATTGATTGACTGGTGTATACAACTTACATTTCATAGCTATTAAGATACTTGTATTTATCGTGCCTTAATAGATATCATTAAATGCTTGTTGCATAATATACTATAATAATAATAGCGTTTAGTGCACAACAGTTTTCCATTTACACAGTAATTTTACAATTTATCAGAGGATTGATTAGTAGTACACTTTTCAAATATGAATGAAAGTCACAAGTCATTTTGGAATACTTTAAAAAATTCAAAGATACGCACGATATTTATTTTTTAGTTTACATATACTGCAACAAAAGATGTCACAAATGCTAGAGAGTCTGTTTGCATTAATGCACATTAAATTTATGGGTGCTTTTAACATTGAATTGGTTTGAGTTCTTTTGCACAAAACAACTGTGTTGTGTGTGGTTGTTATTCTAGGAACAAAAATATCAATTTGCGTCAGTAACGCAGGACAGTCAATGTTACTATTGAATAATTTATATGAGCATGATACAATTACAACGTCTTGGAGGATAAAACCCATCAATTTTGAAGCTTAGAAATTTTAAGAATTTCTTCTGAACTTTATCTATAATGGCCAAATGCAGTGAATTGATAGTAAAATGAATGTGATAATTCATTTGATAATTGAAATGGACACCTGAATCCTCAATAGTATCACTTCTTTCTAAGATAACATTATCTATAATAAAATGGAAATTTAATGGACATAGCCTCCAAAGAGAAGTGTTAACCGTAGTCACGTGTTTCAGGCTCTTGGCACTCAGCAGTACGGTGAAGAAGTGCAAGTATAAACAACACTTGGTAGAAAACGATAAATCAACGGAGTCAACAAACAGAAGCCAGCCGCACATTTGTGGTTTCGGTTAGCAGACCATGCATTCCATGGCCCACGTCACCAAGGAGGCAGCTATAGCTACCTGCGTGACATCCGAGTCCAGGATTATAGAGATGAAAGGGAGGAATATCGAGGGGACTGTTAAACTGGCTTCTATTGTTGACTGTGTTGATTTGTCGTTTTCCACCAGTGTTGTTCATCCTTGCACTTCTTCACCGTACTGATGAGGGCCGAGAGCCTGAAACACGTGTCTACGGTTAACACTTCTCTTTGAGGGCTATGTCCATTTTGTATATTCCTCCCTTTCATTATCTATAATGAAAGAATTGTGGCATACTAACTTTGCGGCAAAATGTTGAAATTTTACAATCAGATATATTCAAATGAAAGTGATTTACATGACACGACATATTTTACAATTGTGTACAATATTAATCTGTTTCTGTAATATGACACAATCATCCAAACTGATAGATAATATTGATCTTATCGAAAATCTTAGTGAAATCCGTGTCCAACGTTTCATACAAATATTGATTGAAGAGAGCCAGGTTACTAACAGTTGATCTATAATTCATAAAACCATGCTGGTATTCAAATATAATATGCCTGGTAGACAGATTGATGCGCAAAGTTATTAAGAATTGATATTGGTCTATAATTACTGAGGGCATTACGATGTTGAGCTTTATGAAAGGGCAAACTTTGTCAATTTTCGAAGATTCTGAAAAAGCTGAGGTTTTCCAAATTATACAGTGCAGTCCATTTAAAACGAGCCACCCTGAATAACTTTTGGTACAATGATTTTCAGGAAAAATAAAAAACATGTCAACAATAGTATACAGGGGGACACATTTTGACATATTCACATTTGATGTTACTTCCACTATCGCACCCCCAGAGCATGTCACCATTGTTTTTTAATCGGATCACCCTATATTGTTTCGCATTATAAGATGCTTCATGATGAGCAGATTTCAACAAAGTATAAAACATATGGTCTGACGCATATGGTTCGGGAGCTACACATTATTTTCCATTAGTCCAACGTGCCCTAACACTGCAATAGAAATAGCTTCATCGTTGACAACTCCTGAACGTTTCGGAATTATTGAACAAATTTATGGAAACTGGATCTGTTAGCAATAAAAAGCATAACCGTTTATGGAAACTGGATCTGTTAGCAATAAAAAGCATAACCGTTCAGGAGTTGTCAACGATGAAGCTATTTCTATTGCAGTTTTAGGGCACGTTGGACTAATGGAAAATAATTTGTAGCTCCCGAACCATATGCGTCAGACCATATACTTTTATACTTTGTTGAAATCTGCTCATCATGGAGCATCTGATAATGCGAAACAATATAGGGTG
Source organism: Gonioctena quinquepunctata (assembly GCA_018342105.1). NCBI lineage: Eukaryota > Metazoa > Arthropoda > Insecta > Coleoptera > Chrysomelidae > Gonioctena > Gonioctena quinquepunctata. Next base: position 183,485 of record JAFIRS010000842.1, on the reverse strand, counting down.
ATCCATTCAAAAAAAAATGGTGACATGCTCTGGGGGTGCGATAGTGGAAGTAACATCAAATGTGAATATGTCAAAATGTGTCCCCCTGTATACTATTGTTGACGTGTTTTTTTATTTTTCCTGAAAATCATTGTACCAAAAGTTATTCAGGGTGGCTTGTTTTAAATGGAATGCACTGTATTATGTAGACGGTGAACTGATACTCTTAAGCAATTTTTCAGAAGAAATGATGGTATTTTGTCTGAACCTGGAGTAAACTTATTTTTTAATTTTTTCCCAGCTTCTACTTCAGTGATTGGTTCACAGCTAATTCTACTAGGATTATTATGATAAAAATTCAAAAAAAAATATCCTCTTCGGTTGAAGGTAATATCCTTATAAAAAGTCCCAATGAAAATTTCGCTGTAGCTTTGATGACTCAACACGATTAACCAAGATCCTGCTTCAAAATATCAATGATAATTTATAAATGTTTGATTCAAATAGTATCGTGCGTTCCGGAACTCACATCACAGCTTTTCTTGAAGTGCGAGAACAACTCATGAATGACCACCAACTATTTTCATCATTTTCATGTATTTTTTATATATGGACCGATATATAAAAAATACCCTACAGCGCCATCGATGAGCAAGAATAATGAAATATGTAAGTACCTACATTATAAATGGTTCATTTAGATTATACCATTTATATCTGTATTGGTTTGCTTTTAATTAAAGTATGTAACATAATTATAGTCGCACTTGTCTTCAATTAATAAAACTGTCAACAGACTTCTCAAAGATGTAGGTGAGTTTGGTTCTTTCAAACGAAAAATTTGAATTTGAATTTGAAACCAGGGGGCTTACCGCGACCAGTAGAGTTTTTTGAGTGATCGCTGATCAAACTGCAATAAATAAATTATTTCCGCAAAGGTGGGGAGGGAAAGAGTATGGTACTAACAAGATGTTGCTTCACCTTATAATACTGAAACTGTTGGTGATATTCTAGAGGAAATTTGTGTCTAATAAAGTTCAATATTTTTAGCCACCTCGTTTTCTAGACTCAGCGCCCCTGGACTTTTTCTCTGGGGATCAATCAAAAATAAAGTTATTAGTGGTTCAGGAAATACATATATGGAAGAATAAAAGTTGTAATAAATTTCTCAAATTTAAGGAGCAACTGACAATTACCTCCTGCGAAGAATGAATAAATGTCCCTTCAAATACATGAATTTATGGGCTGATGTCAGTTCTGCCAGATCAAGCGATTTTCATTTACTCCACGGCAGCTTTGTGAAAACTAATGACATTTTGTATATATTGATTTGCAAACTATCTAGAAGGTCGAGTTTACTACCCCTGTTTTACATATAAACTCGTTCGCAAAACAATTTTTCTCAGTCAAGCGGCGAGCACCAAAAGTTGCGTTTGTTTTACCATTGAAGAAAATTTCCTTGTTCGGATATTCCACCTGTTTGGCATAACTAAAAACTTGCACCAATAGCACAGGTTAATACACATTCTCCAGATTTCTCACATTTCTCGGTTTTATCTTTGTCTAAATGATTATCAGTTTTGTATGCAACATTGATGTCGTTTTGTCGCAAGAAAGTAGTTTTTTTCCATAGGTTGTCCAAAATATGAAATAACTTAAAAAATATGTTTTTAATTTTATTTTTGAGCAGGTAACATTTCTTGTAGGACTTTTTTCCCGAAGAATATCATTCATCAGGTTAGAACTAGAACCATTGTTTATTGTAATTTTTTAAATTATATTCAATATCTATCACAACTTTCCTCTGAATGGAAATATTGCTACCAATATTTTAGGAACAAAGTCAATCTGATTATCAAGAAAGAAATGTTACATTTATTTACAGTTTGTTTTACTTACAGGCAGAATGTTCGAAAAGGGAACATCCGAACATAGGAAATGTTGAGAAGGAAAACATTCTCAATTGAATATTGAATAGAAAGATTTTTCTGTGAAATGAAAAATCCACGATGAAAATGAAGTTATTTTTTGTGAATGTCCAACAGAAAACAGCTACTTTGCCGGCTAAAGCCACGCTGGACATTGAACTACATCTGATAGATATTCAGAAAGGACCCTAACTCAAAAGAAAAAATCTGAAATTGAAAATTTGCATTTTCTTTCAGATAGATATTTAATTTTCTATTCCAGCCTCGATTAGGAACTCATATAGATGAATGAGGCAAATAAGAATGTTTTCTAAAAGAGAGTAGGTACTCATCAGAAATCATTTGTAACATTGACGCAAGAGAGGCATCGCCTTCACTAGGTATTCAAAACATTTTTGTAGACGATAACCTATTTCACTTTTCCACGATCATCAGGAAGACCAGAAGATATGAAAAACACATTTTCTAGAAGGAATTTGCAAAGATGGAAAAACGTTAGAAACATTTCTTTTGGAGAGACACTTTGAAATTAGTGTTTTTTGACATTAAAACATGTTATGGGGTATGATAGATTGATTTGTTTGAAAATATGAACAGGATGTTCATAAAATCAGATGTGGAATAATCTGCGACTGAAAGATAAACTTTAGTCACTATCTTCCATCGTTCAAGATAACCTCTTGTGGGATATTTATGTTGAAAAGGGAAACATTCTCTATTGAATATTGAATAGAATTATTTTTGGATACAATTTTGTATTTAGGTAAGGTTTTGCTTTTTAAGTTTATTTATATAGGCGTCTTTCCTGAAAAAACGTGATATTACAGAAAAAATTACTTATAATCGATAGAGCGATCACTATCTGTTCTCGTGCTAACAATGTATAGCGCTAGGTCGTAAATTTTTTAGGTACTTGCATCGTTACTATTGGATGTTAGCCTACTGGTACCTCAAAACTTTGTGAGATGGCTCTATATGACATTATCCGACTACGAATAATAATTTAAAAAATGTATTTGTAGCAACCTGTGCACTAGGTAAGATTGCAAAATTTTTATAAGTAATGAGTATGTGATACGTATCTAAATAAGCATCTTCTCCGAAAAAACACGATTTTACAGAAGAAAAAAAAAACGCCAAGCAAAGCTCGGTCGCCCAGGTACTAACAAATTAAGCATATTGAATTATAGGAAAAAGCGGTATTTCGAAGCGCAGATGGAACCTTGTGTCTTCGATAGCTCAGTTGGTAGAGCGTAAGACTAGAGATCTAGAGGTCACGGGTTCAAATCCTGCTCGAAGATGTTTTTTTTCTTAAATTTGAAAATGTGTCTGATATGCAACAATCTCCTTTCATCTTTATTTCCACAGACGCAATCCTCATTTAATATTTGGCTGAAATCTTGTTCATTGATAGGAGATCGACTTCCTGCACCTATACAAAACCGACACGTCGATGGTGACGTTGAGGTGAAAGGTTAATTGATTTTGATGGCCCTTAACAAGTGCTTGAGATCCTGTCTATCGTCTTAACCCATCCAACATATAACATTAAATTATGGAAAAAATTGGTATCTCGGACGCAGGTGGAACCTTGTGTCTTCAATAGCTCAGTTGGTAGAGCGTAAGACAAGAGATCTAGAGGTCGCGGGTTCTTTAATTTCAAAATTTGTCTGATATGGCACAATCTCCTTTCACCTATATTTTCACAGACGCGATCCTCATTTCGGATATAAATATATATATATATATATATATATATATATATATATATATGTATATATAGAAGAATCCAACTTCTTATGTATATATATATATATATATTTATATATATATTATATATATATATATTTATATATATATATATATATATATATATATATATATATATATATATATATATATATATATATATTGTTATGTTATGTTATGCCAGTTGTGAATTTTAAAAGACAAAAAAGCCACAAAAAGAATAAATAATAAATAATTATCAATTTCAGAGTTTGTTTAAATAGCTTTTAAAATTCAATGTATTTTATGAGCCTAGGTATGATATGGATAGATAAAAATGTCAAATACTATAAAACATAATTATAACACTAAAAACAATTAAAAGTCAAGATTTACAAAATTATCATGAATAAAAAGTAATCAACACATTTATAAACTTGAAACACTCTGTACATGAAATTGTAGCAAACTAAAAGTTAGCCAATGAGAGAACAGCAAGCGTCCTTATGAAAGATAGCCAATCAGAGAAGAGATGATCAAATGAAAAGTTGGAAATTGTGAGAGAATGGCAAAGAGAAGGTATCACAAGCAATTATTATTCAAACTTGTAATTAATAATAAGAATGGGAATTTAATTGTGTGTATAAATTGTGCAACATTAATATAAACAGTGCAAAGTGACAATTTGGTGCGCGAATTCGAAATTTCAAATGAAACAACAACATGGGCAAGATGTTGCGAAGCGACGGAAAAACAAAGCTTCGAGGAGATCGAAAATATTTTCCAAAGCGGAAGCACGCACAAAATTTCACTAAAAGAAAAATGGAATAATTCCATCATTTGCCTAACAAAACAAGATTACCTTAATGATATCATATATCCACGATTCCAAAAGCTGAGTCCCGCATCGATACGTTCCTGACACATGGTTTTTGCAGTCCTAACGAAGGCTGGAGAGAGGAGACTTCCTGTTTTATGGTATAGTTGTGAACACCAACAGTTCCAACCAGGTATAAAACCTTTAATAGTGCTTTCCCGGTCCTGAACTATTTCACAAATAACACTTTTCACAATCGATGAACTCTATGTCACCTTCTTATGAAAAATAACAGAAAATTACTCTCACAGAGAAAGTGAGGTTCTGTTTATCTATCCATGATATGCATTTTATGAGTATCCGTGAATAATTGTTTGATTCACTCTAGCATAAGTTATTTCTCGTAGGCCAGGTATTTTTAAGTCTTCCTGAATAAAGGAGATAATTGTTTTTGATATTTGGTTTGTTTATTTTCTCACAATGATCAACTAACATAACTAAGATCATTCAGTAAACTGAAGTTAGCCACCAGTGGCCAAATTCCTTTTGAACCGACTATATGAGACAAGGGCGTACCGACTGTTGTTAGCTATGGCGAAGAAAATAATAATTGTTGGTAGCGTGACGAGAGAACAGTGACGTTCGCTGACAATTATTATTACAGGGTCAGAAATATCTATTTATATCATATAAATTTGGCTCTCAAAGAATAGCAAAAACTAATAGCTTCATTCATTATATAAAAACAATTTAGATTTTTCAATATATCAAAACATAACAATTGGCACCCGAAACGCGGTGCAAAAATATATTAATTATTAAAATAATAAAAAAATATATTAATTATAACAATAAAAAAATATATATTTCCAAATTCTCAAAATATAACAATTTGACATCCAAAACGTGGGGCAAAAATATTACAATATCTATATTTTTCAATTCATCATAACATAATAATATATATATACAGAGTGGCCACTTTTTTAATGGGATTGTATTGGTAACTTTTAAACCATAAGAGTTAGAAGGTCGGTCAAATGGAGAAAAAGTTGCATTCATAGAAGCATTGTCAAGCAGTTCAAACAAATCGAGATTATCAGGGCCGGTTATTGAGATATCATAAGAAAAGTAAATTCTGTCATTTTGATTTTTTTTTCCCACTTTATTTCGAATATTATCACAAAATGTCACGGGAGTTTTTTATTCGACAGTAAATTATCCTCAATTTGACATCAGATTTCGTATCCAACGTTTCGTACGCTCTGGGCCACCCTCAATCTCATTTTCTTCAATACGGACCTGCATATTTTATGACACTTTTCGAAATAACTTTTAACGCTGAATTCAACGATATATCATACAATGTCATTCAAAGTGGATTTTCAGGTGATTTTGACCCTTATCAAAATTTCTTTGGGTCGGATCTGTATTACATTTAGGTACCTTTAGTTTAATTAACAACATGCAATGCATTTCGATAAGAAAATCAACTTACTCATCTTCAACTGAATGGAACGTAACAGAATCAAAGCAAGAAACAAGTAATAATTATTTACAAATTTCAAGAGGTGAAAAACCTAATTCATAATAATTAAACGAAACTATCATTTAATGAAAGAAAAATCGAATGATTATTCGAAAGTAAATGATGAACATTAATGAAGTAATTGTTCGAAATGTCCACCATTTTGTAAAATGCACTTTGCGGTTCTGGAACCCATACTTCTTATACATTTGCTTATTTCGTCTCCTTGAATACCTTCCAATACATTCTCAATCTTCTCGAGAAGAATCTCTATTGTCGGGTTCGTAGTATCATAAATTTTATTTTTGAGATATCCCCACAAATAAAAATCCAGCGGATTCAAATCCGGAGATCTGGCAGGCCATGCTACTGGACCTCTTGTTCCAATCCATGAATCGGGAAAAGTTCGATTTAGATAGTCTGTGACTATTCTTGAGTTTTGTGGACCACATCCTTCTTGTTGGAACCATGGACTATTACGCCGATACCGTATAGGAAGATCATCCAACATTTCTTCTATAATTTCTACATATTTTGCTCCGCTTAGGTTGCCGTCAATAAAATAGGGTCCCAGTAATTTATTATTCAACAAACCGCACCATATGTTCAAAGAAAAACGATATTGATGACTAACTTCATGAATTAAGTGAGGATTTTCTGTGGCATAAAAATGTTTGTTGCTTCGATTGAACATGCCAGAATTTGTGAATGTCGTTTCGTCTCCCCAAATGATATTGTGCGCAAAATTGTTGTTATTCCGCACCTTCCGTTGAAACCAATTACAGAATTGCAACCTTCTCTCAGGATCATTGCGATATAGTTTTTGCACGGCTTGGTATTTATAGTCATGGTATCCGTGTCTCTTGAGTATTTAATTAACAGCACTTTTTGATAAATTGCATTCACTGGCTATAGTGCTCGATCCTATTCCTGCATTCATTCGAATTTGGGCCAGAACATTGATGTCATTGATAGGCTCGTTTCGTCGTACATAAGGACCTCTAGGTTTGATGAAAGAATCATGTGCAAGTAACGTTGTAGATGAACGTCGAAACATTTTAATATTTGGTGTTGTTCTCTCAGGATATAATTCACCATACCTTTGTTGTGCTTTGAACGAATTTCTATCTAGTTTCATGTACAATTCGTACATATCTCTCTTCTCTTCATTTGTGTATCTTACCATATCGAGTAAGTTAAATTGAAATTACTCAGAAAAGTATTTAATGACAAGTTTTTGTGACACAATAATAAACGAAGAGACAAATAATATGACATTTCTTGTTATGTTCTTTTTTATCCACGGCCTACTACTTGAAAATAATACATTCAATAAACCTAGAGTTGTGTGTATGTAAGAAAAAACAAGTCTATCAACGATATCAATGTTCTGACCCAAATTCAATTGAACCCAGAAAAAAAATCAAGAACTGTGGCCAGTGAATGCAATTTATCAAAAACTGCTGTTAATAAAATAGTCAAGAGACGCGAATACAATGATTTTAAATTTGAATACCAAGCCTTGCAAAAATTATATCGTAATGGTCTCAAAATAAAGTTCGATTCTGTAATTTGTTTCAACGGAACAAATGACAAATCCAACAATAATGATTCCCCGCGAGAAGATTGAGAATGTATTGGAAGGTATTCAAGGAGACGAAATAAGCAAATGTATAAGAAGTATGGGTTCCAGAACCGCAAAGTGCATTTTACAAAATGGTGGACATTTCGAACACTTACTTCATTAATGTTCATCATTTACTTTCGAATAATCATTTGATTTTTCTTTCATTAAATGATAGTTTCGTTTGATTATTATGAATTAGGTTTTTCACCTCTTGAAATTTGTAAATAATTATTACTTGCTTCTTGCTTTGATTCTGTTACGTTCCATTCAGTTGAAGATGAGTAAGTTGATTTTCTTATCGAAATGTATTGCATGTTGTTAATTAAACTAAAGGTACCTAAATGTAATACAGATCCGACCCAAAGAAATTTGGATAAGGGTCAAAATCACCTGAAAATCAACTTTGAATGACACTGTTTGATATATCGTTGAATTCAGCGTTAAAAGTTGTTTCGAAAAGTGTCATAAAATATGCAGGTCCGTATTGAAAAAAATGAGGTTGAGGATGGCCCAGAGCGTACGAAACGTTGGATACAAAATCTGATTATGTCAAAAGGAGGATAATTTACTTTCGAATAAAAAACTCCTGTGACATTTTTTTATAATATTCGAAATAAAGTGGGAAAAAAAGAAAAATCAAAATGACAGAATTTACTTTTCTTATGATATCTCAATAACCGGCCCTGATAATCTCGATTTGTTTGAACTGCTTGACAATGCTTCTATGAATGCAACTTTTTCTCCATTTGACCGACCTTCTAACTCTTATTGTTTAAAAGTTACCAATACAATCCCATTAAAAAAGTGGCCACTCTGTATATATGGATCAATTTCATTGTCTGCACCTGAAACATCTCGAGATAATCGAGAAAGTTTTATATGAATGAGCAGTACTCGCAATAATAAAAGATGTCAATGTATACCAGTTGTTGAGTTTCCAGATACCTGTAAAGATGGATGTTCCCATTTGAGGATAACATTACTACAATGAACTTACAAACATTCAAAACATTATGAGAAATCTATGTCATAATTATTTAACTGCTCTGTGTTATGAAGAATTGCTAAGGTTTTTGTTTATGGACATCTCTTTAATAATTTGGGCAATCAATATCGTTTACTTTCTAATGTTGATTCTTAACAACAAGTAAGTACTTTTGTTAAGTGAGGGCATCAATTTTTTTTTCATAAACATAATTATGTTTTAGGGTCAAATTATATAGCAAAGTGATGAAAACAATGTTGTGTCTGCCATTAACAATAATGAATGGGTTAGTCAACAATTTTCCCAAAACCAGAAATGTAACTCAATTTTATCGCAACGAATATATATACTGAAACACATTTTTCACATTCTTGCGTAGCACATCTTACGAATATAGTTGGAAAAAATCAATGGTGACATAAAATTCCGTATATACAGGGTAGATCATGACGTTTTAACCACGATAATGTCTCAAAAATTTAACATTTCATCAACATAGCTCGTGCACCTGCAGAATCTATAATTTTGAAATTATATAGTTAACTTCGTAACTTACAAAGTGATCATCTTTCAGGAATTGAACTCCTTCAAGTCTTATATCCCATTAATCGTTGAATGAAGTGATAGCCTGCTCTTATGACATACTTGCTATGAATAATGCATATGTTCGGTCTCAGCACTATTGCCGGATTTTTTTTATGCTCCGGCCTCGTCTATAATGAGTCCTGGTTCTTTCAGGCTTTCTTCAACGCAGTTATCAAAATTTTCACGAGCCTTACATCCATTGAAATACATTTTATAAGACTATATTTGATGCGGCTACTAGAGAGCAATGTACCAGAGAGCAGCATAATGAAAAGCCAGTACATGGGAAAACATTCCCTAGAAAACAAATTGTAGGCAAATTTGATATTGTATTTCTGATCGCAACTTCCAACAACTACATTTAAAACTGTGGATCCCTGCTGAAATATCCTGATAAAAAATTATAACTCAAGTTTTTATAGGTGTCAACTGAAATATGTGCCCTATTCGGTAAGGGTGCCATTTTTGACATTCACTATTAAATGCATTTCAAATTTGCAATTAGCGGTCCAAGTTTGGCAGGAGACACGAAAATTGGATGATTTGATTTTACCAATATTTCTAGAATTTCGTGTCTTAGATGAATAAATAATAGTTTAAAAAAACGAAAAAACACGCTATTATAGAAAACCATACTAAGAAAATAGTTTTTTTTTTATAAAAAAAAAAGTGTGGGGTGCATGGTATTGCCTCGGCCAACAATTACCTGCGATCTGAGACATTTCTTACTTTACTGCCCTAGGTGTATAAAGTACTATATAATTATTGATACCATGCACCCCACGTTTTTTTTTAAATAATTTTTTTTTCTTATTTTTTTTGTCTGGTTTATTTATAAAAGCGTGTTTTTCTAGTTTTTTTTTAAACTATTATTTTTATAATTTTTTTGCAAATTAAAAAATGGAATAATCTTATCAAATTAGGTAGGTAATCATAATCTCCGACCCCAAAAACCCCCACATACCAATTTTGAATAGAATCAGACCATAATCACAAGACTCGGCCGCCATCTTGAATTTTCCAATTTTTACAAGAGAATCATAATCTCCGACCACAAAAACCCTCAGATACCAATTTTGAAGCGAATCGAACGATAATCACAAAACTCGTACGCCATATTGGAGCCGCCATTTTGTTTTTTTTTCACACAAAAATTTCTTAATGCATTGTCACCGGAATTATGTACACCTGCCAAATTTCAAATCATTCGGACGTCTGGAAGTGGGTCAAAATCGCGCCCATAGGAGTCGGTTACAAACAAACAAACATACAAGTGAAGCGTGTAATAAAAAAAAATACAGTCTTCTTTCATCTCAATGAATTCTACTCATCATATTGAAATGCTTTATTGACTATATAAAAATTGTCATTCAAAATAAGGACTATTTATACATAATTACAACTGATTATATTCTTCCGAATCTAGATCATCACAGCACATTGCAATTTTGATACTATTGGGAAATAAAATATATTTCTTAGTGGAAATACATATGCTTTTATTTTAATAATATTATATGCTAAGAGTTTTATCTCACATACTCCAACAAATTTTCTAAAAAGCGTTTTGCACGGAAATTTCAACGAGTAGGGTCTTATTATCTCATTAAACCATGCAAGCGAGGCGTGAGTTGTTTAATATTTGATAAAAGCATAATAAGGCCCCAATTTGCAGGAGTTAATTCATGAAGGCTAATTGACTGAGCGAAATTTTTCAATTTATGCAATCGAATCATACACGCGACAATTATAATTTTCAAAAAAATTAATATACTCCAAAAATATATAATTTTCAATTTGAAAATTCACTACAATTCATTCCGTTCAATTATCGAAGAAATCGATACCGAATATATACTGCTTTATGTTTTGCTCTTTTTCGTTTGCATCTGGAGGATTATTTATTCCAATGAATATGACTAAATTGAAAAAGTTGAAAGACTTCAGTTCAGTTTATTATTTCGAATGAATTTTTTGGTTTGTTACCCCTTTTGTGCCCCAATAAGCAGTCGCACACCGGCCAAGCTTGGATTTCCGAAGACAAAAATAATAAAAAAAATCTGGAATTTCTACAAACAGTGGTGTATTGATGATTTTTTCTCACTATATGAATAATATACATTATTATTAATAAGATTTCAGCCAACTACGCACTTGCATTTTTCAAAATCGGCAATACTTTTATGAGTATGTGGATATTTCTCCAACAAAAATGAAGATCATATTGTTCTAGAAAATAATCTAAAAAAATTTAATGATTGAAATTCATCCCCTCATAACATAATGACAGAAAATAACTACTAAAAAACCTTTTTTAAAACAAGCTTTTATTTAAGCCGTGTACTAAAACGTATAAAATAAATTTAAGTCATCGCTGACAATGATTTGATTATTTTTTGTTGAATTATTTGGTTTCAAAAAGCTTTGATTGAGCAGTGATTAGTTGGTAAGTAAGAATTTGTCGAAGTATTTGATTTTTACAAAGTATTCATGGAAGTAGATACCAATTAATTTCAATGGACAATGAATGATTGGTAAGTAACTTGTGGAAGTATTAATTTTATTACAATTCGATTTTTGAAACCAAATAATTCAACAAAAAATAATTAAATTATTGTTAGCGATGACTTAAATTTATTTTATACGTTTTTGTACACAGCTTACATAAAAGCTTGTCTTTGAAAATATTTTTTATTAGTTATTTTTTATTTTTTTTCCCTGTAAGTTTTAAGATGAAATAAATCATGATCTCTGACTCTAAAAACTCCCACCCACCAACTTTGAATAGAATCTGACCATAATCACAAAACTCGTCCGTCATCCTGAAGTCGCCATCTTGAATAAATAGATTTTGACAAAAAATTCATAATCTCCGAATCGGAAAAACTCCACATACCAATTTTGAATGAAATATGACCATAATCAGAAAACTCGTCCTCCATCTTGGGTCCGCCCTTGAATTTATAAATTTTGACAAAAAATCATAATCTCCGACCCCGAAACCCCCCGCATACCTATTTTGAATCGAATTGGACCATAATCACAAAACTCGTCCTCCATCTTGGGGCCGCCATCTTGAATTTATGAATTTTCACAAAAAATTCATGCTTTCCGACCCTGAAAACCCCCACATACCAATGTTGAATCGAATAGGATCATAATTACAAAACTCGTTCGCCATCTTGGAGCCGCCATCTTGAATTTATGAATTTCGACAAAAAATTCATAATTTCCGACCTTAAAAACCCCCACATTCTAATTTTGAATCAAATCGGATCCTAATTACAAATCTCCTCCTCCATCTTGGAGCCGCCATTTTGTTTTTTCTCTAACAAAAACTCCATAATGCATTGTCACCGGAATTATGAACATCTGCCAAATTAATCAGACGACTAAATCACTTGCAAATTTACCCTACCTAAGAACGAACGAACGACGAACGAACGAACGAACGAACGAACGAACGAACGAACGAACGAAGAACGAACGAACGAACGAACGAACGAACGAACGAACGAACGAACGAACGAACGAACGAATGCACGAACGAACGAACGAACTAACAAGTAAAACTAAATAAAAGCTTGTAATAGGACAAAATGTCAGCAGTCTAATAAATGCAACTTAAATTTGCAGTAGAAGATTCCAATCACAACAAAAAATAACTACTTCATGAAACATTTCTGCAAAAGAAACCAAAACTATGTAAGCATGATATAATCTACTTTAGGTAGATTAATTGATTGGGCTTTTTAATAAACTTGTTCTGTCGTTTTTGATACTTTCAAAACAATCTACAAAATACTAGGCAGGTAGCAAGTGTATGAAATAAATAATCAGCGTGAGACAAGTTCAAGGATGGAACTTGATACCCTTTGGAAACGATATTTTCAATGACTGATAAAAACAGGATAGCTAGTTGTTGGAAAGACATACAGAAACATGTATTTGAAATTAGTATAAGCTACCCCAACAAACATCAGTAAAATTTACGTCATTTCGACCTCCAACTTATTCGGCGCTCAATTCAGCGAAGGTAAATTTAACGTTATATTTACGTAAGTTTTATATGCGGAAACATGAAAGTAATTAAGTAGTCGGAAATTGGGACATCAAGCCAATTTGCCTAATGGGTCGAAGGTATAAATAAGTTAATTTGCCTTAACAATAGTCCTTTCAACCTATTCACGACCGAAAGTTAACTATAATCTACTACTTGATACTGTATTATCGTGAGAGCAATTCAAATGACAATATAGACATAGTATTCAGAAAAAAATTAAACCGACGAAATACGGAACTGAGAAGTAAAAAATAAAATAAACCTTTTTAGTCTCAATAACTAAGCTCCTGAACTAATGTTAGTAACTAATTTTGAGTCGGCGCCAAACAAATGATGGCATCGAGTTGGGCGGTGACATTCTCATAATTTTTTTGAAGTAATTTAATGATCTTCGTTGATTGTTCGTTTGGCGCCGACTCAATATTAGTTACTTACATTAGTTTAGGAGCTTAGTTATTGAGACTAAGAAGGTTTATTTTATTTTTTATTACTTTACAGTTCCGTATTTCGTCGGTTTAATTTTTTGTTAGAAAGTTTTTATTTTTCCTTTTTTTGTGGCTGAAATCTACTAATTACTAACTACTTGTTTTTTGATTACTTCCAAAATACTTACTCACCCACCATGCTTCAACTATTACCAGTTAAATAATATGAATATCTACTTTTACTATTTGTTGTAATATAAATTATTTTTGTTGTTCTGGTTAGTTTATTTCATTACTTCTCTCATAGAATATAATGATTGTGACGGATGTAGGGGAACAAAAATAATGACACTAGCGATCTGTCATTGTCAACTACATATGTGTGCCAATGTTCACAAGTGAAAAATCAATTATCCCCTATTTTTCTACCCGTAAACGTGGATAATTCCATTCAGAATCCAAATATGATCAACAATGAGGTATACCCTATCTGATAAAAAAAAATCATCCAAATCGAAGATCCCCGTACAAAGTTATGCCTGATAGAATCGGTTAACGGACCAGAATTCAGAGGGTGAGTTTTTTTTTTTTTTATGTTCTGGTTCCCACGAAAAGGGATATCATTTTGCTATCCTTAGGGGTGAATTTCATCTTTTGAATTCAAATGGGACCAACTTCGAAGTACACCCTATCCAATGGAAAAAGAATTATCGGAATCGGACGTCTCAGTAAAGAGTTATGCGTGATCATACATAAAAAAAAATATACGCGTCGACTAGAGAACCTCCTCCTTTTTGGTTTCGTCGGTTAAAAATGATTGTCAGTCATAAGTAGAGGAATATGAATATGCATGAAATTATTCCTGGTCGAAATTATAGTTGCGACACGAACTTTTCTGTGGTAATGTTGATTTTTTGTTGAGCTGAGCAAATGAGACTCCCGAAAGATTTAATTTGCTAAAAAAAAAATTGAAATTTCGTGTATTCGTTGAACTTTATTGTTAAAACTAGATTCAAAAGTGAAATATTTTCACATATGTCTCATTCTTGCATTCTTACGGGTATTCAATAGGATTTGGTTGCCTTGTGAAAATTATTAATTTTTTTATTCAATGGCGAGAACAAGGAGGCCAACCAACAAATAATAAGTCTATTCACGATGTATACCTTTGAATCGATAAAATGTCTCCAATTTCCTTTTCGACTCACTGGCAGGAGAAAGAAGTATGAGTTTAACCTATTTATTAACTTCTTTACTCCCTGAACAAATAAACGTGTTTGTGGTTATGATTAGGTAAATTTATATTTGAAAATTATAAACCATAATAGAACCTACTTTAGGTAGATTAACTGATTGGTCTTTTTAACAAACCTTGTTCTGTCGTTTTTGATACTTCCAAAACAATCGACAAAATACTAGGAAGGTAGCAAGTGTATGAAACGAGTTACTCAGTTCAAAATAAACAAACAGTAAGTTTACTGATCAACGACATCGCAACAATAGATTATTATTGTGGGAAACATCCCTAATATGTGAAACGACGACCACTTCAATCATCAATTTTAATATATTTTCAGTATCAAACATGAATAGAAAAATTTATTGAGATAGACATTCTAATATACAAATATATAGGATATTGTAAGTATGAGCATAAACAATAGTAGTTGTATAATAGGTGGTGCGAACAGTTTAGAATGCCAAGAAACGAAAATATAACAGATACAACAAATAAATCGCAATCCGGTAGTAAAGCTATTCGAGATTATCATTAAACATGTTTATGGGACATGTAAAAGTGATGAATAACTTAGTTTGCATCATACTAAACTCGAGAATATTTTGGAAGAGAACCTTTGAACTGTGTCATAGTGTTGCAAATTAAATAAAACATTCATTTGGAAGGTTGTTTCGTGGGAGACATAGATCATTTCTACCTCTTGTGGGTAGTTGTGAACTTGACGTTGGTGGGTAATAGAATCATTGAAATATCACGATGCTTTTTCGTTAAGTATCTTGAAACAAAATAACTAATAAATAACCTTTTTAAAGACCAGCTTTTATTTAAGCCGTGTACTAATACGTATCTAATAAGTTCAAGTCATCGCTGACAATCATTTAATCATTTTTGTTGAATTATTTGTTTTTAAAAATCTTGTCGCGCGAAGTGTTCATAAAAGTAGGTACCAATTAATTTAAGTGGAAAATGATTGGTTGGTAAGTAACAACTTGTCAAAGTATAAATTTTATTACAATTCGCGCGACAAGCTTTTTGAAACCAAATAATTCAACAAATAACAAATAATTTAATCATTGTCAGCGATAACTTGAACTTATTTATACGTTTTAGTATACGGCTTGAATAAAAGCTTGTCTTTAAAAAGGTTTTTCATTAGTAATTTAATTTTTTGCTTTTTAGTTAGTTCGCCTTAATCTGTTCATTTCTAATAGAGCATCGTTATTATAAGGTATCTTCCCTGTAAGTTTTGAGCTGACAGAAATCATGATCTCCGACCCCAAAAACTCCCACATACCGATTTTGAATAGAATCTGACCATAATCATAAAACTCGTTCGATATCTTGAAGTCGCCAGCTTGAATTTATAGATTTTTGAGAAAAAATTCATGATCTCTGAACCTGAAAACCCCCACATACCAATTTTGAATAAAATATGAACACAATGAGAAAACTCTTCCTTCATCTTGGGGCCGCCATTTCGAATTCTTAAATTAAAAAAAAAAATTCAAAATCTCCGACCCCGAAAACCCCCGCATACCAATTTTGAATCGAATTGGACCATAATCACAAAACTCGTCTTTGATCTTGGGGAATTTTGACAAAAAGTTCATAATCTCCGACCCCGAAAACCCTTACATACCAATTTTGATTCGAATTGGACTATAATAACAAAACTCGTCCGCCATTTTGTTTTTTCTATAACAAATTACGTAATGCATTGTCACCGGAATCATGAACCAAATTTCAAATTAATCGGACGACTAGAAGTCGATCAAAATTCCCTTGCAAGATTTATAGGATTATTGATCGGTAGACGTCAATTGTTTTACATATGTATTGATAATGTTTTTTCCAAGGTTTAAAGCAAATATTTTTGTAGTCTTCAACAAATTCAATAGTTTCACCATATATACTAATGTTCATCGAGTTTATATCGATCAGGTTATATTTATGTTGTCAGTAAGTAACATCGCTATTGTTATTACGACATTAAATTTGAGTTTATTTATATTTAAAAATTTCGCCATTGATTTTGTGCACCGCGCTTTCGATATTTACGTCACATGAATGATCTATTACTTTTATCATCAATTAACAGCTTCCACTTGGACAAGGTGAGGAGTTGTAGTGCAGTTTCACTTTGATGTTTTGATCTGAAACCTAATTAATAATACATCAATAAATTGTTGCCTTCAATATATGTGCAAATTTGGTTGTAAACGTCTTGTTCCAACACTTTTTCCGACTCCACTTGTATTATTAACTTTGGGCACATTGACCTTGAGATTTTTTGTAATTATTAACAAAATCAGGTATGATCTGACCCAATACTGAGAAATACTCTTAAGAACTTATTATATCAGCGTTGAACTTACTATCAAGACTGTGTAGAGCTCCGTTACTAAGAACGGCTTAAGAAAATTTAACTTAACTTTGGTACGTCCCTGTCCAATTGGGGTTTCTATTGGTTCCGGTCTGGCAAAATATTTCATTCCCATGTAAGAAAATTAACGTACATACCCAAAGCTACTGGAATTCACGTCAACATCATGCATAAAATATAACGGAGTCTTTCTATATCTTATAAAAAGGGTGAAAAGCTCCGGTGATGGTTTTTGTAAAAGACGGGAAAGAAACCAAAATAGCGATTGGAAAAACCACGTAATTTTTCGTAACAGGCATGAAATCATGCTTCAGATTGCCACTCCAGTTTCGATTTATCGAACAAAAAGTGCACCGTTCTTACCCTAAAAGGAACAAAAACCGCGCCTCTTTCTTAATGGACTTTTTTGTTTAGTTTTGACATAAATTTGGTATCTAGGAACGATGAAGCTAGCATCGGGGCTTGTTCCTGTTGTGCCTCTGTAAGGCTGGTTCCAGTAACTTGATAGCGAAAATAGTGTGAAAAGAGTATTGAATAGTAGAGTGATCGAGAAGCGTTGAGGAATCCGTAAGTGGAAATTTGAATAAATTGTATTTGAGCTTGGTTTCTCCGTGTGCTGAAGCACCCGAAGTTTATTATTTCTGCTTTATTATTATTTCATTTGGTTCAATTATTTGCCGGGAATTTAAATATTATTGCTTGCATTATTATTATTTCATTTATTCAATTATCTGTCGTGGCATTTAAATTTAGTTCTGCAATAGTATTCCTCCTTGATTCAATGTTACCGGAGAATTTAATATATTTTCTGCATTATTATTATTTCCTTTATTCGAGCATTTGTCGTAAAGTTTCATTTGGTCAGAAGACTACAGTATGAATATTGGTTTGTTATTTTTAAGTGGTACAATCAAAATTTTCGTGAAATCGATTGAGTGTTTAATGTAGGGTAATATTGAAACTTAAGTCAATTGTTGGTTGGATTGGTATATGATTTATTTGCCAAGTTGAATAATATAAAGTGGATGATTTTTTTTTTATTGGTGCCCCTTTTTACCCATTTAAAGCACGCCTCAGCGTGTTTAAATCGAACTTTAAAAAACGCGCGTTTTTTAAAGGTAACCATGACAACATCAACAAATCGAGAAACGTGAAGTCTAAATGACAAATTTTTGATTATTGATCTGACAGGAGTACCTTGTAACGTCAAATAAAATATTACTCACAATTCGTTCATTTATATGTGCTCCTCCATCCATTTGATGAACTTTTCATATTCTTTTTTGTATATATCACTGGATTTTCGCGGTATTAACCGCGATTCTGCCTCACTATTCAAAAAATCGATATTAGAATCATTCATTTTTGAGCTCTGGTGACAACAAATATTGATCTTTGGTAACAAATTGCAAATGAATGTTTTTCTCATTTCCATGACAACGAAAGGTATACTGATGTCACATCACGAATTCAACCTTCTTGCATTATTAGTTCTTATTTCTATTTTTTGTAGTAATAATACCAGTATATATGATTTCAAAGTGCACCAATAAAAAAAAATAACGTAAAGTATTCGTGGATAACTGGTCTTAAAAACACTTGCTCTATTTCGCGCGTGTTTCTAAATCGCGCGTGTTTTAAAGCCCTTTTTATCCACTTATACTTTAATATACTATTATTTCTCTCTGAAATAAATATTGGTATCCCCGCGGAAATAAATTCTCAATTAAGCTCTTGCAGGTGTGTTTGTCGAGGGAAATCTTTCACACATAATTCACAGACGCGAAAGTTTACATCACTTCAATTAGTGAATTTCAGTTTTCCATTGTCTTAAGTTTAGGAAAAACGCCGAATTTAAGCCACTGACGTATAATAAAATTACATAACAACAATTCTTTTTCGCCCGCTGTTCGGATTCAGGAACTAACCAAATCGGAACAATGGCCGCGATATATACAATGAATAAAAACGTTTTTTTTTGTCCTGGAAAATACGTGCAGAGCAAAAGTTTACAAATTTCACAAGTTATAGTCACACTCAGGAAGAATATTAAATTTTGCGATTCGAGAAGGTGATTTGGTAACTAAGCGTTATTGGCTCCATTGAGGGGATGTAAGTTATTTTATACTACGAAAACACTGTGATTCTTTGTAGTCTGTAGCCACGCCCAGTTGTTAACGTTGTTCAAGCTCAGGGAAATCGCCGGGCATAAACAATAGTAAAACAAAGCCAAATATATAAATCTTGTTAAAAAGAAAAGTCGTAGCCAAAAGGGCCTATTTTTAAGGAACAGAAACAAAATACCATAGCCGGTATCATTGCAAACGTGAAACTTAGGTAATAGACGAGTGGAACGTAGTATTCAATTTTGTTTTATGGATTGACAAGGGGAAGTCGGGAAGGTAAAACAAATTGCCTACAAACTTGAGAAATCACTTTCTAAGTCAGTCAGTTAACCGTGTTCAGGAAGAAATCGTTTTTTTTGCTATTAATATTATTTCATTTGTTCCCTTAATTGCCGTGAATTTACAGTTCATTTGGTTAGTTATTTATCTTGAATTTAAATATCATTTCGACACTATTACATTAATAGGATTATATATATTACCCCAACTTTTAAATTTAAGCAATAATAATTGTATATGAAAATGGTTGTGACGAATCGTATTGAGCACTTGAATATACCAGATAATTTAATACATATTACACACTGTGTTTACATTGAAAAAAAAAACTTTTCCATTTTTTATCAATTATTGAAGTAACTCAGCAGACGTACTTAATCAAGTTGAAGGAATTTAGAAAAAACCAAACAAAGACATTTCTGACTGTCTGTCTCTCTGGGAGACATAAAAGCAATCGGCGTTCAGTATCCAAAAATTGTACTTAAAGCCTACATTATTTTGTAAAGATTCAAAAAGTGTCAACATGCCAGACACCTGGACGTTTCGTATCTCCATCTGTAGCTACCCTAGTGCGTGGAGAAAACCACTATAAAATCTGGCGCCCCAGATTTTGAATAGAGAAAGGAAAATATTTCCTGCATAATCTGGCGTTATTAATAACGTCACTATCTAAGAGTTTGAGGGCTATTAAAACAGACCATAGAAAAATACGTCACAACAGATATTCCAATCTATAATATTTCACATCTGATTGTGTTGAGATCTTCTGGGAGGGTAGGGAAGTGGGATATATACCCTTGTATATCTAAAATATGTTCAGTGAAAAACTTTGTGTTTTGCTTTGGTTCCAAATCATTCTTCGCATATATAATACAATTTCATCCGGAATAGGACTACAAGCCAGTAAGTGAAAATTATAGAGACACAGGTTGGCATTCGGTTATATTAAGGGAGACTAAATGGTTTTATGTTCATAGTTCATTCATTGCATATTATGTGAAGAGGCTTGGATTGGCCGGCTTGCGATTGCTCATTAGAGCACAAACGATTGCTTTCACGTTTCCGCTCCTAGTAGAGGAGACCGTGGGAGGTCGACCTTCACCGATCTGATAACTCGATGAGACATATTTTTTATCAAATATAATTTATAAACAAATATGCCCATGATAACTTGCCTATCGAAAAGTGTTCATAGCTATTTTTAATTGAACTAATTTTAATCAATTTTCTTTCATCACCTTCACTCTTTTGATAACCGAATGAGTTTCACCTCAACTGATAGTTTTTAACACTCAGAATATGCCTAGGTAGGCTTGCCTACTTATTTCTGCGCATGGCTACCTGGCAAGCAGATGTGAACAGGTAAGTCAATATAGGTAACTACACCGATCTGTTAACCAATTGAAATTGATATCATAGGTAAGATAATTCAATTACAAAACCAATCGTATAGGCTTGCCTGCAAAAAATCGTACATAAAATATTATTGCCAAGCTATAAAGTTTTAGAATTTTAGCTATTTGATAGGTGCGAGAGAGAAAATAGAGCGTCCGAGGTCCGTGTGATAGAACAGGACACAATATAGCAGCTGCACGCTACCTGACCGTTGAATGTATCCGAGTGCGCATGCTCGTGTACATGTGAGTGACAGTGACAGTATTTATTTACACTCGACAGTAATTTTAACTCTTTTATTTTTAATGAACCTTTTAACAACATAAATGTATTAAATTTTATTTTTCTATATTGATGATTTTTTTTATTTATTATACTAAAATTTCAAAAGTAACACTTATTCTTTCCCGCTTTACGGCGTTTATTTGATTTTAAATAATAAATAAATTATTCTTTATTTAATTTTGAATAAAAAATATAGATTTTTTTATCATTTTTAATTTTTATAATTTAGCTTTAAAATGAAAAAAAATTGTTGAATTTTCATTTTTTATGAATATATTAAATTATTTATTTTTGATTATTTCATAGCTGTAAGTATATATAGTGTGAAATAATACAAAAATGGTGATCGAAATTAGAGTTATAATAAATTAGAGTTCAAAATTACTGTCGAGTGTAAATAAATGCTGTCACTGTCACTCACATGTACACGAGCATGCGCACTCGGATACATTCAACGGTCAGGTAGCGTGCAGCTGCTATGTTGTGTCCTGTTCTATCACACGGACCTCAGACGCTCTACTTTCTCTCTCGCACCTATCAAATAGCTGAAATTCTAAAATTTTATAGCTTGGCAATAATATTTTATGTACAATTTTTTGAAGGCAAGACTATACGATTCGTTTTGTAATTGAATTATCTTACCTATGATATCAATTTCGATTGGTTAACAGATCGGTGTAGTTACCTATATTGACTTACCTGTACACATCTGCTTGCCAGGTAGCCATGTACAGAAATAAGTAGGCAAGCCTACCTAGGCATATTCTGAGTGTTAAAAACTATCAGTTGAGGTGAAGCTCATTCGGTTATCAAAGTAGTGAAGGTGATGAAATAAAATTGATTAAAACTAATTCAATAAAAAATAGCTATGAACACTTTTCGAAAGGCAAGTTATCATAGGCATATTTGTTTATAAATTATATTGATAAAAAATATGTCTCATCGAGTTATCAGATCGGTGAAGGTCGACCTCCCACCGGCTCTTAGAGTATCCGTACTACCACGATCTAAAGCTATATAGTCGGTCAATGTCTGCGCGGAAAAAGTATTGGATGCAATTCGCGAAGGCACTTTATAAAACTTTCAGGGAACTGTACGAAACTATACTTCCGTTTATTTTTAGAAAATGGTACGGAAATATGTAAAATATGATTCGGGCTAAAATTGTTCCATCTCACTCGAACATGAGATATCTAATTTTGTTGGGTACCAATGGACTAACGGCATCTACTGACTGGTCCCATCTTATCCAATGGTAAAACCGTATGGCTGACTGACTATACATTTTTAGACAATGGTAGTACTCATAAATTTGGGTCTAGGGACACTCATATACGTTGGCTGCGAGGTTCCCAACCGGTAGTGCGCATGACACATTTTATGATTCCACGCGAGAAAAACGGACAATTTTACAAAAAATACCCTTCAGGTAAACAAAATATAACTTTTCACGGATCATCCATCCAAGTTAGGTAAGATCAAGTTTCTTTTTCACGCAATGGCAATGCAGATTGGGAGTCTCGCAGCCAAAGTAGATTGGCGACGCTAGACGTGAGTTACAACTCGTCATCGTAGCGTACAGCCAACAGAGTTTTTGCGCGCGCCTAAGTATATTGAAGGGAAATTAGTTACACACCACTATTTAAATGACGTAGAGATTCCACAAATCTTATAATTATTTTTGTCGACTCGTAATTCGAAAATGCGCATTTCAGTTCATATAAAAAATTATATGACTTGTTAATTACAAACCTATATATGTTTGAATGCGAAGAGAGTTATATTTCAAATCAGCAGTTGAATTCACCATTTATTAACGAAAATTCGAATTATGTTGAAATTGTATGTTCTTAGCTTTCGGAAGAGTTCATTTTATTTTCTTAACATTAATGATGACTACCAATTATGTTTATTCTTTCCTTATTAATATTCTCATTGAAAACAATGAAATGTTAGCTGAAGATCATTCCATTTTTGAAAAATTACCCTTTGAAATATCGTATTTTCATTAATTGGTAGTTTTCCAGTAAATAACGGGTGCACACACTGTGAATGACGAGTGTACAATGTCATTTTATAACAAATTACAGGGGTAATTCGAAACAAAAATTCAAAACGTTCAAAAACCTTAAAAAAAACTAGCTAATTAAGGAGAATCTGTTTTTTTATGGAATATCGGTGTAGTGGTTGTTCAAGAAGTTATATTCACCTGTATATAATGAAAGCTTATCAATTAACTCCACAACAAGGTAAGCACTGGAAATAATTTGAATTATGTACGTTATTGTTTTTTAAATTTGATTCAAAGAATGGAAAAACACACAACAGGCAAGTAGTGTTGTAATTCTTTCAACACATGGTGTTCAAAATATTCGATGAAAATTGTTCAATTCCTACCAATTCAATGTTTGAAATGACAGAAACACAAGGTAAGATAAGCGCACGTGCCTTACTTTCTTGAAACTAATATTAATTATAATAATTGTTCATTTATCAACTAGCATATTTCATGAATCTGTTTAAATGAAATCAGTGGTTTTGAGATAATATGTTACATAAATATTAAGGCTATACAAAATTGTGAAACAAAATAATTAATAAAAAACGCAGCGTTAATTGGAAATACCATATTGATAGTACAAATAAAACGATATGATAGTCAATAGTCATTCTTACTGACTAGAGTGATGGAAATCCATTTATCCACGCTGAGTTGGATCTTATGCTTCTTACGTTAACTATTCTTGTTACGAAGAACTCGTTATCATTAATAAACACTAAGAAATAGATCAAATGTCACATTATAATTCACTCCAAGAAAAATACCAAAACATTATATTCTATATTACAATAATAATTTGCCTGTGAAGTGACTACCCTGGTCGGTATATTTCTTACGGCATTCAATTGGTGACCTAGGTGGTTTGAATACATGGAAGTAAAATTGAGGGAGTTACTTGTTATTTGATTAGATCAAAAGTAATAAGGGATTGGAGATTTTATATCAGATTTATCATTAGAGCTAGTCAAATTGGACCACCGAAAAACGTGAGAAATATCAAAGCTCCTGCGATGAAGACTTCGTATGTCAGAGCACGTATTTCCTGAAGCATCAATGAAAAATATGCTAAATTATTGTTATTTTTAAAGAAGGAAAAATGGACTTATTGAATCAAAAAAAGAATCGTGCAATGATTATGTAATGATAGCTATTAATATACGAGCACGAGGTAAGTTACGACATCATTATCGGTACTTTTGACGCGTTGTGAGTGAATGTCGATTGAAATTAAATGTCAAACAAGTACGTGTTTCTATAAGCCGAAAATTCGTTACATAATGAAAAATTCATGTTTTTATTGGGCAAAATCTGTTTCGAAATGAACATCCGTGTTAAAATGGACAATATTAATAAATCGCTAGCAGATATTTAATTCGCGTATTATAATACGGAAATAGAAAAAATAATATTTTTGATTTTATGAAGTACCACTGAATGTATGCTGGTGAGGCAGGAACAGCAATGTGACAATGCTCTCAGATTAGTGTTTCCACTTGTACGTGTATCTTACGGAATATTCATAACATTTCATTTTCGATCTTTCCCACCATAATTTTCATCATAAAGCTTTAACAAACTGATGATCAGATCTAGAGTGCTTCAAATCTTTCAAATTATCATTATATAAAGCAGAGGGTGGAGATATCAAGGCTCCTGCGATGACGATTGCATCCATATGTCTGAGCACGATATCACGAAGCATCAATGAAAAATACTACATTATAGATTTAGAAGAATTAGGAAGAGGAACTCACTGAATAACAGAAGAATATTCTCTGATAGATGCTGGTGTGGCAGGAACAGCAATTGATAATGCTCCCAGATTAATGTTTCCACTTTTTCTGCATCTTAGGGAATATTCTGTTATTCATAACATTTCATTTTCAGTATTTTCATGTCATAATTTTCATCATGGAGCTTAAACGAACCGATCAGCGGAAATCTTTCAACTTGATTTGAACATTCCTTGTTCTTCTTGTTTTCATTACTATGTACCCTATCATCCCAAAAAGTAACGCAGCAGTTTCGTCCATGTTCAACTTTTACAACGCACAAATTCAAACTCTCTAACACCACTAAACGCCAAAACCTCTCTCGTACCTCTTCAATTTCAAAGTTTAATCGATTATACTTTTTGAAATGGCGAAAGATCTCCGATCAAAGATAAATTGATTACATTTGACCCAATAATCGTTCCAAACAACACACGTACAAATAAAATGGACCGATTAATTTACCAATAAAACTTTGCGTTAATAGATCATGTACGATTTAACTAAGAATTTATCTAACGATTATTTATTTATGAAATGCAGTGCATAAAGTACACCAGTCGTATTCACCAAGGATTCAATATAAATTGAAACTCAATTGGTAGGCCACAGGCGATAAACAACTACTTTCCTAGCAAATACCACGCAGAACGTTGAATGATATTCACCTGACAATCCATGCAAACTTCCATATAAATGGATATTTTTCGCAAATGATTCTTTCTGATAAGCACGATTATGTTTAATTCATGTCGTGCCCGCCTAACAATCCGCATACCGGTTTCAGGCTTTTTGGCCGTCATCAGTTCGGAGTAGTCACCAGCCAGAGATCCGGAGAGCTCTGGCCGAAGCGAGACACAACATAAATAAAATCACCATCAAGCTTACAACATCTTTAGGTGCGTCGGAAAAGATAACTTTTAACCGGCGGCACCTAGTGACCGAAAGAAACACTCCTACCTCGATGGGGTTCTAATGAAAGATTCTTCCTTAGTAGGAGTGGCTTAGGTTGCCCGACTGGCATATATTTAATGAAAGAAAAATTTATTTGTTGATATTTATCGAGACAATAAATTGTTTCGTGTATATCCACCTATTATTACAGACCCATGATGATTATTATTATATTGATGCTTATCCCAACAAAATTATTTGAAGGAATTGTTAGAGTTTACCAAACTCAACAAATATTGAGTGATTCAAATTGCTCAAGGTTTTTTGCTGTTTCCTTTCAAGACCATGACTATGATTCATCATCCGTAACGATATATGCTGCCCATACCACTTATCATGCAATGTTTCATAGTTCTTTAACTTATGAATTGATAAACTAGGGCACACATCTATTTTTACAATTCAAAAACGAGCAATCAGAGCCTTAGCTGAAACAGTTCAAATGGAGAGCTGTAAGCATTGGTTTGTGAAATTCAATATATTAACTCTACTCATGTGTAATATACTGCAATTCAATACACATTCGAGAAAACTTACAAAAGTATACTTCAAATGGAAACAACCATTCTTATAATTCTAGGAACAAAGAAAATATTAGAGCACCAAACCAAAGACTAGAAATGACATATTACTTTACAACTCACTTCCTCAATCAATAAAAATGAAACCCTCACTAATTTCAAAAGGAAATTAAAAAAACCTATTAGAGAATGCTTACTATGATACGTCTGACTTCAGCTTTACGGAATGATTAATTATTATTGTCAATGTATTCTATCTCTAGGCACCTCTATATCTTTGATTGTATATTTATATATGTATTCATTTCGTGATCGTATCGTATACAATTTATATTAATCATTAACTGTTCTACTTATGTATTTATTTATTTTGGGCTCGTATCGTATACCTTTTAACTAATCATTCGCTGTCCTACTATAACTATAATATTTCAACTGTAACTACATTTATATTGTATGTAACTATATTAATGACTTGTCATAGCACTAAGGTGTAATAGTTTGACCAATAAAAAATATAATCTAATATAACATGCCTGCTATGAAACTCGTTTGAACGAGAATCTGCACCAGTCTACCTTTCTGTCATCAAATGTAAGCTTCCTGAAACACAGGATAGATATTCTTGATACTTCCAATCATTCAATGCCTAGTCCGTCCTTCTCAATCTCTATGAGGCAAATGCTAATTTTCATATTAATTTATCCTTCTTGTATCAACAATTTATTGAGCCAAATGAGCTCTTCAGGTCTCGGTCATGTTCTTGCTACAGTTTAAGTTAACGAAAACATCAATTGTGCTTAAGGATCACTATTGTCACGAAATGCTACCAATTTGAACCTCCCGTATAACCGTAAAATATCAGCTGTAAAAGGATCCCGCCACATATTTTTCAAAAATCAATAGACTAGTACTTAACATTTGCAGCACAGCTCTTGAATCCATTGCAGATTTCTGTACACTCTGTATAAAATTACAAGAAACATATTGTAATCTTCCTCCGATCAAGTATGTTATTTGATCGGAGTTCCGCTCAGCTCACTTCTAAGGGGCTTCCAAACAGCACATGTTTTTCAGCAGTAGATACATCAGCATACCAAATTACACTTCTCGGGCCCTATAATTCATGGTCTAGACTCCCTTGGCAATCCGTTATTACTTAGAGCAGGACTTCCAACTAATTTGATTATTAACCGGCTAATAGAGGAGATTCTTTGAGATAATGGACAGGTATCGACGGCGTATCCGTTCGTTTATCACGTAGTTCTGGCACGTGCCTACCTAGAAATGACGCAGTCAGGTAAACAAAAGCCCGGGAAAAAGGCAGTGGCGTACCAGATGCATTTTAAGACTTCACTGAAAGAAATGTCCTCGGATAGTAAAGGTCTAGTGTATTGGCGGATTATCACACAATAATAATAATAATATTTATTCACTCCAATATGCATTTTTGTTTACATTTTCGTTTCATATACATTTCATATATATTGGTGGCAAATAAACAAAGAGTTCCATATTAATTATGTATTTAATGATGTAGTACAAGTGCAATGTGGTTATGTTAGTATTGATTATATTCAACTAGAGTATATAATATGGAGTAGGAAACATATATTCTTGAAAGAAGAGAAAAAAAAAGTCGGTGTGGAGTTTATTTGCATTGCATTATTGTGGGTCTGTCAGTTGACTCAATATAATCTTTGAATTTGTATTTAATGAGTCGTAGAGAGTGTATTTCTTCTAAGTAAGTTTTGTATTTTTCTGGGAGTGTATTATATATTTTTTTTGATTGGTACATTAGCGAGTGCTGGCCGATTGATTTGTTCATTCTGTTGGAATTTTTTTTTAATAAGTGTTTATTTTTATATAAGTATATAATTGTATTATATATGTATAGTTGATTAGGATCAAATATTTTAGTTTCATTAAATAGATCATTTGTAGAATCGTTTTTTTTTAATGTATATATATATATATATATATATTTTTGTAGTATCTCTAGTTTTTTCATATACGTTGGTAGGGCTGTTCCCCAACTTGGAATGGCATACTGTATTCGAGACTCAACGAACGCATAATATAATGTTTTCAAATGTTTTATATTCAAGATCCTTTCATGTCTTTAATTTATATAGTAATGGTCTTAGAGTTTTTGTAATATTGTCTGTATGGAGGTTCCATTTCAAATGTCAATTGAGATGTCGAGATATTTGATATGGTTTTTTGATAGTATTTCGTTTTTTGATGGTTCATTTTATATCTCAAGTGTGTTGTATTTCGTGAGATTTGTCTTGTAGCATGTGAAAGGTAAGAAAAACATTTTTTCTACGTTCTATGGTTAAACCAGTTTAATATGTTACTTGAATCTACTTCTGTTTTATTTTTCAGGCTTTTCCAAGAATCATCCGAGTAAAGAATAGCTGTGTCATCTGCAAAGCTAATTATATTGCCGGTACTATGCGTTGTGAATAAGTTGTTTATATACAGGGTGAAAAGTAATGGTCCGAGAACTGTACCCTGAGGTACGCCATATTTAATTGTTTTTTTCATCGCTAAGTTCACTGTTGATTCGGACAAACTGTATTCTATTTCTCAGATAATCTTTCATAAGGGAGAGTGAGGCTCCTCTTATTCCAGCCTCTTCCAAGACCTCCGCCAGTTGTGCGTGACAAACTGTGGCAAAGGCCTTGGCTAAGTCTAGAAATACACACAGAGTGGGTTTACTATCGTCAATTGACTTATATATACCTTTAAGTAGGTGGTTTATAGCATCGTTAGTTGATTGATTGTCCCTCTCTGAAACCAAATTGTTGTCTGATATATATTATATTTATTTAACAAACACATCAATTTGTTTTATTGCTTTTTCTACAATTTTATCTATTGTTGAAATGGATATGGGTCTGAAATTACTCATTTTTTTACCTTTTTTGAATATAGGTATTACAATAGTTTCCTTAAGTCCATTGGGAAATATTCCGGTTTCAAAAATTTTATTAATCAAAACAGTTCTACTATTACTTCTGCTATTTCTTTGAGTGTTCCAGTTTTTATTCCATCTATAATAATAATAATAATAATAATGTTTATTCAAGTTTACAAATGCATACAATAATGGAGTTCTATCGAATAAACGGAATATATCACTGAAGCTGCTCTGATTGCAGCTTGTGCGTGATAGTTAGTGTGTGGATTTATATCATATGAACAATTACAAACTATGAACTAATAAAAGTAAAAGTAACTGAAGTGTATATTGAAATATTGATACACTCCTGTTGATAAAAAATACTTTTAAATATATAAAATTCGGGGGATAAAAAACAAACACAAGAAACAATTTTTTTACCTAATTTAAAAAAAAAACAGGTAATTTATGTAAAATCACGAATGGTTTATTATAAAAGTATGCACAATGAAATATAATATATAATAATAATAATAATGTGTATTTACCAAGAATACATGTATGTAGTGAAAGTTTACAGAAATATAACCTATAATAAACAAAACAAGAATCCCATAGAAACTCGGGGTTGTGCATGGGAGTCCGGTATGTATATTATATAATTATTCCTTTTATATGTATAACTAAATTAATGAATTTTTTTAGCATTTTTTCTATTCTATTCTAATTACACTGCACATTGTTCATCTACAATTCAGAAAAACATGTATATCGTGTCTGTGTAAGCTGTGAATATATTTTTTTATTTTTTTTTTGATGAGACTGATAGAATTTATCATGATTATGTCATTTTTTAGGTTTTTTGGTATATAGTTGAACGCCCTTTGGCATAGGTAATAATGATTCCTCTGGCCAAGATTCTTTTTTGTTGCAGATGTTTTCGTATAGAATTTAGTTTTTTGTCTAGTTTGATATGTGTGGTCTAATGTTTGAAGTATGCTTTTTTTGTTTTTGTAGGTATGTATCATTATGTTGAAAAAGTGGAGTTAAGTCAATGTATTTTTCAGTGAATAAAGTTTCAGTTGGGTAATTCCTCACTTTTTTATGAATAATTTTTAGGAAGTATTTTTGTAATATTGACAGCTTTTTCAGATGTACTTCTAAAGCACTTCCCCATACCAGGATACCATACTGGATTCTCGACTCGATAAGGGCATAGTACAATATTCTCATATGGTGAGTATCTAAAATATTCGAAAAATATTTAAATCTGTAGAGCATGCTCCTGAGAGTATTAACAACATTTCGTACGTGCCTATCCCATCTAAGGTGCTGATCAATTGTAATACCTAGGTATTTAATATCATAGGTTGCATATATTTTTATGGTCTCGTTATTATGTTTAATGGATAAATAGTCAAAATCAGGTTTTCTACTTTTATAGCAGGTGTAGGACAAATATTTCGTTTTTCATAGTTGACAGTTAGTTTTCGTGAACTGAACCAGTTTAGAATTTTTTCCATGTCACTTTCAGATTTGGATTTGAGGTTCATCCAGCTGGTGTCTCTGTAAAATATGACAGTGTCATCAGCAAAACTTATTACTTCACCAGTTGAATTGAGTGCCAATAGCTCATTGAGGTATATTATGAATAAGACTGGTCCAAGTACTGTGCCTTGGGGACTCCACACTCAACATCTCTCTCATTGCTATAGGTTTCATTTATTCGTACCATTTGTTTTCTCCTGATAGATAGCTTGAGAAGAGTCTGTGGGGGTTCCCCGTATACTATTCTCTCCAACGTGTCAAGTAGTAAGGTATGATCTACTGTGTCGAACGCCTTGGAGATCTAGGAAAGATGCACAGGGCTGCGTTTCCCTCGTCGACAGCTTCGTAGACACTCCTTAGTAGATTGCTGATGGCGTCATTTGTTGATTTCCCTTCCCTGAATCCAAATTGTGATTCAGATAATAATTTATATTTATTTAGATATATTTCTAATCTCTGCTTTATAACTTTTTCAAAAATTTTAGTTAGGGTAGTAATCAGCGAAATAGGCCTGTAGTTGACCGGTAGAGTTTTATCACCTTTTTTATATACAGGTTTGACCACCGCTAGTTTGAATTCATTGGGGACATAGCCATCTTGTATTATTAAGTTAATTAGATATGCTAACTGATGCGATATTTGTCTCGAGATAAGTTTTAGTGTCTCGGTTTTGATGAGGTCATAGCCGGGGGACTTGTTTATTTTCAGATTTGATATTATTGTTTCAATTTCTGTATGACTTGTTGGTTCTAGGAAAAAGGACTGGAGCGTGGGCTCAGGTCTGTAAGGTATTTCTTCTTGAGGAGTTATTTTGCTAGCCATCTCTCTACCTACATTGACATAATAATTATTTAGCGAGTTTGCGATGTCTAAGTCTTTGTCTACAGATCTACCATCAGCAAGCCGTATTTGTTTAATTTCATGTTCATTTTTTGTTGGAACAATTTCATTAATAGTTTTCCAAATACTCTTGATATTGTATTTATTTTTGTTGATTTTTTCTTTGTAATAATTATTTTTAGTATTTTTTATCAGAATGTTAAGGTGATTTTTATATTTTTTGTACTCTTCCCTATGAATGTTTGGGTCCTTTTTGAATTTATTATATAATTCATTTTTTTTTAAGGAAAAAACCAAGGTTTCCAATTTTTTTTTTTTATTTTTTTTATTATAAGTTTCCCTTAATTTTTTTGTTTGACTGAGGTGGTTCTATGTTTTATGATATTCCGAAGCGTTCCGATGAAGTAAGTTGCTGCTTGTTGGGTGGTTTTTATGTTGTAAAATAATGTCCAGTCGTAAGCATCTAGATCAAACTTAACTTGTTCATAATCGGTATATTTTTTGTATCTAGATGTGTCGCTTGTGTGTGTATGAAGTTTTTCAAACAGGATACTCACAGCTTCTGTATAATGGTCAGTTAGGCCGGTCTTCAATATGCATGGTAAACAGTTATTTCTTATATTTGTGGTGGTATTTTTGAGGAAGCAATGATCAATGCAGCTTACCGACTCGTGTTGCTCACGGGTTCTTTTGTTAATCAGTGAGATGAAGTTGTATTCACCTAGTGTGTTCAGATAGTCATTGACAATTCTATCATTCTCATCTAATAAATTTAAATTTATGTCACCGATAATTATGTGCTTATTTATTGATTTTTTTTGTTCCAGGTACCTACCCAGATGGTCTATGAAGAGTTCGGAGCTCCCACATGGGGATCTATAGATGCCAGTGATCAATATTTTATTTTTGCTATATGATGTCAATTCTAGTTCTATGCATTTACAGTCATCTATTCTTATTATTCTGCTTATATAATTATATTGGCTTAAAATAAATATTATTACTCCATCATTTTTGTTTTTTGTGCCTTCACTATATAGTAAATCATATCCATTCAGTGAAAAGAATGTTGGGTCCTGTACCTGGAATGTTTCACTCAATACGATACAATCAAATTTTATTTTGCTTTCGTTGAGCATAATTGTAAATTCATCAAAGTTTTTTGCAATACTTCGAATGTTTTGATGTAATATATTGAAACATATTTCACGATCTATCTCACTGTTGAAATTATTATAGTCAGTTATATTCTCAAATTCAACTGTATCAATTGGTAAATAATTGTAATCTCTAATGATTGGATCCATGGTTTACTTGCAAAAATGGGAGGGATGGATTAGGTAAGATAGTTGAGGAGATATTGTATACTAATAATATATTACAGTGATAAAGTAGAGAGTGAATAACATTAGAACGTAGAATTTAGCACTTATAAGAATTTATTTGGTTCTGTCTTGTTTAAGTAGTGAACTGACTGAACGAAGTTTTCTAGGATAGTTTTCTACTTGCTTTCCTATTTTTGTTTCGACATAAGTTGGTTTCGGTGTGATGACTTGCTTGTTTTCCTTGATGACTAGGGATTGCTGGGCAGGAGTGTGGTGCTCTGTATTCTGCACTTTGTCCAAGTACGTTGGAGTGGATTTGACGCTTCCACCTCTTTTTCCTGTAGTAGAGTCCTCCTCTGCTTCTGTAGCTTGTATTTCGAAAAGTTCTTCAGGCGTATAGACTAGATCGTCCAATATCAATTTGTTTCCTTTGATAAAACAGTTCTTATAGCGTTGACTCTTTAATTCACGAGTGAGATAATGTTTCAATATTTTGTACTCCTCTCTCTGGGTGGGGTTAGATCATTTCAATTGAGATGTTCAGGCCTTTGAGTTTTGCAGTTTTTCAGGATCGTATTTTTCTTGAGATGAGATGTTAGTTCAAGTTTTAGTGGAGCTGTTTCCGTCTTGCCCAGAGAGTAGAAGTTGTTGATATCGCGTTCTTGTAATTCAACCCCAGTAAGTGATGTGATTTGGTCACAAATAAATTCCAGTGTGATTTCTGCAGGGTACTTTTTGAAACCAAAAATAATTAAGTTATTATTTCTGCTATTTCGCTCCAGAGTTTCAATTTTTGCTTTGAGGAATTGGTTTTCCGCTTCTAATTGTCGAACCTTGCAATTTTGTTCTTCGAATTTCATTAAGAGTCTCGCTTCACATGCTTCTATACCTGGCATCTTTTTTGATTTTAGTGATTTAATTATATTCAATGTTTCATTTTTATTGATATTGGTTAAAAAAAAGGAATTTTGTGTTGGTGTTCTTTTGGGTGGCTGGGTCATTGGTTTGTTTATTTTTGAAGCATATAACTCGCCAACACTTATGAAATAATCATTGAAGGCATTTGCTTTTAGCCGGTCATCAACAATTTCGTTTCCATCTTCAGTGACTATTTCATGAATTGTTTCCATTTTTTTAGGGAAATCTATTTGTTTTATAATATTCCACATTATTGTTATTTTTATTTGTATCTATCTGGATTGTGTAATAATAGACTTGGCCTTTTTATTAATCTATTTAAAAAGTTTCTGTATTGTGTGTAAGTATTTTTTTGCGATGTTTTCAGGATCTTTCTTATGTTCAACTAGTAAGTTATCCAATCTTTTCGTCTGATTTTATTTCTAGGTTTTTTTTCAGTGGTGTTTTTTTAATAATCCAGGTTAAAAATATTTTTTTTTTTTTTTTTGTTTTTTTTTTGTTTTTATTTTTTGTTAAAATAATTGCTTGCAGTTTTCTTCTGTTTTCATTTCTCTACTTTTCAAAAATATATGGTCGCTACAGCTAGATGAAGTATTTTGTACTCGAGTAAATTTATTTATAAGGGATAAAAAATTATGTTTGCTCATCAGGCCCAAATAATCCGACACACTTTCATTTTCATTTGATAAATCTAATGGTTTCAATACATGGTTTTCTAATATTTTTTTCTCTGTTTGTTGCAGGTAGTTAGCAAGACTATTGATGAATAGATTTTCATCAGTCGAGGGAGGCCTATAGATACCAGTTAACATAGTTTCTTTTTTATGTTCATATTTAATTTTCAACTGTATGATTATTGAGTGGAAATATATGCTTTGTGGGTAGATATTTCCTTTATCAAATTATCAAAACAAAAAAGCGTTGTAAATCCAAACTAATATTGATAAAACCATCCTACAAAGACTCAGAGTTACAACACGAGAACCAAGGTTTTAATAAATCTGTGGAAGCGCTTTTCATAAAATATCTGATTGGCAATGATGACTACATTATAGATAATCTATTCATTCTACAAATACCCAAACAGAAACAAAACGACCGAATCCCCCGTTCTTCGTTATTGGCCACAAAATCTCTGTTTCTCCGCTACCCCCGTTGCCAGATGAGAGGGGCATGATGAACTATGTACATTTATGGTTTCATATAATTGTGAATACGTCTCGCAGGCTCACAAATATATTCGATATGGAGTAAATGAAAATTAATTGATGTTGTTTCTTAAACCTATAATTGGTGCTTCACCATAAGAAGGTAATATACATTGGTGCTATAATAAATACTAAGAGTTTGTTTATATGTAAAGTTTGTAGTTATAATTATTGAGTTGAAATATAGCGAATCCAGCTACTTTCTTGATTTTTGTTAAGCAAACTGTTAATTAACATCAAAATGTGTACAAAGGTAATGCAAATCAAAAAAGCCAAAAATGTTCGATTCTATCTTTTGAGGATATAGAATATACATATTTGATATTGAGTGGACATGAGTAGAACAGATAAAACCAATACTGAAATTGTCAGGTTGATACAGAAAAAACTCCCAGATATTTCCTAATCATCAAAAGTTGTTCAATATATAAACACTTCCGGCGGTTTTCTCAGATATTTCGGGGAAGTTTTTTACATTTTCTATTGAAACTGTTTTACATTTTTCATTGGATCTGGCGTTTTATTGAGCCCGTAACTAATATCAAAAATAAACAAAGTAAACGAACAATCCTGAACATATTCCTATAGTTTCTATATTCCGGGTGATAACAATAAGAGAATCCCCCAGACTTTGACCAAATATGAGGTGCAATGATAAATCTATAACTTGAGCTTAACCATGAAAGGGCTGCAAATCGAAAATCTTCAGAACTGTAAGTGGTAAAATCCAGCCAAAAAAAAATTCAAACGCATTTAGAAAATCAATATCATTTTACATAATAATCCTATTCCAAATGCCCTTGGAATATACAGTTGGAAAATATTAAATAAATTTGTCATTTTCAATTACTCATCTTCAACGTATAAACATCCTCTATGTGTGGAAAGGTATTAGAAATATCACACTCTTTCTTCATTCCAAAGATCCATATTCGAAAAGGAGAGTTATTACGAATAACTTTTGTTTTATTTGAATTTTTAAATCTGAAAAATTACTCACGGTTAATAATAATTCAGTGAATATAGCGCCTTGGGAAAATTATATCACAAAAACCCTTTGTACGTTTGTTTGAACACATGAAGACTTTCAATAAAAGTAGAAAACTAGATCATACTAAGAATTAACTTATATTCGTATTTGTTTTTGGTATATTGGAATTGTTGAATGAAGGTATTAATACGAACCAACTAGAAGTTTATTTATTATTAATTTCCATTTACACACCTAATAAAAATTCATATCTCACTCTAGGACGTCACTGTATGCATTCAACCAGGAAAAAACCTTTTTTACCTGACGTTCTTTCGGGAGTATTAGGGTGATATACTGCTATCGGAATAAAACACGTATGCAACGTCTTCTAATAACAAGATCCCATTGATGTAGGAACACCTTTGCGGGGGCAGGTGTGCTCATTCACAATAGGACAGGTGACGCCAAACAAACGGCCTACTGTGCGTGCCCGAAGAAATTTCGAACAGACCTTCCAAGGCGATGCCAAGGAAAGGAATTAATGCCTTTTCGTTCTCGGCGTTCCTTATCAACCAAATATGAATTATATAGTCTGTAGGTCTAGGATAGAAGGGGTGTAGTTGAACACATGATACACTACCTGATTATATACCGTTTGAACTTTTTTTCAATAGTGGAATGTTTAGAATTGTCGATACCGGGGTACGTTTTTCAAACGAGTACTGCTAATTCCTCGTTTCATTTACAGTTAAAATTGTATACGGAACTTTCTGCTAGACAAATTGGTTTAACACCCTCTTATTAAGGTAGTTCCGCCACGTGACAGTTGAATTAGGAAATTATTAAAATTTGGCATACGTATTGTTTAACATGTGAACAACACCTCTATACAATTTTAACAAGTTTCACCATCCTGAACCCGAGATATATATATAATTGAAGTTTACTCAATTAACACGTAACATATGGACCATGCATAGGCAAACAGCACATTATTAATTCTACCGTTAGTACTAAAATTAAGAAGTTTATGAAAAACGAGGAGGAGCTAGAGCAGGATATCACAGATATTGTGAAAAAAAAATCAAAGAGATTGACCATCTAGTTTGACAGATATAATCAAAACTACTCTCGTTATTCAAAATAGTCCAGGGGAAGCGCACAGCCTAAAGGGGGGGGGGTCGTAGATAAATGCGGATTCTGCCAGGGGACTTTTTAAAGAAGGACGGGGGACCATTTGAGGGTCTGAACAAGAAAAAAAACTCCTTCTCCCAGTTGACTCCATCGATTTTAACGATCCACTGATATCTTTGAAGCTTAGAAACAAGTTCAATGAAACTTGGTAAAATCATAGGTATCATTGATTTCAAAACTGTGCATACCACCTTGAAAGGACCTCGCATTGCATCAATGAGAAATTGTCTTACGGTGAATTTGCTCGAATTTTTTATATATTGCAGAACTCGTGATGCTTATCAGATGTCTCCAATGCACCACCGCTCTAAATTCAACAGTTTAGATTACCTATATAGGATGCTAAATATAACTTTTCCAAAATTTCAAATGGCCATTGTGAAGAAACTTTTCGAATATATATATATACCAATCGATTGTTCATACAGCCGATTTGAATACACTATAGAGAACAATGATTCCTAAACGTACAGACAATATACAGGGTGAGTCCAAAGATAGCGAGTTTTTCAGTGATTTCCAAAAAATTGAGCCGTGTAATTTCATTCATTTTCAGATATTTGGTAGGATACCAATATCAATTGCGATTGATGATATTAGCATCTCCTGAATTAAACTGACATATCTATTATGTATTTCTCATGAAACTACACTAGTCCTGCTTATTGATATCTCCAAATGCCTAAAATTCCGGAAAAGTTTAAACGATCGTTCACGGTGAAAGTTCACTCTGTAGATACATAAAATATACAGGGTGGATCAAAAACTAGTGCCCTTTACTGATAATTTCCTTGAAGTAGTTACACATAATTTTTCCGGAAAATTCGAAAATTGCACTTTTAATTTTAATTAGGTAAGATTATTGAAAAAAATTGGTTGTTTGACATAGTTTGTTGTTGTTTATTGAGTTGTTATTTGTACTTGTTTACTGAGTTGTTGTTAGTACTTGTATGAAATTTTTTCCAAATAAATAATTTCGTTCTAGCTTTTGCTTAATTTCTCCTCGTACAATGGGCGGGCGTTACGAGTGTATTTATAGCAAACGTATCCAAGGTAAAATAAACAAATAATATACAAGTGAAAAATAAAGTATATAATGTCCATATAGACAAGAATTGATATTAGGCTTTGTTATCCTCGTTTAGTGGGCATCAAAAAAAATAATTTCCCGAACGAAAGCAACTAGGTCCATCATTCTAGTTTCTCCACGCTTGCCTTTAAACAGTGAAGACGGGAGTGGGTCATTGTTCCAAGGTGAAGCTGGTTTTAGGGGGATGATTAATTTCCAAGTTCAAAGAATATGCTTTGATGATTCGCTCTTTTATACAGTACATATGCCACGAAAGTTGGCGGCTTGTTTAAGTAACAATGGCCCCAAAAGGAGAAGATGTCCTTAGCAAAAATTGTCTTTGACTATGACATGACAGAGTGGAGACTGAGCAGTTTATGGAAAGGACTGATATAAGGTTACCTTGTCACTGGGGTTCGGTTACCCGATTAAGGTCTTCCTGATAATGTGCCGTTCTTTCAATAAGTCGGGCAAACCGTTGGGTATCTTCGGGATACTCAACCATATGAGTGTGTGTACACAGTCATGTAGTGCTCTAGGAAAAATCATGTTAAATGTGGTTAGAAGTGCAAAATACATTTGGATTTTCACATTGAAATATTCCTGAGTATAAACTGCAAACTGCGAGTAATGTTGAAACAATAGATATACAAGGCTTTTACGATTAGCGTTAATTAGACGTTTCTGACAAACCAGGCAACGGATCAACCTGAAAATTTCACGGAATGCATAAATTAATATGATCTACACGCCTAAAATATTTTAGACGATGCGGCGTTGCCGCTTCTACTATAATTTAGCGGGTACTTTGATTTTTCAAATGGAACACCCTGTATATAATATCATATTATGAATTCTTATCACTTTTACAACAATCTGTTACCGTTTAGAACTTATCTGTTACCGTTTAGAAGATATACATTTATGTCGTTTTTTTTTACCAAACATGTACTTTTATAAACGCTGATAATGGTGAACTCTCTGGTACTGAGACGATCAAATTCGAAATGGAGTGGAGTGATACCATGAGAATCTCACTTCGAGTCATATTTTTATTTGCCTCATACAGGGTAGTAAAAAATTCAGATACTTTGTTCACTTGAAAAAATTAGTAGAAGTCAATTTTTCCAAATGGAACACCCTGTATATTTCCACATTTTTTAGCTCTACGTCCAATTTTAGATTGACTTTGTTCAGATAATCCTATTTCGATTCCGAACCGTTTTCGACATGAACTGTTTCAAACAGAAAATGACGAGGTTTCCTTGTATTCATCACTTATTTTTGAAATTTAACATCTATTTTATACTACGTAATATTTCTTTTCGATTTAGTTTTTCAACAGTATCAAATCAGTCAATTTCAAATTGATATGTACCTTAGAAAAAGTTACAATTTGTATGCATTGAGGTATTGAGTGTCTCTACCGTACAACATTGCCAATTAATATTTTTTAATAGTGTGCTTTGGAAAAATGAATGATCCAATTTTGGAACGTCAAACTTTTGTTGGTGGTTTTGATGATTGTGATACCAATTATAATAGAAAAATTTCAAGATTAGGTTAAAATAATGAAGATTTCTTGAATTTATTAATAATTTATGGTGAGTGCAATAGAATTGCAAGTAGAACATGCGTATTTCATGAAAGATACCAACAACTTCCGAAGCCGAATAATAGTGTGATAAATCGACTACTAAAAAACTGTAGGTTGAATGGAACCTTTCGTCCAAAAATCATTCGTAGAAAGCCTGAAGTGGATGATGATCACAATAGCATAACAGTTTTGGGATTTTTTCATGCATTTCCAAATCTTCCCTACACGAGGCTGAAAGGGAGATAGGTATACCCTACGTGACAATTTATTGCATTCTTAATAAGCACAAATGGCATCCCTATAAATTCTACTGTGTCCAAGATCTGAAAGAGACTGATTTGCCTCGTAGAGTGGAATTCTTTGAATGGTTACTTGTCAAGACTCAAGGGGATGAATATTTCCTTGACAATATCATATGGACAGATGAGGCCAAGTTTACAACAAATGGAGTTTTCAATAGACACAACAGTCATTATTGGGCGCCAGAATATCCCCATGTCGTTCGCCAAAGGGGTTTTCAAGAAAGATGACAATTTAATTTATTTTGTGCCATAAAGAATGGGTCAATTTTTTATATCGAGTTTTATGATGACAATTTGAATGATTTTGAATAATAGGCCAGGAAGAGAATTTGTATGGTACCAAATGGATGGTGCTCCACCCCATAATTCTCGTTCAGTAAGCGAAACTTTAACTGAAATCTTCGAAGACAGATGGATTGGTAATTGTCGAAGACAGATGGATTGGCCTCCTAGAACACCAGATGACAATCCATTAGATTATTTTGTGTGGGGTTTCATTAAAAATATGGTTTACTCCAACCCAGTAACAATAATGGAAGATATAAAATCGAGAGTTAGAACTGCTTTCAATAGTTTAACTCCACACTCAATCAGAAGCGCTACACATGAAAATATTTTGAAGAGATTACATATTTGTTTAAGTAGAGGTGGAGATGTGTTCGAACATATTTTAAAATACACTGACAATTGAATTAACTTACTAATTCATGAAATTATTTTCAGTTCGTGTGTCAGCGTTAATAAAACTATTGTTTGAAGAGAAGTTTCATTTGATGGTTGAAGAGTATTTTAATAACTATTTATTCATTGTATTATCTGTGACTGATAAAGGAACATCGAACAGAATCTGTTAAATTAAAAAAAATAAGTGATGAATACAAGGGAACCACGTCAGTTTCTG
This sequence comes from Gonioctena quinquepunctata, assembly GCA_018342105.1. Lineage (NCBI taxonomy): Eukaryota > Metazoa > Arthropoda > Insecta > Coleoptera > Chrysomelidae > Gonioctena > Gonioctena quinquepunctata. Next base: position 142,020 of record JAFIRS010000842.1, on the reverse strand, counting down.
TTTGAAACGGTTCGAAATCGAAATAGGATTATCTGAGCAAAGTCAATCTAAAATTGGATGTGGAGCTCAAAAATGGGGAAATATACAGGGTGTTCCATTTGGAAAAATTGACTTCTACTAATTTTTTCAAGTGAACAAAGTATCTACATTAAAAGCCCAAGGGTCAAATAAAATATGACTCCAAGAGATTCTGGGTATCACCCATTCATTTCGAATTGATCGTCTTAGTACAGAGAGATTCAAGATTATGAGTTTATAAAAGTACATGTTTTAAAAATAATCGAAATTAACTTATATACTCAAATGGAAGATGGTCTTACCCAAATATCTGGGTTATTGACAAACTATAAGAAATCAAATAGATATTGGTATAATGGTGTTCCTCTAGAAGAATCAAGATGGCATCCACTTTAGAGATGGCAGCGTTATCTCTAAAATTATGGTTTACTCAACTTAATTATCACATGGAAGATTAATCAGAGTTAGATCCTTGCTTTGGTTTACCAGACTCAATTAACTCCTAAATCGTGAAAAGCCCTGTATAAAATTGAACTTTGATCCAAGTAAACTTCTCGTGAGAACCATCAAATAACAATCATATATCCACAAAAGAAACTCACCCAATTTCTTTGTGAAACGGTAGGCGATAAGATAAGAATAAATAGCCCAGATAAATTAGGAGAAAATATGACTGATATCTCAAATAGCGACTTACTATCAAAACTAGAACAACTTATAAACAATACAAAGACGGAGCTGAAAATTGAGATGCAGGGTATACATGCATTTCTAGAATATAAAACAAAAGAACTTGAAATGTAAAAAACTCGAACTAAAAACAACTAGTTTAGAAAGATTCAACAAGAGAAATAACGTTGTTATCTTCGGCATAAGACAACAAAAACAACTTCTCGAAGTTACTATAGACAAACTAAACGAAATTTTTGGAGTAACATAACTGCGAGAGATGTAAATAACATATAAACTATCGGAAAAAAAGTACAGTCATACTTGAATTTATCTCATATATACAAAAACAAAAAGTATTTCAAAATCTGAAAAAACTACGGGGCACTGGAATTTCTATAACCCAGAGGACCAAGTTATAAATAAGCAACTGGTTAAACATCTAAAAAATGTCCGGAAACAAAATTACCTGGCATATATAAAAAATCACCACCTACATATAAATGGAACACCATACACTCTAGAAGAACTAGAACAAAATAACAAGGATTGTGAAGCTGAAACTGAACTAAAAGCAAATAGTGCACCACCGCCCCACTAGCCAGCCACAATATCAGGGATGAGGAAAATTTAGAAGAGATCAAAAATACGGAAGGACCAATAAACGACGAGAAAATAAAGGATAAAAATCGAATCGAGGAAAAGAGGAAATCTATTACACCAACAACAAAAACTGTCGATAACACAACCCCAAAATCTACATACAACAAAAATCCAGTAAGAAGGACTACCCGAAACAATTCGTCGTCTGGCAGCAAATAAAACTATAGTGTCAATGGTATGATACAAAACTTTAGCATAGTGTATACAGGGTGTCCGGTAAACCTAGTATAATATTGGCACTGGTGATAGACTGTTCAGAATATCAGAATTTCACCTCAGTAAAAATCTCACCGTTTTCGAGATAATGGGCATTTTATAAATTTCTAGAAAATCACTACCTCACCTCGAATTTTTGAGTGCTATGTCTACAAATTAAGACTAATTCAAATATCTTTGCTGCTGAATTAATGATGAGTGATGCTTTCAGACGTATAAAACAGTTTTTCATAAATTGATAAATTTTTTCAAGAAATAGAGGTAAAATTCCATATTTCAATCTCAACAATTTTTATTAACAAAAGTTTGACATTATTGTCTGAAAAAAAACATAACCACGTGGAGGTGGACATTCATTACAAAAGAATGCCCATTTTGTCCAGACTCTACCATGGTTTAAACCGTACTATAATTATTTTTGGAGGGAGTGATATTTCCATTGAATTAGAGTGTGGTTTTATTCTAGGCTTCATCAACTTTTATACTTTCGCCCAAAAAGTGTTTTGTTTTGATTTTATCAGAATGAAAAGTGGAAATGATTATTAGTAATAACGAATAAATTGCTTGACATCATAAAAGAGAATGTTAAAAAAAATTAACTTTTCATGTAGTCAGCCTAATAAAATCAATATCAAATTGTCAATTATCCGACATGGCACCGATTAATACATGAATTCTTGTAATAAATGTCGCAATTGTCCAACATCCAGATTCCAACGAAGTTTCAGAGATCGGCAGATATAGATTGCTAAACATGTTTGTATTGGATTTTTTAAGCATCTCACTTTTGTGCTGTACCAGACTTTTTTTCCTCTTTTTATTTTTATTGTGTATTGAAGATAAAAATTATAGGTACTCATTTTGTTTCATTCAGCAGTATTTATTTCACCATAATGCCGTACAAACGTTATACTCCCCGAGAATATGCGCAAATGCACTACATTTATGGTGAATGTAGAGGTAGTGCTACTGCTGCAGCCGCGCTTTATGCAGAACGATAACCGAATGCATCACATCCAAGTTCTCGTGTTTTCATAAGAGTTCACAACTCTTATGTGGAAGGCAGAATTCCTGGAAATCGAGGTGGAGAAGGTGACCGTACCACGATAATGATGAAGGAGTACTGCAAGAAATTGATGAAGACCCAAGTATTTCTGTAAGAGAAATCGAACGACAGACGGGTATTCCGAAATCTATGGCTCATTCCATTATAAAACGATACCAATATCATTCATACAATGTGCGGCGCGTCCAAGCATTACTTAGGAGGGACTACCCGGTAAGAGTACGATTCTGCCGTGAAATGTTAGAAACCGTGAGGATCCGAACTTTTTTAATAAACTTCTGTGGTCACATGAATCTTCATGCAAACGAGATGGATATACGAATATGCATAACTTACACAGCTAAAGCATAGAAAATCCAAATTTAATGATAGAGGAAAGATCACAACAACAGTTCAAGATAAACTTATGGACGGGAATTTCAAATGACGAAGTTATCGTCCCTTACGAGTTGCCACAAACTTTGAATAGCAACATTTATCTGAATTTCTTGGAAAATGAACTGCCCCTCCTCTTAGAAAATGTACCTTGAGTACTGAGACAAACAATGTGGCTTCAAAATGATGGCTGCCCGACGCATTATGCCGTACGAGTTTGGCAATATTTTAATCAAATGTATATACCCACGACGATGGATAGGACGCCGTGGCCCAATCCTGTGGCCGCCCAGGTCACCTGACTTAAATCCATTGGATTTTTTCTACTGGGCCAATTTGAAAGAACTAGTTTACGCCATACCTATAACTGACGTGGAACAATTGAGAAGGCTTATTCACACTGCCGCTCAGAGAATCGCTGATTCAGGGGCTATAACGCATTCGAAAAGGTCGTCTTTGTATAAGAGCGGATGGGAAACAATTCGAACATTTATTGTAATATAATTTTAGCTCAGAATAACACCACACTCTAATATAATCGAAATACCACTCCTTCCAAAAATAATTATAACAAGTTATATACCATTTCAGAGTCTGGGCAGAATGCTCATTTTCGTGTAATACATTTCCACGTCTCCATGGTTATAGTTTCTTCAGACAATAATGTCAAAGTTGTTAACTAAGAATTGGTGGAAATCAAATCTGGAATTTTACCCCCATTTCTCGAAAAAGTGTATCAATTTCTGAAAAACTGTTTTGTAAGTCAGAAAGCATCACACACACAGTAATCTTCAGCAGCAAAAATATTTGAATTAGTCTTAATTTGTAGACCTGGCACTCAAAAATCCAAGGTGAGGTAACGATTTCCAAGAAATTCAAAGAATGCCCATTATCTAGCAAACGGTGAGATTTTTACTGAGGGGAAATTCTGATATTCTGAACAGTATGTTCTGTTCTATCACCAGTGCCAATATTGTACAAGGTTTACTGGACACCCTGTATGTGCAGTGAAAACTAGTGCATGAAGAACAATACAATAACTTCACTGGACTAATACCTAACGATATGGACCCGTACAAAAAAGAGTTTACTATTGATAAAATAGAAACATACAGGGTGAGTCAACAGGATTCCCGTGGTTCATTGCTCCTTAATGTATCACTATTTCGATTTCTTATATTTTTTGTCAAAGGGACCATCTAAGACCACCTTCCAAAATAATTTTCATTCATACAGGGTGCATCATTGATGCGTGGCTAACCAAAGTTGTTCTTTTTCAAATTAAACACCCGGTATATTTTCATAAATTCCGATCGGCTGTTCCATTGGCTGCTCAACGATTTTTTCAATTTTGAATTACGTTGCGGCGTTGCCGAGTTATTTAAAAGAAATCTATTTTGTAGACTTCTTTTCGAAAAATTACCTATTTCACATTTCGAAATATTTAGTAAAGATAATTGGGGAATTGTTGGTCGATATGATGATGATCATGAGAATACCAATAATTTGGAATAAATTGTACAGGATGTTCGATACAACAACACAAACTTAGCCATTTTCAAACATCGGTATTTTGATTTTTTCAAATACAACACCCTGTGTATTTTCATTTAAATCAACTCCTTTTTAATGACTCTACACTTTTCATCCTTGACGTCATGTACCTTAAACCACCTGTTTCCGAGATATTCTGGTTTAAAGGAATTGTTCAATATCAAATCAACAAATCTATAGATTTTTTGATCTACATGTTTGTTCATAGAAAATACTGATACTGAATGATGTTTCAATTATTTTTTCCATCTTCAAAAGCATTCTTGGCAACTCATGAATAACTAGCATAGCAAAAGAAATTTTTCAAATGTAACTATTTTTTCTAGTTTAGTTATCCATGACTACCGCTGAAAAAATGACTATCGGAATTTGTAAATAGAGGTAACTGTAAAACTACAATCCAGTTGTATTAAAAATTATTGTGGCATTATGAATTATCGTTTAGAGGACATGGTTAAAATGGTGTATGCTTTGGGGGGAAGTGATGGCAATTGCTTATTATACGAACAAAAGTTTCCTGAGAGAAGACATCCAGACCAGCGAGCATTTCGAGACCTCAAAACAAGATTTGATGAAACCGGAAAAGTATTTTACAAAAAGTATGAACGTGCTGGTCCTGTAACGAGTGATGAAAATACTCTTGATATTGCATTGCATATTACCGAGAATTTCCATGTGAGTACACGTATTTTGAGTAGGTAGTTGGGAATATCTCAAAGTAGTGTTTCTCGGATGGTGACAAAATGCAATTACCATCCATATCATATGAGTTAATGCAGGAGCTGACTGAAAGAGATTTTCCAAAGCGAATGCGGTTTTGCCAATGGGGTGTAGATAAAATAAACCAAGAACCTGATTTTTTTTAGTATGTTCTATTTTCGGACAAAGCCACGTTTCACAACAATGGCCATGTGAATCGGCATAATATGCACTATTATGCAACTGAAAATTCTCATTTTGTTAGATATGTCAATCACCAACAACGTTGGTTACTGAATGGTTGGGGAGGTATCATTGGACGGCGTGTAATTGGGCCCTTTTTTTTCAACGGTCATCTCAATGGAAGAAAATATCTAAGTTTTCTGCGAAGTCAGTTATCAAATTTATTAGATGATATTCCATTGGAAATAAGGCAGATAATGTGGCTACAACAAGATAGCGTGCCTGCACATTACCACACTGATGTGCTGGAATACATTGATAATAAATTCCATGAAAAATGGATAGGTAGAGGAGGGCCAGTTCAGTAGCCTCCAAGGTCACCGGACCTTACAAAAATTGAATTTTTCTATGGGGATACATTAAATGGGTTGTCTATCAAACTCCGCCTACAACTCCTGAAAATATGAAAGCAAGAATTCGTATTGCTTTCAGGGAAATTTCAGAGGACATGCTGGCACATGTGGATAATAACAGATTGAGAGTGTGTATTGGTGAAAATGGCAGGCTCATTGGACATTTGCTGCATTAATTATTGTTATTTTCTGTTAGATTCGAATGAATATGATTTTTATGCAAAGTTTGTTTCCAAATATGATACCAAAGGCGAACATTGTCAATATTTTCTATGGAAAAATATCCATCTTTTGGATGTAGAATATCTCGGAAACGAGTTGTTTTAGGTACATGATATGGTGAATGAAAAGTGTAGAGTTATTAAATACCGATGTTCGAAACTGGCCAAGTTTGTGTTGTTGTATCCTGTACAATTTATTCCAAATTATTGGTATTCCCAATGAATATCATCATATCGACCAACGATTCCCCAATTATCTTTACTAAATATTTCGAAATGTGAAATAGGTTATTTTTCGAGCCTACAAAATAGATTTCTTTCAAATAACTCGGCAATGCCGCAACGGAATTCAAAATTGAAAAAATCGTTGAGCAGCCAATAGAACAGCCGAACGGAATATATGAGAATATACCGGGTGTTTCATTTGAAAAAGAACAACTTTGGTTAGCCACGCATCAATGATGCACCCTGGAGGCTGGAAGGGAGATAGGTATACCCTACGTGACAATTTATCGCATTCTTAATAAGCACAAATGGCATCCCTATAAATTCTACTGTGTCCAAGATCTGAAGGAGACTGATTTGCCTCGTAGAGTGGAATTCTTTGAATGGTTACTTGTCAAGACTCAAGGGAATGCATATTTCCTTGACAATATCATATGGACAGATGAGGCCAAATGGAGTTTTCAATAGACACAACAGTCATTATTGGGCGCCAGAATATCCCCATGTCGTTCGCCAAAGGGGTTTTCAAGAAAGATGACAATTTAATTTATTTTGTGCCATAAAGAATGGGTCAATTTTTTATATCGAGTTTTATGATGACAATTTGAATGATTTTGAATAATAGGCCAGGAAGATTTATTCCAAATTATTGGTATTCCCAATGAATATCATCATATCGACCAACGATTCCCCAATTATCTTTACTAAATATTTCGAAATGTGAAATAGGTTATTTTTCGAGCCTACAAAATAGATTTCTTTCAAATAACTCGGCAATGCCGCAACGGAATTCAAAATTGAAAAAATCGTTGAGCAGCCAATAGAACAGCCGAACGGAATATATGAGAATATACCGGGTGTTTCATTTGAAAAAGAACAACTTTGGTTAGCCACGCATCAATGATGCACCCTGTACGATTGAGAATAATTTTGGAAAGTGGTCTCAGATGGTCCCTTTGAAAAAAAAAATATAAGAAATCGAAATAGTGATACATTAAGGAGCAATGAACCACGGGAATCCTGTTGACTCACTCTGTATGATCTGGAAATATCCAAAGAAGCAGAGCAAGTATTAGAAGTAAATAAAATACACTATAATGCATTGCGGGTGTCGCAGAACAAATTTCTAAAAATAATGCTCAATAAACATAACAGATATCCCACTGATCTGCTTTATTCCGAAACGAATATACTAGTTGTTCGGCAGTTATTCTATTTACAAATAAATATAAAACAAAAGGAATTAAAAAGTTACACACATGAAACAAGAAATAAAAAAAGTATGTTACACCGGCAATGAACAAATACATCGGTCAGAGGAGTTACATGTACTTCGGTACAAAATTATTTAATAGCCTACCTGAAAACATTGAACAAACGAAAACACTGAACCAATCCAAGATCAATATAAAAGAGCACGTCAGAAATATATCAAGAAAAGAGATACATGAGCTGATTGAATAACTGTAATAGATAACTCCATTATTTTTCTTTTTTCTTTTCTTAATTTCCTCTTTTATTTGAATATATATATATATATATATATATATATATATATATATATATATATATACGATTTGAAACTTTACAACTTATATACATTCTCATCCTTAAATTAGTCACTTTGCTCCTCATTTCCACACTCTAAATGTTGTCCATTACCTTTTATATTACTAAAATTATATTTTGCAATTTTATACTGTACATTCTACACTCAACGTCTTTATATTGTAATATTATTATATACTCGGATCTTGTATTTTAAAATGATGTGTTGTTCATCATTTTTTACTTTATATTGTAGAACCATATCTAGACTTAAGTTTTCTTATCACGCACAAGCTGTGACTACCACAGCTTCAGTGATTATCGTTGTTTATTCATGTGGTAATTAGCACATATTGTCTATTTTGTAAATCATTTTGAACGAAAAAACATATTTATTATTATTATTATCATTAAAGCAACTAAATAATCATAACTTCCCACACAGTGAGTACCGGTACCGGTAAAATAATAGCATGATCACCAATGGAATTCTGGAAATGGTTCAACAGAGATGAAGCATCGTAAGCGAGAGGGAAACAACTCTTTAAATAGGTGTACATACAGAAAATTTAATATTTCAATACGACTTTCAGTACAAAAATATCTTAAATATATTTGAATTATTTCAATTTCAGTTTCAGTAATTCTGTATCAACAAATACCACTTCATACTTTAAATATTACTTTTATTCCAAAAATATCCACTACATACTTTAAATATTATTTTACAATTTTTTTTTTTCCAAAATATCATTCTCAGTTTTATTACAGTATAAATATTACAATATCTCTTCAGTCCTCGAATATTTTAAAATATTTGAGATGCAGTTCAGTCAACAATATTTTTTTTGTACACCCTCCACAAAATGACTAATTTGGATACTGAAAATAGTCCGCAAAATATCACTTTACCGAACTAGGCCGGTGAAGTCGTCATGGCAACATTTCATCGGACAATTTTTGTTTATTCAGAAACCTTATAATTAACATCTTAAAAACGTTTCAGGAAACGCAATGAACTATAGAATATTTGAAATTTCGTAGTGACAGCACAAGTTTTCTTCGAAATATTTTTTTGGCATGCTTATTCATGAAAAATGAACACTAATATTTCATAAGAATTTGACAAATGTGTCATTGATAAACAATCGCTTGCTAGATTTTTGCACAACTTTCTTACACTAGCGTATAGATGGTGATTGAAAATGTATGCACGGCGGGAAAATATTTGTAGCATTTATGTTCTGTTTATTAGGAGAGCTAAAAAATGTTGTATGCAACACGTACGCAAATGGCTTTAGCGGACATCATCTTCATATTCCGATTCATCCGCTAAAGCCTCACTTTGCGAACTAGTTACATAAACTACTCTTATTTTTACAACGTTTTTATTAGCTTGCTTATGTGACTGTCCGGTACAAATCTTCCTATCGATTTTAAACTAACTTCCCGATGAGCTAGAGACTTGAAACTTGGGAAATGGCTCAACTGGATGACAATACCATATTAACTCGTTTTTGTGTGTTTGTTTTTTTATGGTCCACAAAAAATTAGGTTAGGAACACACAATCTCACCATACCGGTGACGAGCGGACGTTGTTTTGCGATCTAGAGTGTACTCCGCGATAATGAACACTATTACGATTCTCGACTTTACAGGCATCGCGCAAGGGGGAAAGTGAGGTTAGAAAATCTAAAGATCTGTGAAGGTAACATCCTAGCCTCATACAGATGTATATCCCTATACAGATTCTTAACCCCATTAAGATTGTCCTGAGCATTTTTGATAGTGAATTTTCAATAGCTATGAAAATAGTTGTAAGCTTTGAAACGAAAAACTTGGGGCACATGTAATCGATAATTGAAGCATGAGTTCACCTAAGTCATGCACCCCACGTTGTTTAGGAAAGTTATTAGAAATTTATTAGTCCTGGAAAGTTTTCAAGAATATATAATATGCTATATAATAAAAATGAATCTTGATTCTTTCTAAGCGCAAAACGTGAGATCAGCTGGACCGATTTGGATAATGTTTTTTAATGTTCGTAATAGCCCGATGATGGTTGATGGAAAAAAATCGAGAAAGTTGCCCGGAAATTGGAAAATTCGGGTAAATAAGAAATTTGGCGAAGAAAAAGACTATCGAGTCATGTATTACCAAGCAGAAGGTCACAGGAACGTATCCGGGTAGGGATAACATTGGTTTTTTATTTTATAAAAACAGCGGCTGGACCGATTTGGCTAATTGTTTTTTCAATGTTCGTAATACTCCGAACAAGGTTTTTAGGAAAAAAAGGATTTTTAGGGAAATTATTGGAAATTTCTTTGTCCTGTATTTTTATCAGCATGCCTTTTGTTTTTAGTTTTACATTCAAAACTGTATTTATTATATTACTCATTTTATTAATTAATAAATATTTATTTTGGAATACTTTTCATTTTTCAGTTATTTGCCCTGATATGTCCCAATAACTTAAAAACTTTCATTTTAATTTATCACCAACAGATATACAATTTAGGTACTTTTGTAAAAACACGGGGTAGATTATATCTTAATCGTTGATTCCTTCAGTTCAATAGTTCCATCACGTTTTTATTACCTTAATTACCCCAACTATTATATTCACTTTGTTCCATTTAATTTCATTACATTTCAAACCTAAGTACATTTCCAGTATTTTCAACGCCCTCGGTATGTTTTGATTATTTTCAATTAATCTCTAGAACTTTAAATAGCTTCAGTATACTTTAATTATTCAAATACATTTTCAGTACATGAAATACTATCATTATCCTAAATATATTTTAAATATTTCATTAGTGCGTTTTTTTAAATATACTCCATAATTGTTTTAATTCCTGGAGCGCATTTCACATGTGAACTCGATAATATCACGCTATGAAATTGTTTAAAAGTTGATTTTTTTAATTGTAAATTTCGAAAGTTAAAATATTGTAAATTTTTTTATTGATATTTTACATTACTATCAGTTCCAAGTCTGATAATGGCATTTTACAACGTTTAAAAAAATACGCTATTTATTTATAAAATATTTATAAACAAATGGATACGTTGAATATTTTTCAAGAGTTTATTATGATTAAAAAAAATATATGTCAAAGTTTGTTCATAGCTAATTGTTGAGTAAATAATTTAAAAAAAAAACTTATTAGGTAGAGAATATCCAATTATTAATTTAAGGAAAAAACCTAATATTTTTTTAAATAATACAAAAATAAAAAAATATTATAAAAATTAAAAAAAATTTTTTTTTAATTAATGAACTCTTAGCAACCTTATGCAAAAACACAATTTTTGAAAAATATTCAACTTATCTATTTGTTTATAAATATTTTTTTTAAACATAAAATGCCTTTGTCAGTCATGAAACTGATAATCAATGAAAAACATTTATAATATTTACTCAATTTCTCATATTTTGTTGACTTTAGAAATTTATAATTAACAAAATAATAAACTTTTAAACAATTTTATAGCGTGATACTATTGGGTTCACATGTAAAATGTGCTCCAGGAAGCAAACAAAATCATGGAGTCATTCTGTGAACAACTATTTGGTTTTTATTAAAATCGGCGGGTCCAAAAATATTACATAATTAACAATAGCATCGAGCCTCACATTATCAAAATTCAATGAAAACATTATTTTCCAACGAAATTACATTCTTTCAAGTGTTTAGCTGATACTATCGTTTTTTTGAATTTTTTTATTCTTTTCCGTTTAAAATCTTGTGACGCTAACATATTTCCGTTGATGAAAAAGTGTCTTCATATTTTGAATACATTTGTTTTTGTACCTACTTATAAGTATATGTATTTTTTTTAATTAAATTTTGTATTTTTGTTTGAATTTGAATGAAAAAAAAATACGTATGTTTTTTGTACTTATAAGTAGAGGTATATAACTTTTTTATGTCATTACCCCACGCCCCCCCCCCTAAGCAGAATTCTTCCTAGATACGCCACTGGTGGTCAATTCAGAAACATGACATCCGTTACATCCAATATTTCTCAAAAATTTTCATCACTCATTATTTTCATCCAGTGCAGCCAGGTACTTGTTACTTTTACGCAAACTGATATTTTGGTAATTGTAAAATGCTATTATTCTTGACATAGACTACAAAGTTATGTACTAGCAAAATAGTGCGCTGGTTCCATTCACAAGAAGGCAAAAGTTTAAACTGAAAGCCCCGACCAGGAGGATCTCAGCTAACTTTTTTCAATGAATTCAAATATTAGAGCGTTATAATCGACCAAAGACTAACATGGAACAGTCACATCAATCTCATTCTTTCCAAGGTTACAGCGGCAACCTGGACATGTATTTGGCAAGACATGGGGTTTGAAGCCAAAAATGATATATTAGTTATACCAAACAATCATCGAACCCATGGTCACCTATGGATCATTAGTATGCTGGCCAGCCAAATATCGAAAGGAAGCGACAATGAGTGCTTTCAGACTGAAACAGACATCAAACTTGAAAGCTGGAGATCTGACTGGACACCTGAAGATTCTGGAAAATATTTCACTAGAATCGAGATACAAACCATCAGATATTATGCCAGCTGGGCACAACTTCGAATTACATTTGGAAATGGTTATAAACAGCCACCAAATATTCACAACGAACAGGCCTCAGGTAGAAAGGGCATGCAGTAGTAGTAACGGGTCTTAGTTTTAAGGTATCAAAACCTCTAGGTGAAGCCCCAACAAATTTTCATGCAGGAATCCATGCTATAGAAATTTGCGCCCAAGAATGCCTTGAAAGAGGCTCCAGGGGGCACAGATCTATATCCTATCAGACAGCCAAGCAGCACTAGAACCTCTTAAGTCACACACTTGTTAGTCCAGACTCACTTGGGACTACAAACTCTCCCTAAGGCAACTGGCTACGAACAATCAGGTCACTCTGATGTGGGTGCCAGGTCCCAAGGGAATCAAAGGCAATGAGGAAGCAGATAACCTTGTCAAGGAAGGGACAAATAGTCACTTTTCTGGCCCAGAACCCTTCCGTTGTCTTTCCAAAGCCAACATCAAGGAAGAGTTTCGGCGCTGGGAAACTGAGCAAATTAAATCCCACATGAATAAGGTTCCAAGGCAAAGACAAGCGAAAAGGCGCTTCTGAGCCCATCGCCAAAAAGGTAAACAGCTTCTCGAGTTGGACAAGAAGACTTGAAATTAGTTACCACACTGCTCACCGGACATTGTCCTCTGAGGTATCACCTCAAAAAAATGGATAGATCAGACAGTGAACTATGCCGTTACTGCGAGCACTCCACTGAAACTGCAGAACACCTGCTTTGCGACTGCCAAGCGCTGTTTTGCAAAAGGCTTAAGTTCCTCGAAGGGGTTTCATTAACGCCCTCAGACATCAGGATCTAAATCTTCCAGGAAACTGACACGCTTCGCAGATTCTCGAAATCCTGGGTCTCGAATAGATGAAGGGTAATGTACAAAAGATTTCATAGGTTGAGGTACGGAGAGGCTGAAGTGCCATATCGACCCCACTAAAATCTACAATCTATGTACTGTTTGTTTACATTGTTTTCGTTTTTTTCAGATATTCTTCAGATCTGAAACTGAATATCATACGATAGTAAAAGTAAAATATTGAACCATTCCGAGAATGAGCGAAACGAATCCTACCCTGAATTCATACCAAAAGGAAATCAAATGGAGCTCAACCCAGAAGGAATTCACTATTATTCCCTCAGGAGGAAAGAATAACCAATAGAAGTGAGTTTGAAATATTCAAAAGAGGTTTTTTTTCTGATTCAAATCCTTGTGCCAGAAGATGAGTATGATCTTAGACTATGTATTGTGATCATTTTGATAGAAATAAATGAATCCAACTCTCTTTGCATCCAAATTGTGAATACTTTATGCTAATCAAGCTTAGTGAAAATCAACCCCTAACATATTTTCAGTAGATGTGCCGGTCAGTTTTTTTCATATTCCGTGATTCTAGATAATTTCGCCAACAAAAAGATGTCAGCATGTTATGCTCCGCCAGGATGTTCAGTCAAATTGTTGAGCATAAGTACTGATGAATCTTTTTGACTGAAATTAGAGAATGTTCATAGAACTTGAGGAATTCTGGATGAGTAGACATCTTGGATACTATCAAGAATCTAGGTGAAATTAGACTTTTCACAAATATAATTAGTGATAGTTAGCTATTTCCTAGTCTAAAATGGAAACAAAAGACATTCACAAATTAATGCCATAATAGGCAAGTTAGTGTCAAATAAATGTCAGTTGAAATATCAACAAATATTCTTCACAAATTCTAAGTGAAAAGGTTCTAAAAGTAAACTATGGCTACTTTAAGTGAAACCCAACGCATGGAAATTTTGATTTTTATTGGATGCGGAGATAGAACCAGAACTCAGCAAGAGGTATGCGACTTGTTCAATGCGAAGTATCCAAATAGACCTATCAGTCGTTCAACAGTCAGTAAGATTGAGAAAAAATTTAGAGAAATAGAAGAAAACATGAAAGTTGATGTTCTATTGGGTGTAGAGAATAATCCTCACAATACTTCACGACCAATTGCAGCAGACCTTGACATATCCCAAAGTGCTGTATTACGTATTCTAAAAGCAGAAAAGTACCATCCATACAAAGTACAGCTACATCAACAACTCAATGATGATGATCCCGATCGCCGTGTGGAGTTCTGTGAAATAATGCAGGATTTGTGTAACCGCAATCCACGTTTTATAAAACAAATTCTGTTTTCCGATGAGGCTACGTTTTGCCTAAATGGTTCAGTATATCGTCAGAATTGCAGATATTGGAGTAGGGATAATCCTCACTGGATTATGGACGGGCATAATCAATACCCTCAGAAAGTCAATGTTTGGGCAGGGATAATAAACGACAGGATTATTGGCCCGTATTTTTTCGAAGGAAATCTCACAGGGGAGCGTTACTTGGAATTTTTAAGAAATGAACTCATGCCTAGCCTTGCCGATATTTTTCCAAACGCCAACAATCCTAACTCACCAAATGAAAGTATTTGGTTGCAACAAGATGGTGCACCCCCGCACTATGCACGTGATGTTCGCGAGTTTTTGAATAACTGCTTTCCTAGGAGGTGGATTGGTAGACGCGGACCGATAGAGTGGCCCCCAAGATCTCCAGATCTTACGCCCCTGGATTTTTTCTTGTGGGGTTATTTGAAATCGAAGGTCTATGTAGATAGGCCGCAAAATCTACAAGAGTTGAAAAATCGAATTAGGATCGAAATTAACAGAATAACTCTGGAAGTTATTCGCAATGTGCAAGAGGAATGTGTCCGTAGATTTGCTTATTGTCAAGAGACTGGTGGATGGCATTTCGAACATATTATTTAACTGTTCTATTTTGTTGGATATAAAGTTATTCTCTTATTGAAATAAAATATTAATTTTTGTTCACCCTGTAAAAAATATCAAATTAATCATTATCATTGAATGCAGTATTGGAAGGCCTTTCAGATGAGGTATCACAAGACATCTATTCCAATTTAAAAAAATTACCGATTACGTCACCATGTCAGAACCAGTGACATAACCTCTTTAGAATATACATAAAAAAATCGGCATTTTAAAATAAAAATCGACAAATTTCAGGATTTTTGTTAAAAGTACATGGCTTGCGAAATATCGAATTTGTTCCATAATTTTGACGCGCACTGTATGTGTGATAATTAAAATATACTGAGTATAAAGAAAACCAGTGTCCATATTGTTCACCCTTTTTATCATTATGTATTTTGCAATTAAAACCTGACAATTACTCAGTAGTTAGTACGAGTATATTATCAAACTTGAGTAGGCTATGAAAACATTTGAAACCCCTTAGCAACCAGATAAGTTCTTAGTTACCATTGCATATGTCAGTATTAAATTGATTTGTTATATAGCATATCGATTCATAAGTCTTCAATAATACCGTCATGAAAAATATTTCCCCGAAAGAAATTATTTGAAATTACGATGGTGCTGTCAGAAAAACAGCGAATAGAAGTTTTGATGATCTTAGGTTACGGCGATCGTAATAGAAGTATGGCAGAAGTATGCGACATCTTTAATGAAAAATATCCTGATCGAGAACCAATAAGCAAATCGACGGTAAGCAAAATATTACATACATTTAATGAGATTGGCATAGGGATATGCCTAAGAATGGCAGGCCTACCGTTTCCGAAGACACTCAATTGAATGTTATACTTGGAATTGAAGAAAATCCTCATTGTTCAATTACAACTTTATCTGACAACAATGAGATCTGTCGTGGTGCTGTGTAGAAAACGCTAAGAGAAGCCAAATTACATCCTTATAAAGTTGAACTTATACATTAACCTAATGAAGACGACTTCTATAGACGCATGGAGTTTTGTGAAATTATGCAAGAAGTGTGTAATCAAAATAATGGCTTTGAATTTAATGCCTTATTTTCCGACTAATAAACTTTTTGTACGAACGGTACCGTGAATACGCAAAATTGTCGTTATTGGGCAACACAAAATCCCAATTGGACGCTGGAAGCTCATACCCAATATCTCCAAACTGTGTGGGCTGGGATTCTTAGGAGTACCATTGTAGGACCATATTTTTTTGACGGAACTGTTACGGGTGAAAATTATTTGGAAATGTTACAAATTTATGTAGTTCCATATTTAACTGTAACATTTCCAGACATTAATCAACCTGGTCGAATAGTTTCTAGTATTCGGTTCCATCAGGATGGAGAAGGTCCACATTATGCTCGAGTGGTTAGAGATTTTCTCAATGAAACCTTTCCCAATCGCTGGATTGGACAACGCGGTCAGAATGAATGGCCTGCTAGGTCCCCAGATTTAACTCGCATGGACTTTTTTTTCTGGGGTTACTTAAAAAGTGAAGTGTACATAAATCGACCTACCAATTTGGAACACCTTAAAGAGAAAATTCAAACTAAAATTCAACGAATTACACCAGAGATGTTGTCAAACGCAACCCGAGAATTCATCAGACGTCTTGGATATTGTCAACTAACCCATGGAGCAGGTCCACAATATGCTCGAGTGGTTAGAGATTTTCTCAAAAACCTTTCCCAATCGCTGGATCTGACAACGCGGTCAGAATGAATGGCCTGCTAGGTCCCCATATTTAACTCGCATGGACTTTTTTCTGGGGTTACTTAAAAAGTAAAGTGTACATAAATCGACCTACCAATTTGGAAGACCTTAAAGAGAAAATTCAAACCGAAATCCAACGAATTACACCAGAGAAGTTATCAAACGTAACCCGAGAATTCATCAGACGTCTTAGATATTGTCAACTAACCCATGGAGCAGGTCCACAATATGCCCGAGTGGTTAGAGATTTTCTCAAAAACCTTTCCCAATCGCTGGATCTGACAACGCGGTCAGAATGAATGGCCTGCTAGGTCCCCAGATTTAACTCGCATGGACTTTTTTCTGGGGTTACTTGAAAAGTAAAGTGTACATAAATCGACCTACCAATTTGGAAGACCTTAAAGAAAAAATTCAAACTGAAATCCAACGAATTACACCAGAGAAGTTATCAAACGTAACCCGAGAATTCATCAGACGTCTTGGATATTGTCAACTAACCCATGGAGCAGGTCCACAATATGCTCGAGTGGTTAGAGATTTTCTCAAAAACCTTTCCCAATCGCTGGATCTGACAACGCGGTCAGAATGAATGGCCTGCTAGGTCCCCAGATTTAACTCGCATGGACTTTTTTTCTGGGGTTACTTAAAAAGTAAAGTGTACATAAATCGACCTACCAATTTGGAAGACCTTAAAGAGAAAATTCAAACTGAAATCCAACGAATTACACCAGAGAAGTTATCACACGTAACCCAAGAATTCATCAGACGTCTTGGATATTGTCAACTAACCCATGGAGCAGGTCCACGATATGCTGGAGTGGTTAGAGATTTTCTCAAAAACCTTTCCCAATCGCTGGATCTGACAACGCGGTCAGAATGAATGGCCTGCTAGGTCCCCAGATTTAACTCGCATGGACTTTTTTTCTGGGGTTACTTGAAGAGTAAAGTGTACATAAATCGACCTACCAATTTGGAAGACCTTAAAGAGAAAATTCAAACTGAAATCCAACGAATTACACCAGAGAAGTTATCAAACGTAACCCGAGAATTCATCAGACGTCTTGGATATTGTCAACTAACCCATGGAGCAGGTCCAGAATATGCTCGAGTGGTTAGAGATTTTCTCGAAAACCTTTCCCAATCGCTGGATCTGATAACGCGGTCAGAATGAATGACCTGCTAGGTCCCCAGATTTAACTCGCATGGACTTTTTTTCTGGGGTTACTTAAAAGTAAAGTGTACATAAATCGACCTACCAATTTGGAAGACCTTAAAGAGAAAATTCAAACTGAAATCCAACGAATTACACCAGAGAAGTTATCAAACGTAACCCGAGAATTCATCAGACGTCTTGGATATTGTCAACTAACCCATGGAGCAGGTCCACAATATGCTCGAGTGGTTAGAGATTTTCTCAAAAACCTTTCCCAATCGCTGGATCTGACAACGCGGTCAGAATGAATGGCCTGCTAGGTCCCCAGATTTAACTCGCATGGACTTTTTTTCTGGGGTTACTTAAAGAGTAAAGTGTACATAAATCGACCTACCAATTTGGAAGACCTTAAAGAGAAAATTCAAACTGAAATCCAACGAATTACACCAGAGAAGTTATCAAACGTAACCCGAGAATTCATCAGACGTCTTGGATATTGTCAACTAACCCATGGAGCAGGTCCACAATATGCTCGAGTGGTTAGAGATTTTCTCAATGAAACATTTCCCAATCGCTGGATTGGACAACGCGGTCAGAATGAATGGCCTGCTAGGTCCCCAGATTTAACTCGCATGGACTTTTTTTCTGGGGTTACTTAAAAAGTAAAGTGTGCATAAATCGACCTACCAATTTGGAAGACCTTAAAGAGAAAATTCGAACTGAAATTCAACGAATTACACCAGAGATGTTGTCAAACGTAACCCGAGAATTCATCAGACGTCTTGGATATTGTCAACTAACCCAAGGAGCTCAGTTCGAGCATTTGTTGTAAATTTGTTATTTGTTTATTTTTACTACTTATGATATTTTCATTGCGAAATGAATGTTAAGAAATATGAATACTGGTTTCCTTTATACTCAGTATACTGTAACTTGAAGTGTTACATATAACGTATGTGGTATGGTTGAATTCTGAAAAATATGAGCTTTCGATTTTTGATATAAAAATATACCCTTTCAATCAAAAAAAAATATCGATGACGTAATGTTGTGGGGAGAGAATCAATTTTTTTAATATATACAATAATATATATAATTAATATATAATAATTAAATATCTGATAATTAACAATATTTGAAATATATTTAAAAAAAACGCACTAATGAAATATTTCAAATATATTTAGGATAATGATAGTATTTATTTAATGTATTGAAAATGTATTTAAATAATTAAACTATACTGAACCTATTTAAAGTACTAGAGATGTATTGAAAATAATCAAAATATATTGTATTGAAAATACTGGAACCATACTTAGGTTTGAAATGTAATGAAAATAAATGGAACACAGTGAATATAATATTTGGGGTAATTAAGGTAATAAAAACGTGATAGAACTATTGAAATAAAAAAACAACGATTTTGGTATAATTTTCCCCGTAGTTTTACAAAAGTGTATATATGTTGTAAAGAAATTAAAATTAAAGTTTTCAAGTTATTGGGAGATATTATTATATTTCATTCAAAAATCCTTCATTTGAGGATCAGGGCAAATAACTAAAAAATAAAAAGTACCTGTTCCAAAATTAATATTTATTAATAAATAAAATAAATAATATAATATATAAAACGGTCCAGTTTACTTATACCTACACTGAAAAAACAGTTTATTCATAGTTAACTAAATTAATTAACAACTAATAAATTATTTATTCGAATAATTGATAACAAATAACACTGAAAAAGCAAAATGAAAATGTGTATCTGTTAGTATGACTTATTCACTTTAAATAAACTTAAAATTAATAATGAATACATTTGTTAATATCACCCAACAAACGATTTTATTGGGAATAAATTTATATCGTTAATTATAAACATATCGACCTCAAACAAACTATTTATTTTTTACTAGCTGATCCTGGCCATATTTCTATATTCCCTAAATTATTTTTCCTGAAAATTATCGTCTACGTAGAATTTAATTTTTGCTTTTTTTTGTGTTATTTCATCAAGGTTATGCCTTTGACTCTGCCCGCTTCCCGTTTTTCCGTTCGTTATCCCATTTTCCCGAAAAAAATTAGCCATATCGGTCCAGCCATTCTCAAGTTTATGAGCTTACCAACACAGATATCAATTTAGATTATTTATTCCTGAAAACTTTTCCAGAACCAAGAATTTTCCTAAAAATCGTTTCTTTCCTAAAAATTTTATTCGGAGTATTACGAACATTAAAAAAAAAACAATTAGCCATATCGGTACAGCCGTTGTTTTTATAAAATAAAAAACAATGTTACCCCGACCGAGATTCGTTCCTGGCTAGGTAGGCGACAGTCTAACCACTGAGCAATTTCCTTTTTGGTAATAAATGACTCGATAGTCTTTTTCTTTGCCAAATTTCTTATATACCCGAATTTTCCAATTTCCGGGCAATTTTCCTGATTTTTTTCCGTATCAACCATCCTCGGGCTATTACGAACATATCCAAATCGGTCCAGCTGTTCTCACGTTTTGCGCTTACAAAGAATCGAGATTCATTTTTTTATATAGGAGATTATTTATTCCTGAAATCTTTTCCAGGTCAAATAAATGTCCAATCACTTTTATAAAAAAAGTGGGGCGCATGCAATCGATAATAGTGAAGAGTGTAGGAAGTAGCAGTCGATGAGAAAACTCACACAACACTTCATATCATTTGCAGTGCAATAAAATTGTTAGTGACTTAAGTTAACCACCATGCTTCAATAATTAATTGCATGTGCTGCACGTTTTTCGTTTCAAAGCAAACACCTATTTTCATAGCTATTGAAAATTCACCATCACAAATTTTTCTGACAATCTCTATGGGGTTAGGAATCTGTATGGGGATATTAATCTGTATGGGGCTAGGATAAATTATTTTATACTTTTTAGTCCGTTTTATAAAGGTGGTATATTAAAAAAAATATCTAAATGATTATTCATTTCATTCAACTCTGTGTCGCTCATTGTCCCTATTGAATGTTCCCTTCTGGGTATCCAGATTTTTTCGGAACGTTCTTCAGTTCTATTTCCGGTTTTTTTATGCTTGTTCCTCTTGCCTATTTTTTTGGCGTTTAATTTTTCTTCATCTTCTTTCTATTTCCATTGTTCACTGTATTTTTCTCGTTGTTTTTTTCGGCTCGTTTGGTCTGTTTATAATCCATGTTCAGATTTCCATCTATTTTTTTGAATTTTGCAGAGTTTTCTGATTTTTCTAGACTGCCGCATTTTAAATTTTCCTCTTTCTTTTTGGTTTTTTGTATGTCGTTATCTATTATATTATATACTTTATTGTTAGCCGGTATGTTCTCAATTTCAGTTTTTTGTTGATGCTATCCGCTAAAGCCATTTGCGTACGTGTTGCATACAACATTTTTTAGCTTTCCAAATAAACAGAACATAAATGCTACACATATTTCCTCGCCGTGCATACATTTTCAATCACCATCCATACGATAGTGTAAGGAAGTTGTACAAAAATCTAGCAAGCGATTGTTCATCAAAGACACATTTATCAAATATGTACTTGTCAAATATTGGTATTCATTTTTCATGAAATAAGCATTCCAAAAGAATATTTCGAAGAAAACGTGTGCTGTCACTACGAAATTTCAAATATTTTATAGTTCATTGCGTCTCCTGGAACGTTTTTAAGATGTTAATCATAAGATTTCTGAATAAACAAAAATAGTCCGATAAAGTGTTGCCATGACGACTTTACCGGCCTAGTCCGGTAAAGTGGTATTTTGCGGACTATTTTCATAATCTAACGTAGGCATTTTTTGGAGCGTGCACAAAAAAATTATTGTAGACTGAACTGCATCCCAAATATTTTAAATATATTCGAGGACTGAAAAGAATATTGTAATATTTGAACTGTAATGGAATACTGAGAATGATATTTTGGCAATGAAAACAATGTTGAACTATAAGTATTTCTTGAAATACTGATAAATATTTAAATATTTTAAATATATTGTAGATATTTTATTAATAAAAGTAATATTTGAAGTATGAAGTGGTATTTGTTGATACTGAATCACTGAAACTGATATTGAAATAATTTAAATATATTTAAGATATTTTGGTACTGAAAGTCGTATTGAAATATTAAATTTTCTGTATGTACACTTATTTAAAGAGTTGTTTCCCCCTCGTATTACACGGACCATACCTATCTAGTGGATCAGGATTATTTCAGAACTGAATTCAAGCTAGATGGATGGCAGAATTGTCCGATTAAGGATTTTTGGTGAAGTTCATCTGGTTAATGGTTTGCATAACTTCGGGGAGAATTTTGCTCCGAGGGGTGCACATGGAATGACCGTAAGCTCAGCATGCTCCGTTTAAATTTCCCTTCTATAGAAATCAACTTGCCTGTTTTAGCTAAAATCATTTAATTTATCGCGTTCCACTGATATATTCCAATAACAGCAGGACACACACACTCAATACCGAGTACCCGGTACTACGTGATATCTCTTCGAAATTACATCATTGACTCGCCCGCCGTTTTTTCCCTTCCAATAGAAAATGCGCACATTGCAGGCAGTCTCGATCGGCATGTGTCCGAACTGCGTTTAAAACACGCGTCAAAAGCAAAACCACCTACTTCGTAAACTGGCAACACCGACTTCTAACAATTCGGAAAATCTCCATCGATATCATAAAAAAACATCATCGAAAAGTCGCGAACAACCAGGAATGGCAGAGAGTCTAAAAGGATGTGAATTGTCGGAGCGTGCGGAGCGTGTTTCAGATGTTCAGACGAAGAGAAGGTGACCTGCCGGCGAGAGTGTCCGGAAAATCCGTTCTTAACTTGCTCTCGGGAATGCCGCGCATGAGTCAGCCTACGTTGTTTTGAATAATCTCGCCGGCCACGACTGGCAGCTTGCAAAGGGTTGATGGGTTCGTGGGTTTCTTTGGTGAGTAATGAGGGAGTATATTGAAAAATAATTGTTTCCCTCTGAGACAATCTTGTAATGCCAAATGAGCTTGACGAAAAATGTATATCGACGATATGTGGCAGTATGCCAGTTTTTTTGTTTTGCTCTACCTTGTCATTTCCAAGTGCTCATCGAAAAAATAGCTTTCTATTTGCGGCAAAAATATCACACACCCAGGTGACATATTCTAATATTATTTCAAGTGACGACAGCATCTTGTAATTCTGCTGTAATAATGCTTTAGTTAGAAATAAATGGCATGTGAAAACATCATGATAAATTATGATTTTTATACACCCTCCCCAAAATGCTAACTACCGAAAATGAAAAGAATACGCAAGGAGACATAATAAATTATCGATTCATTGAATTGTTATGATGACAACACACGATTTCTTCGATATTTGCTTTTGGAACACTTATTTCATGAACAAAAGTACATGACAACCGGTTGCTATGTTTTGGCACAGCCTCCTAATACTCAACGATATGGATCGCAATTGAAAATGTCTATCATAATGCAAGAACTCTTGATTTTCCAGCGATTCGTAGATAGAGCTCATCCAGTATTGAAACCAGTGTTGCCACACAGAAATTCTCATATTATCCATGACCCGAAGTCAAATTATACGTAATTATCCACGCTCAATTTGTAAATATACGGATATCATACATTACAAATGTAAACTAAAAAAAATACTTATCAAGGTGAAATTGGTTCAAAATATTGGGAGTCGGAAAAAACTAAATTACTAAGCATAATTAAGCATATGTCAAGGTTCATAAACCGGCCGTACGATTTTGGATAATAATAAATATATAGCTATAGAGTCTATCATCAGATTTTGAAGAGAAAAAACTGGTAAAAATATGTTATGCGTTATGGGAGATTAAAAAGTTAAAGTCATCAAATGACTACTAAAAACAAACGAACGCACCTAAGTGTAGAGTGAACCGCTTCAGACAAATCTGTAGCAACAAACATGCTGCTCTATTGGATGACTCATCTGTCCCCGGTAAAGTTCAAATTCAAATTTCACCTTTATAAATAAAATGAGAGGTTATATGAGGTGTTTGTGATGTTTGCTTGAATTGTCTGCATATTGAAAAGTTCAATAACTTAAGTAGGTAGGAAGAAGTTGAAAACAAACACTCCATTAATTTCATAGAATATATTAATAAATAAACTGAAATAACAAACATAAATAGGTCTTCTATGAAGGAAAATAATAAATGTGAACTCTGAAAGGTTTGGAAATATACCATTTCCAATACTATAAACTGATTCAAGATTCAACTCTCATTTCAAATACAAATGTCAAATGTCATTCTGTCTACTACAAATGTTGTTCGTTGTTGACAACCAGTACTACCTGCCCGCAGTGATGTACAGTAATGCCAATGGCCAAACTTCAAAAATCTACTTGTGATATGATGACACGATTGGTTGGTTTCACTTCAATTTTTCAAGTGGCGGTTGATAAACTGTCCCCAAATTGAAAATCTCTAATCGTTCTCGAATCCATATTTTTCAAATTGTTAGAATAGTCTCTAATTATACGTAAATGGATAAAAAATCGAATTATCTCCAAAATTATCCGCAGACGTTCAAATTATTCACAATTCGGATAATTATACACAAAACGGCAACGCTGATTGAAACGGCCACTTTGGCCTTCCCTCACCTAACAACCAATTTTTATCGAAGATACCCGAACCATTGTCTAACTATGGCTATTAATAGAAATTCCATAGGCGTACCAAATTATTTGGTATAGGCGATTCACGAGACGTAGAGAACTTACACTCCTATAACTTTCCTAACACTCCTATTTCTTTTTCCGCTACTGAATAGTAATTACCACTGGGCATTTTGGCAAGGTAACGAGTAAACTATTGCAAAGTTGAATGAATAACCGCACTACCTATTTATTAATTGAACAAACCTAACCTTTAAAACGCTGCATGCCAAGACACTGGTGAAGATTCGCCGTAGCACAGCAAATCGTGTCCACTCGTGTTTTCCCCCCTCCCTACCTACCAAACGGTCGTTTCAATACTGGATGAGCTCTAGTACTGATATCCTAAAATTATGCATGTATGTGTGCGTGTCTCTACGATCTTGTATATTGTTTTTACAAGCTTTTATATTTAGTTTCACGTGTCCCAGTGTCTGTCTTTCTGTAATCAAATTTTGCAAGTTAAATTTGACCAACTTATAGTTGCCCGATTAACGTGGAATTTTGCATGTGTTCATAGTTTCCATGACAATGCATTATGGAATTCTTTTAGAGAAAAAAACAAAATGGCGGCCTCTAAGATGGCGGACGAGATTTGTGTTTATGGTTCGATTCGACTCAGAATTGGTATGTAGGGGTTTTCGGGTCGAAGATCATTATTTTAAAATTCATAAAATAAAAATGCGGCTCCAAGATGGCCGACGATCTCTGTAATTATAATCCGATTCTATTCAAAATTGGTATGTGGGGGTTTTCGGAGTCGCAGATTATGAATTTTTATTCAAAATTAACAAATTCAAGATGGCGGACGAGTTTTGAAATTATGGTCAGATTCGATTCAAAATTGGTGTGTGGGGGTTTTCGGGGTCTAGGATTATGAATTTTTTCAAAATTCATAAAATCAAAATGGCGGGCGATTCTGTGATTATGGTCCGATTCTATTCAAAATTGGTATGTGGCGGTTTTCGAGGTCGGAGATTATGAATTTATTGACAAAATCAAACATCTTCATCAACATTCGTACAATGAGAAAGCAAAAATATAAATAGAATATGAAAGTGGAAATATTGGTCTGAAAGAAATACATGAGAGATTTTGCAGTGGAAAATGAAATATTACTGACTTGGACTTATAGATGACAGACATGAATTATTGAATTAATTTCATGAAATAAAGAAAGCAATCCTCAACGTGGGAGTACGAACCTTAATCATTTCCACTCTTTCACATTCTACAATATTTGAGCCAAATCTTATCAGTGGTTATAGATCATCTTCCTGAATCTGTTATTGAAATCGTTAAGGGACGATGATGTTAGAGTGACAGGTAACGTATCTCGACGGCCATTGGTAAGTACGTTTGATCTTCGTTTCGTTTAATTTCTAACATGAACATTAAATTATCGAATGAAAAGTTTCACGAGTGTGTGTCGATTCCTATGTCCTCGAATGGCTCATTTGGTAGAGCGTATGGCAAGAGATCATAAGGTCGTAGGTTCGACTCCCACTTGAGGATGCTTTTTTCTTTAATTTAATAATTTGTCCACTATGCCACAATCAATATTCCCTTCTTGCATGTATTTCTTTCGGACGCAATATTTCCACTTTCACATTATATATTTGGCTAAATCTTATCAGTGGTTAGAGATCATCTTCCTGAATCTGTTATTGAAATCGTAGGGACGATGATGTTAGAGTGACAGGTAACGTATCTCGACGGCCATTGGTAAGTACGTTTGATCTTGTTTCGTTTAATTTCTAACATGAACATTAAATTATCGAATGAAAAGTTTCACGAGTGTGTGTCGATTCCTATGTCCTCGAATGGCTCAGTTGGTAGAGCGTATGGCTAGAGATCATAAGGTCGTAGGTTCGACTCCCACTTGAGGATGCTTTTTCTTTAATTTAATAATTTGTCCACTATGCCACAATCAATATTCCCTTCTTGCATGTATTTCTTTCGGACGCAATATTTCCACTTTCACATTATATATTTGGCTAAATCTTATCAGTGGTTAGAGATCATCTTCCTGAATCTGTTATTGAAATCGTCAAGGGACGATGATGTTAGAGTGACAGGTAACGGATCTCGACGGCCATTGATAAGTACGTTTGATCTTTGTTTCGTTTCATTTCTAACATGAACATTAAATTATCGAAGGAAAGGATTCACGAGTGTGTGTCGATTCCTATGTCCTCGAATGGCTCAGATGGTAGAACGTATGGCAAGAGATCATAAGGTCGTAGGTTCGACTCCCACTTGATGCTTTTTTTCTTCAATTTAATAATTTGTCCACTATGCCACAATATTCCCTTCTTGCATAAATATTATATTTTGTAAGCGACAACTCATTCTCATTCGTATCATAGATATTTTAATATTGTGTATGTAACGTGTTATGCTTCAAACACATGTTTTTTATTATTTTAGTATTTTTACCCTGAAGATGACGAACTATGTCGAAACGTTAAAAGGTATTATACAAATTAACTGAATCAGACCTTTATTCTCGAAAAATTGAAGATTATATGTATATATTTATTGGCCAGTATTTGTCAGCAATTTAATTTTCTTCACTTATTCTCCAACATTTACAGGGATTTTCATGACTGTTGGTTCAAGTGTATGGGATTCGGAGGTGGATATGACCATCGGTCTGAAGGTAGAGAAAGATACGTCATGGGAATCATAACCCCCATGGTATTGTGATTAATACCAAAACAACTGTCACTTCGAGTCGACAATTATGGCATGAAAAGGCAATTCAGGATGTTTTGAAAAAAAAGTTGTGCGCCTTCTTACCTATTCGTAGTTGAGAAAGGTACCATTCAGACAATTCAAATATCAGCCATGCAGCAACTGAGATCACAAGTCGAGTAAGTAATTTCTGTTAGAAGTCGTCAACCGGTGCATTCACCAGAAGCTGCAAAGGCTTTCCCGACCCCCTACACGATGCAGCCTCAAAAATGTGCCCAATTGAAGAATCATCTTGAAAACTCGTTAGAATTACATCACTTTAACATTGCTTCTCCAGGATTTTAATGAATTCATCATAAAAGTAATTATGGAGCGGGCAGATTACTGATCAATCAAATCAAAACGAAATATACTTTGTTGCCTGAAGAAAATAAATCTCATTGGCAAAGCGTTAAAAAAACTAAATACTATCACATATAATGAGTGGATGAAATCTCAAAGTTAAAAAACCAATTGAAAGTAAAAAAAAGTAAGTAAAAAAGCATTAAAAACTATAGTATTCTAGGTATATATCTTAACATGTTCTGAAAATAATTGTATATATATATATATATATACATGCTGACACATTTAAAATTCACTTGAGACTAAATTCTAAAAAAAACATTGAGTAATACAGGTATCACAGTCACGGTAACATGAAATGAAAGTAAGACGAATAAAATAAGTAAAAGTGTTTAAAAATAAAATATGTTATCTGAATTGCATTGACTAGTTCCTACATAAATGACAATCACATTATAATTACTATCAGAAGTTGATGAAAAATAATTGCAATGGGCAAATATAGTACGGAGAAGATCAGAATTAATGACAAATACATACACGCATACACATATATATTAAGAAGCGTTCTTCTTTTCATTGAAGAATTTCTTTATATCATAAAAATAACTCTCAATTAGCAGTTCTTTTAACGATTTCCTAACTAGAGTAATAGAATCAGTAGTTTTGATTGAAGCTGCGAGATTGTTATATAATAAGCGCATTATATACCAGAATTTTTTAATTAAATTTGAAGAGGAATGGGAAGTCTCAAGTTGTTATTTTGGCGGGTGGATCTATTGATTATGTCAAAATGATTTGATTTCGACATGTTTCGTCGCTGCTGGAATAGAAAAGAAAGAAATGGATTCCAAACAAAACTGCTGATGGTGGCGACGGAAGCCTAGGAAATATATTATCTAAGATTCAAGTAAATATTTTTCATTCGTTTCAATGCCAAAAGAACAATCAAATCCCTATAATATTTTTTTCTGCCTCTATTCACATATTGATCGGAATTCAGTTTCTCGAGTGGAGAGAGAAAATACTGGGGAAAATATTATTTAATCAGATTGTTTTGATCAGATCCTCATATTGAATATTAACATTTCGCATACATTACTCTAGGGATAAATGTTAACTTGTCCCACAAATTTGTTTCTACTGATGAGAATGAAATCTTCAGAACATTCCTATCTTTGAAATCAAAAGTCCTTGATATTGCTAAAATCAAAATTGATATGATAGTCCGCTGATGTCCATTTATTCTGCCAATAATATGTTGGTTTTAGAGCAGATCATAGCTGCGTCACGGCGCTGCTGAAAGTACCTAATGATATCATGTTCGCTTCTGAAAAAAAATGATGTCAATGCTTACTGGATTATCCCAAGGTGTTTGGCAGAATTGATCATATATTACTGTTGGCTATTTTACGCGCCATTGGTATCACGGTGAGGACAATAAAACTCCTGGAGTATAAATCGCTATAAGTCAGTCCACATTGTTGACTTCATTCGAACGGCCTTTCAGTGGAAAACGGTGTACCACAAGGCTCAACGTTAGGACCAACGTTATTTATTGTGTACAGTCAAGAATTGAAAGTGACTGCTATACGGATGGCACACAACTTAATTTTATTCCTGAATATGATTTGTTAATGGCGAAGTCTAAGATAAATTATGGTTCATAAATAATTTGTGAACTTTCCAATGACTTTTGTTCGAGTATAAATCCACCAAAATCATACGTAATATTATTCCGTAAAAAAAAGGCGAGACTTGTTCTCCTTATATATTTTTGTAGACCCCAAAACGGAATGCAGGAAATATCTGGGACTCGTATGTTACACATCGCTCAAATATGACCAACAGGTCAATATTACATAAAAGGTTTTATTAATATAAATTAAAATATAGGTATTAAAAAAAAATTGTTCTGTCATCTTGATTATTCGTGTGCAAGTCGAACTTGCACCGATTGATATTCGTTCAGAACTCATGTGTTTGACTTTGTGGTTTGCGTAGAAGACACATCAGCCAACATTTGAACGAATTCGTTAGATATGGAAAATCGAAGAATTCTCCTCTTGCAGTTTATATCACAATTGATTGAAATTGAGAAACCGGCATATCTTTAGGAACATTCTTTGAGAACAGACGTTCATCATAAATATAATGTTTGTTTCAAATAAAGGTTAACCCTTCCTCGTCTTTCAGTTATATAAAACGTTAACAACCCAAACTAACAAAATAAAAAAAAAGAAAGAAATCTGCTCAATGGCCCCATCCATACACTTTTGGAATGTTTACCCATTTGATTTATTCTTTCTATTTCATCTCAACCTCCCAATAGTAGGATTCGTCATTGATAATATCACACGAATGAGCAATATTTTACTCTGCCTTCTGGCAGTAGGAGTACTAAATTATAAATAAGTTTGGAATCACTTTCATTCTGAATTCAATAAAAGCATGAATTATAGTTATTATTTTAATTGACATTTATTAGCAAATGCATGTTTCCATTGAAACCGTACGACACATCAGAACAATATGCACATCATAAGCTTGAAAGGCACTTACACGATCAATAATATTACGCAATAATAATGCGTCAATATATTGCGAGAATATTATTGAGCAATTTTGGCCGAGGTGGATGTATTATGTTCAATTTTCATCAGTTTCTTGTATGAGAAACATTGTTTTTCTACAACCGTTTACGAAAAGACGTCATTTTGTGAAAATGATACCTTCAGCGAAAACGTGATTTCCGTCGTAAGTGAGGGAAATTCTCATAACGTTAACTTTCGTTTCTAGTGACGAAAGTAAATTTTATATTATCAATCATTTCTCACCCTCGTATATAATGTTTTGATAACTTTAAAATGTTAATAAACAAAGACAGTAATCATTTCTATAATTTTTGTTTAATTAAGAAGCAAAATAGAATCGTAAAAATACCGTGAGATTTAAAAACAATGTATATCTAGTTGCCTGGTTTCATTAGTTCGTTAATTGTTTAGACTTGTCAGTTTGCACTGAAAGCATTGTTAGTTTTTTA
The DNA here is from genome assembly GCA_018342105.1 of Gonioctena quinquepunctata. NCBI lineage: Eukaryota > Metazoa > Arthropoda > Insecta > Coleoptera > Chrysomelidae > Gonioctena > Gonioctena quinquepunctata. Next base: position 111,088 of record JAFIRS010000842.1, on the reverse strand, counting down.
AGTTATCATGATTTCTGATTGGGAAAGTGATTTAGATTTTTCAAATACACCACCAGAAATAGCAAATCATGCTGAGATAACCTCTTTGGATTTTATTACCAGTAAAATCTAAGGAGAGATATGAAGACATATTTGCAAAATTCATGGATTGGAGAGTTGATAATCACGTAAATTCATTTTCGGAAACTGTGCTGCTTTCGTATTTTGGATGGTTGTCAAAAAAATGTAAGTCATCGATGCTATGGTCTATGTATTCGATGTTGAGAACCACTTTATCATCTAAAAATAATATCGATATCAGTAAATACACCAAGTTACGTTCTTTTTTCAAACGAAAATCTGATGGTTTTAAAAGTCAAAAGTCTAAAAAAAAATCTTCCGATGAGATACACACTTTCTTAAAGAATGCACCCGACTCCAAATACATTAACGTTTGTAGAAAGCCTTAGTTTTTGGAATTTTGGGGGCTTGTCGTTGCCATGCATTAAAAGATTTAACAAATGATGTAAAAGATACCAGCGTTACAATACGTAATACAAAAACAAAAGTACCGCGTTCCTTCCATATTTCTAGGTTGTTCTACGAGATTTGTAAAATATATATGAACCTCCGACCACTAGATGTGGACAAAATAAATTCAAGATTCTTTATTAACTACCAGAACAGAAAGTGTACTGACAAGTTTGGGATTAAATAAATTCAGTAAATTTCCTATGCAAATAGCTCATATTTAATTTAAACTTCCGTATCGATATTAGTGGATGCAGGACATGATTTACTTCAATTAAAAAAGCATGAAGGCTGGAAATCTAGTAACGTTGCGGAGGGATATATTGATCAGTTAGCAGCAATAATCAAATACAAACCAAATTTTACAATCCATACAAAATACAACGCTATCCGATTACGGCGCATCTTCACCTGGGTGACATCAGTTAATAACATAACAGATGTGGCATCTTCAATACATAAAAATCTTGATTGTAATACTCTTATAACTTCGAATAATTGCTCGAATGTAACAATTAACTAATATTCAAATCATAAGTAATGTTTAGAGAAATTCTGTTATTTTTAATTCAAAATAAAATATTTGTTCAAAGATCTTATTTAGCATATTATTATGATATAAACAGGGTTGTAGAAAAAGTATAGTGTTTCACTCGTCGAAAACATTTTTTTGAAACTCGTGAACATTACCACCCTCGGCTGGTAAACTGTTCTCTCGCTTCAAAAAATTTTACTTCCGTCACTCGTAAAATAATATACTATTATTCGATAATGTTGGTGGGAGTGTTTTTTATTTTAGGAAATGCATTATTTCAAGATATTTCCCATAAACTCAAAAACAACTGGAAATTATATAATTTTCAGGATATATCGACGGACCTGGCCTGGGCAACTAATAACTATATGTTTTTCTAAATTCATGCTCTCCTTCAAAAGAAAACATTTTGATGTACCTGATAACGAATAAAAAAATTATATACATTTCATTTCAAATCGCTCACATTTCGAAACATAGAATTGAAAAAACATGTTGGTGAGTGTTTTCTGTGTACAAGCATGCATTGAATATTATTTCTTGAACAGTTTTTTTTTGAGTTTTCAACAATTTCCAGCAAAATTATTGAACGTATTGAACTACTTTTTGAAATATTTTGTAACAAAGAAATCATTTCAATATAAAAGCTTCCAAAAACTTCATGACCTCGAAAAATAATGCGAATAATATGATTTTTTGTAGGTTTCGGACATTTTCATACTCTCTCAACATTTTCCGTATCTTTGACATTTGTTTTGCACAGATCCAGTAGAAATAATGGTATGATTTGTTTTTGAGGTCAGCTCAACAGGAAAATCAACTTTCTCTTTTTTTTTTTTTGAATGCAGTATTGATTTTATCAAATTCGGTGATATTACAATTTTATCCATAACATGTCTTGAAACGATAACACTAAAAACTGTTACGTAAAACAGGATTATTTTGTGGTTCTGAATTAGAGTTTTAATGAATATTTGTGTCAGGTTCATTAATAATATATTATGCAACGATCATGTGATGATAGCTATTAATGCATGAGCACGAGATAAGTTAAGGCCGAAGGTCATAAGCCGTGTGCGAATGTATTAATAGCCATTACATGATCGTTGCAGACATTTTTTTTTTCTACGAACAATAAATAATAAAATAAAAACAAGAATTTCTGGTGGTGGTACTTTTGACGCGTTGTGATTGAAATTAAATGTCAAACAACTATGTAGAACCATACCTCTCGATTATCCCCAAGTACGTGTTTCTATAGGCCGAAAATTCGTTTCATTGATAAGTACGTGTTTTTAATGGCCAAAATCTGTTTCGATATGAAAAGCCGTGTTAAAATGGACAATATTATTAAATCGGTATACTCTGTCCTTTTTTTACTGGCAGCACGACTTCGTGGTCTCAGGTATAAAATAAACATAAACCATAGGCGTTACATTTCTTACCAAAATGTAAGACGGAAATTCAATGATATTTTTTACGAACTTTTATACTGTGAACACGGATTTACAAGAAGCAAGTTATGAGAATATGGTTAAATACCTACAAAATTAATATATAATAATACTAATACCTATTCCCCTCACCACTTGTTATTATGAAGGAATTGAGGTACATATTTGAGAACAATTACTATAGTAAATAGTCAGGTCGAAATAAAATATTTAGATGGAAATTCCCGAGATACACTTTAACTGTACATTCGTTTCTAAGAATCGGACATTATTAGAAAATGAGGGTTCTTAGTTAATACCTCATAATTAAAATTTGCTTACTTCTTAGGTAAAACTGATACAATTCGAAATTATTATTTTGAAGGATAATAATGCAAAGTGGATGTACCTGCCCCATTATAGGATCATTATTTGGTACTAAAAGCACATAAATAAAGGAATTATGGATTTTTCCCGTTGGCTAGTTTCTACAAAATACAATAGAATACTGTTTTGCTGTGGAGGGAAGTCCGTGACTATATACTGCTTATTCTGAATACGTTTGTGATCTTTGGGTAGTGTTTATGAAAATGGCATCGGGTGCAAACTTTACACCAGTTAAACCCAATACATTTGTTGCATACTCTGTAAGAGAAAAAACTATAGTGCTTAATGTGCATGATGCAATTGTTTATCAACAACCCACGAGTTCCGTTCGCCAGATAGTGTCTACATATTCTGATACGACGGGAGTAAGTGAAATAACAATTTACAGGTTTTCAAACGAGAGGAAAAGTGGAGACATCAGTGCACCAAAACAAAATTCAGGAAGAAAGCCACTATCAATCGATAACTTTGATAGGACCGCCATCCGAAAAAAAGTTCTCTCTTTTTATATAAATAAAGAGATACCAACGATGGACAAAGTTCTACCGTCAATTCAGGAAGGCGACGATTTACCACAAGTAGGCAGAACCAAATTATAGAAACTTTTACGCGAGATAGGCTTTTCCTGGGGAAAGCAGAATAGAAAGTCCCTCCTTATAGATAAAGACAAAATTGTGCGTTGGAAAAAAATGTATTTAAGGACGATCAGGAAGTATCGATCTGAAGAAAGGACAATTTATTGTTTGGACGGAACATGGCTTAACGAAGGACATACTGTGCAGAAAACATGGGTCGACACTAACATAAAAAGCAGACATTGAAGGACTGGGTTATCTGCACCGATCGGAAAAGGGCGTAGGTTAATTATCACCCATATTGGAAATGAGCATTGTTTTGAGGTGGTTTGCTGCAATTCGTCTCGAAATCAACAGAAGATTACCACGAGGAGATGAATGCGGATGTGTTTGAGGACTACTTTTCACAAATGATCAAACTGTTGCGTGCGAATGCCGTTATTGTCATCGAGAGTGCTAGCTACCATTCCAGGCTTAAGGAGGCGTTGCCAATATCAAAATGGAGAAAAATATTTATTGGTTACAGCAGAAAGATCTTCCACATGATAATAGCATGGTTAAAATAGAATTATTATCCATTGCGAGGTAACACAAAGCAAACTACAAACAGTACGTAGTTGACGAAATGGCTAGAGAAAAAAAGATGGGTATCACGATTACCTCGATACCATTGTGAGCTCAATCCTATCGAGCTCATATGGGCTCAAGTGAAAGGAGACGTTGCTAGGAACAACACTACTTTCGAATTGGATGATGTACGTCAGCTTCTTCTAGCATTGTTCTCCAAAGTGACAAGCGACAATTGGAAAAATGCTGTGAATCATGTATTAACAGAAGAACAGAAGATTTGGGATCTTGATAATTTAATTGACCAAATTGTGGAATCTCTAGTAATTTCAATAGGACCCGAAGACTCATCTGATTCGGATACCGATGATGACTGTGAAATGGACATTCAATTAAGTAACTACATACATTTATTACCATCACTATTTGCAACTAAAACATTTCAGGTGAGCTGCCGAAGTCGCCCACAGGACGCAGTTATAATAGTTTGACAAGTGTAACTTTGATACATCCAATAATCGATGAATTGTCAATTATTACTCCAAATTAATATGTTTAAAATGTATTGTTCTTGGAAAGTTTTATAAATAAATAAATAAATATTAAACATGGTTTACCGAACGACGTACTATCAGTACTTTTACCATGATGCTTTGTAATAATTTCATCGTTCTATTGTTATTAGAGATAAAACAGAGTGGACTAGAAAATTAAACTCGAAAACACATGAAGTCCTATCAAAACGTGTTTGTTACCATGAAATTTATTTGAGCCGACGGTAAACAACTTTTCGCAGATTTGCATTTATAATGAGGGTGTTTAGCTTCCAGTGAAAAAAGGACAGAGTTTAACATATATTTAATTCGCGTATTATAACACGGGAGTAGAAAAAAATATTCTCAGCATTTAACTACGTTGAGGAATTAAAGCTTCCCGTTGGGAGAGAAGAAATTATACATATTTGTCACGATAGGATGTATATTGAAAAAACAAGAAGCGATTCAATCACTACTTAATTAATCCCACCTCAATTCATTTACTCAGGTTCATACATTTTTAATCAGCCTCTAATGAACAATACAAGCTTACTCAAACTAATTTTGAACGAGCTCTATACAATCCACCCTAATTCTGATAGCAATTGATGTTGGGTTTTGGTTTCTTCCTTCCAGTGAAGTTCAGAATCTTAAAGTGATTTCCAACTTCCGATGAAAGAGTCGGGGAATGCAACATTTCAGCATGGGAGAGATTGAAATCGATCAATGTTTCAAACGAAAGGCAGCTCATGCTATCTGGAATATTAATCAGCTACCTCAAAAGCTTCTTGTTTTATACGTTTCAGTGAGAGTTCAGAGTTGTTTCACCGGGTGGACAGGATTCTTTTCAACAGAAGAAGGGTTGGTAGAAGCTTAATTATTGTGTGGGAAAACTTCAACAATCTGAGGAAAATTGAAGCTATACAAAAAATATATAAAAATTGAGACATCTCAGACTGAATCTTTAAGTTTCAAACATAATTTTACTTTCTTCAGTTGATGTTAGAATGTGGAAACTATTAATTTTATGTTATTTTGGATTATTTTGAGAATTTTAGGTAGATTTTATAGAAATACTATATGATGAGGACGTCACCACTTTACGACTTTCAAAATAATTCCGGTATATCTTCGCCGATCATGAAATAAGAGCGGTTTTAAGTCAGTAAGCCTATGGAGACATGATTCTCCCAATCTCAGGGGGATTGCAGCAGCGCCATCTACTTCTTTGCTCGATGTCAATATATTGTTTATGTTTGAAATATTGATTGTAATATATTCAAATAATAAATAATGAGTCCAGAACAAGTTAGATACATTGTTTTTATTGAAAATATTGCTCAATACCAACCTATCTCTGAGATATCTAACTCATTCTAATTATATTTTCCAACCAATCAAAATTGAAAACATTCATACTTGATCATGCGCAGAATTGAACATATTCCAAAATAAATATTTATAAACGAGTGGAGTGGAGTGGATGTATGAAGAAATGAAGTACTCTAAATCATCTCCACTGAATTTATTTAAAAAAGGACATCTTCAGCTGATGCTTATATAAATCTGAAAAGAGGGGAGGAATAAGCTATAGGTTCAACAATTCTCATTAAGGATGGAAGTTTAGTTGTGAATACTTACATCATGGGGAAAAACACAACATAAAAATATTGGTAACAAAATGCAGTCGTCCACATACCTATGGTAGAAAATAATTTTATGGTAATATTGAAAATTGGGAAAAAGCTTCTCTAAATCATGGAGAAAGATCTCTGCCAATAGGGGGAGAATCACAAATTCGAATGTTATTGAGTTTATTATGATAAAGTACCTGTTATGAGTTATGCTTTGTACTCACAGAAATCCTGGGACGTTCTGTGAATAGTTCATGTGGATGTTTTGCAAATGTTAGGCCTCCTTACTGCTGGTGAAGTCAAATATTGGAAATCTAACCTGCAATTCCTGGTAAGTAGTTTCTTGATAGACCTTGGTTCCGATTTGATTCTGACCTGATTGCATGTATTAATGTTTCTCTTATACTTTGGTTATTGACATTTTTACCACAAAATTAATAATAAAATTTTCTAATGTGCTTTCATTTTCATTTTTCTTCTCCACGCTTATTTTTTTTCCCCATGGTAACCATCACTTTTTTGTTATCTTTTATCACTTTTTACTATTAGCACTTTTAATTTAACACATTATCTACTTCCTACCTATTATACATATTTTATTTTAAATTTGACTTCTACACATAGCTCTATTTACTAAATTTTCTTCAAAGTTTACATGTACCATTTTTCTCTTCTCAAATTTATTATTTTGATCATTTAAAAGGAAAATAATTTGATATTTGCCTGTCATATTTCCTTTTGGTTCTAATTTTTTATACAGGATGTTTCCTGTATATAAATATAATGTTTAGTTGAATTCTGAATATTTATTTCTAAATTTGGGTTTGTATATTTTTATAGGTTGTGTCAACTAATCAAACATAATGATGATAATAGAAAAACTCTACTGCCACCCTCTTGAATTATCTGCGTCGACTAGAATATGGCCAATGGTTTTCAAGATGCAAACCGTACAGAGAAAATTATAAAAACAATCATAGCAGGTATTTATGCGGTTTTTAAATATCATTGTGCCCTATTTTAATCTTTTTCATTGGACATATATATATATATATATATATATATATATATATATATATATATATATATATATATGCTGACTAGTTAGATACAAAACTAGGGATATTGGGATGAGCAGCAATGAAGAAGTAAACTCTTTAAGGTTTATCCAAGCTTCCGGAAATGTTTATTTCCATCATCAGGGAGAAACTTTGTTGATGTTGGTTTCATTGATGTTGAACATATTCATCATTGAACGAAGTTCAAAGTTACTACAACTTAGCGTTGTTTAAAATTATATAAATATAAATGTGTACTCTATGTGGTGTGACAATTTTGTTTTCTTTTGTATCACTATGTTAGAAGGAAGCAAATATCTTTGATATAAGACAACTTATTATAAGGCTATCATTCTGAAGCAATATCGAGAAAACAGTTTGCTTTCAAAACCACATCATAATTATACAACACGGAATAAGGATCGATATATGACACCTTTTGCTACCAAATTTATAGGCCAAAGATCATATGAATTTCACATAAAAATATGCGAATGAATATTTTAAAGATAATTTACGTATCTAGTGTAAGCATATGTGAGATTAACCTTTGAATGAACCTTTAACACCGTTTTTCCATGATGAAAATATATTTATATACCGACGGCTCTAAGACCAACACAGGTGTTGAAGCTGGAGTGTTTGGTAGAAGGCCACAAATTGAAACCTTGATATTTATGAAGTGGTAGCTTGGTGACATTCTTTGAAGATTATTCAGTTTGGTTTCAGAAAACACAGATGTGCAGTCGATACACGTTATACTTCGACAAAACACTTAGTCCAGAGTTATGACTACATTTGTTAACTGATTTCCTCCTAACCATATGGAACAACATATAATAAAATCATCTTAAACCCTACGTCACAAAAAGTTAATTTCTCATAACACAAACCCATTTCACCTACGAGAAATTGACTATAGAGGATCCCAAGGGTCCGTTCTTGGATGCAACAATAAACAGCAGTTATTTAGTATGACAAATTCTCGAAGATTGAGGGAGAGCTTCAGTGTGTCATTAGTAACAAAATAGTGTTTGTTTAAATCAAAATATAAAATGGGATAAAATTCAACCAGGTTCAAAATTTTGGGAACTTTAAGACATCTGCTTGTGTGACTACTTGTGGTTTCCACATCCGAACAGTTTTTTCCAATTTTCAAATTTTATTTCTTACAGAGCGAAAAAATGTCTTTCAAATCCAACATACTCTCCATAAAAATACAATTTTGGCGGGAATCAATTCAACTTTGAGTTGAGATAATAAACGATCGACATCGTTATTTTTTCTATACTTTGTTAGTGTTTTTAGAATTGCGCCTCTGTAAACAGATTAAGTTTACAGCATGAAAACAAATAACCTACAAACCTGGAATGCTCGACATATTTGTGGTTTTTAGAAATGAATGACAATGAAGCAATGAATTTTTTACACGAGTGCAGCAGGTATTATACAATGAATAAAACAAACTTCTTGATGTTTTTGAATATATGAAAGAGATATTCAAAATAAATTATCAATGATCAGATAAATTTAAGTAACTATCTTCCATCGTGATTTTTTCATGTTATTATACAAGCTATAGGAGATAAAATCAATTATCATAATTTCAAAAAACCATACACAATTCGAAATTATAAGAGACCACCTGATTACCGCGACTTTGTCCGCGTGGGATTTGTATTTGTTCTTATATTTTATTCTTGTTGTTCCATCCAGCTTTCCGTTATCCCGTTATCACGTCTTTGGTTATCCCGCTATTCCGTTTTCCGTTATCACGTGATCTAGTTTACCGTTATCCAGTTATCTCGTTTGGGTGGCATAATTGATGTGGCAGTAATGCTTTGAAAGTAATGCTATGTGACGACTATTACAAATTCACTAACCTCTTTTCGTCCCTTTAGTAACGGAATTTTCAAATAAGGTAACCACGATTTATTTATTTCTAACCTATTTTCATGACTCTAAAACATGTATTTCCCTATTTGTAAAGATACCTCCAATACCAATTTTGATGACCCTAACTTGAACTCTAACGGAACGCTCATAAAAACTTTCACCCCCTATTTCACCCCTTCAGGGGTTTAATTTCTAAAACATATTTATTTGTAACAAAGACCTCCAATACCAATTTTTATAACCCTAACTTAAAAACAAACGGAACCCCCGTACAACCCACTTTATGGGTTGAATTTCCAAAAACACTGAAGCACGCATTTCTTTATTTGTAACAAACACCTGAAAAACCAATTTTTATGGTCCCAACTTGAAAACTAACGATACTTGAAATCTAACGGTACTTCCATTATCACCCCTCTACTTAGGGGTTATCTATGTCATCATAGGAATACGCTGTCAAAATTTCTGTTCTTAGGTTCAGGGGTTTGGTCTGGGCGTTGATCGTCAGTCAGTCAGTCAGAACATGTAATTAATTATATTATGTATACAGTGCGAGTTTCTAACTTGGAATAAATTCAGTAACTCAAAGACAGTTGTTTTGTAAGAAATATGCCCGGACAGGTCGATTTTTATTTTGAATTGCGCTCGTTTTTATATAAGGAAATGTTATGACTATTCTTGAAGGGTATAGTAAGTTACACATGCGTACCAAATATAAATTTTTTATTCCTTGTCGTTTGACAGATATGTAACAAACATCAACTGATGCTAGAAATGAAGGAATCTGACTCGATGACATAATTCAAGCACTTTGAAAAAAATGGACAGCGACGGGTCCATGGGGGAGGGAGGTGCCCCCCCCCCCATAGTTGGTGAGTTGGGAAATAGGTCATCACAAGTTGGCAAGTGGGGTGTGACCTTTTTTTTTCTTAGTTGTTTAGTTATGAAGTTGGGAGAAAATCCATTTTTCCCCCCAATAATTTGCCTTCGGTCCGTCCATGATTTATGTCAAGAGGTATGTGTTTATAATTTTTTGTCAAATTGGGTTGATGTTGACAATGTCAAACAAAAAATTTAAATAAAAACAGGTAAGGAGAGTAGCATCGTATCGAGCGAGGATATTTACTAAGGTTATTAGTTTGTCGTTTTGTGAGAAAAATCTAACAAAATGCCGTACGTAACTGAAACCCACAGGATTGAAATTTTAATGATGATTGGCTACGGAGATAGGACAAGAACACAGAATGAAGTTATTCATTTATTCAGAGAGAAGTATCCTGATTTACCACCCATATCGCAGAGCATAAGCAAGATTGAAAAACAGTTTCGGGAAAATGGGCATTTAAGAAGAACAAAGAATCATCATCAGAATGCCCTCAATGAAGATGTCGAAATGAATGTACTCCTCTCTGTTGAAAAAAATCATCATGTTCCCACTAGGCAGATAGCTAGGGAACTCGAAATTAGCCAGTCTTCAGTGATGAAAATTCTGAAAACCCATAAATTTCATCCTTATAAAATGACAATCCTCCAGGAACTCACCGAAGATGATCCGGATAGAAGAATCCAATTCTGCGAGGAAATGAACGATCTACTAGACAAAAATGTTGTAAACATAGAAAACGTCCTGTTTTATGACGAATCAACGTTTACGTTAAATGATGAGGTAAATCGTCAAAATTGTCGTTATTGGGCAGACAACAACCCACACTGGATGAGGAAAGTCACTCAATATACAGCAAAAGTTAATGTTTGGGCAGGGATTGTTGGTAATTGAGTAATAGGACCAATTTTCTTCCAAAGGAATCTCAATGGAGATAGATATTTGGAATTCTTGCGGGAAGAACTAGTTCCGATTTTGGCTACTCTGTTTCCTGATCCGGATGAAGCCGATGTCCTGAATAGAAACATCTGGTTTCAACAAGACGGTGCGCTTCCCCATTTTAAAAGACCTGTCCGTGCGTATCTGGATGATGTATTTCCAGGCAGATGGATTGGTAGAAAAGGAGCTGTTGAATGGCCTCCCAGGTCTCCCGATTTAACACCTATGGACTATTTCTTATGGGAGTACTTGAAAAGCGAGCTTTCTCAACATAAAACCGGAAAACATTGAGCAGTTACAAGAACGAATACGTCAGGAGTGTGGACTAATTTCCGCCCAAGTAATTAGAAATATTCAAAACGAGTTTTAATACCGTTTAGGATATTGTCAGTTAGTTAATGGACAACATTTTGAGCATTTATTGGAGAAACATATTTGGGTTGATATCAGATAGATCAGGTGAATCCCATTTTCGAATTAGTTGATGTTTGTTAAATATCTGTCAAACGACAAGGAATAAAAACTTGTTTAAGGAGATTGAATTACTATACCCTTCAAGAATAGTCAAAAAAATTAGAATTGCTATTTAAAAAAATAGTCGCTGACGTCATATCTCAAATTTGAGACACGCTGTATAACATTTTCTTACATAAAGACGAGCGCAATGCAAAATAAAAATCGACCTATCCGGGCATATTTCTAGCAAAACAACTGTATTTGAGTTACTGAATTTAGTCCAAGTTAGAAACTCGCACTGTAGATTGGTAATTGCAAGTGAATGCCTGTGTGTCAATGCTCAACTGAGCATTGACACACACCTAGTTTGTTTTTAGAATTAACTAAGATAGTGCGTTATACTATCGTATTCACTTGAAATTACCAATCTATACATAATATAATTACATGTTCTGACTGACTGACAATCAACGCCCAGACCAAACCGCTGAACTTTTGACAGCGTATTCCTATGATGACATAGATAACCCCTAAGAAGAGGGGTGAGGATGGAAGTACCGTTAGTTTTGAAGTTAAAGTCATTGAAATTGGTATTTGGGCTTTTTTCAAATTTAAAACACATATTTCAGGGTTTTTGAAAATTCAACTCTAAAGGGGTTGAAATGGAGGTTGAAAGTTTGAATAGGAGTACCGTTAGTCTTCAAGTTGGGGTCATAAAAATTGGTTTTTGAGCTCTTTGTTACAAATAAAGGAATGCGTGCTTCAGTGTTTTTTGAAAATTCAACCCATAAAGGGGTGAAATGGGGGGTTAAATGATGATTGGAAGTTTGTAGGGGGTTCGGTTTGTTTTCAAGTTAAGGTTATAAAAATTGGTATTAGAGGTCTTTGTTAGAAATAAAGAAATATGTGTTTCAATGTTTTAGAAATTCAACCCCTAAAGGGGTGAAATAGGAGGTGAAAGTTTGTATGAGGGTTCCGTTAGTGTTCAAGTCAGGGTCATAAAAATTGGTATTTAGGGTATTTGTTACAAATAAGGAAATACGTGTTTCAATGTTCTTGGAAAATGAACCCCTGAAGGTGTGAAATGAGGGTGAATATTTCCATGGGGGTGTCGTTAGTTTTCAAGCTGGAGTCATGAAAATTACAGGTTACAAATAAATAAATCGTGGTTACCTTATTTGAAAACTCGTTCCTAAAGGGGCCAAAAGGGTTAGTGAATTTGTAATAGTGGTCACAACGCATTACTTTCGCTGCCAATTCAATTATGCCACCCAAACGAGATAACGGGAAACTAGATCACAGGATAACGGAAAGCGGGATAACGGGAGACGTGATAACGGAAAGCTACATGGAACACAGATAAAAAAATGGGAACAAATACAAATTCCACGCGGACGAAGTCGCGGTAACCAGCTAGTCTGTTACAATTTCGAATTGCGGATGGTTTTTTGAATTATGATAATTGATTTTATCTCCGGTGGCTTGTATAATAACATTAAAAAATCACGATGGAAGATAGTTATTTAAGTTTATCTTTCAATCGCAGATGATTGACATTTGATTTTGAATATCTCTTTCATATATTCAAAAACATCAAGAAGTTTGTTTTATTCATTGTATTATACCTGCTGCACTCGTGAATGCTTTCTCTTTCCTAAGGTCATTCAAGAATTCAAAAACAAACAGTTAAAAGAAGTAACATATTTCTAATTCACAACCGCTTTCATTCCAAAACTATTCAATCAATATAGGACTATGAGAAACAACAGTATTCAATAACCAAAGTTTCGTACTTTGCAAGTGATTACGGGCTAGTACATCATTTTCGCCCAACTCTGGAACGAGTTTATATCCTCGTAATATATATTATCCATAAATATTAACAAGCGCGAAGATCCGCCCCTGGTTGCATCCCAAACAAAATATAATAGAGGAAGATGGTCCTGGGACGTGAATGCATTTAGGTCAAAGGTCACAAAACCTTCTCGAGGCTTTCCGGTTTACGGCTGATACGCTTGAGGAATTAGGCAGAATAATGAGACTTCGAGTATATACAAGAGCAGTCGGGTCTATAGGAATGTATCGAATAGAATATTGAGTAGTTGAAAAATATTATTTTTCGAATTCTCTCATGATCTGGATTGTCAATGAAGCCGTGCATTTTTATTTCTAGGTTCCGAGAGTTTCTATAATAATAAACTAGATAATCTCCTAGGGTATGCCCTCAAAAATTTTCATACAGTCATTTTAAGTGGAGATTTCAATGTCAACGGTCTTAATCCCAACTGTCCGGAAACGAAAGCTTTTTTGGATGTGATAGAATCTTTTCAACTGAATATTCATACTTCTCAGCCCACAAGAACAGTTGCTCATCTTGATGGGAGAAGAAACTCATCTCAAACTGACTATATAACATCCAATCTGGAAGAAATACTTTATGTTGAAACTTTGGACCTGGGTTATTCAGACCACCTTGCACAAATCATTGAATTCCCCTTCAAACCCTCTGCAAAAAACCAGACACATTATGTTGATTGGAAGTGGGTGAATATTTACTTCCAAGATTTTATTACATTGTGAGTTATTTAGTTAGTAAAGATAATAAAAACGTGTTGAAAAATGCAAAATTTTACTTTTTTGAGCCAAGGCTCTAATCCCTTAGACTGCCCTGGCAGACTAGTGAGTCAGTGCTCTACTACACCAATGGATCCTTTCCAAATATTAATAGTTAGCTATTTCCTAGTCTAAAATGGAAACAAAAGACAATCACAAATTAATGCCATAATAGGCAAGTTAGTGTCAAATAAATGTCAGTTGAAATATCAACAAATATTCTTCACAAACTCTAAGTGAAAAGGTTCTAAAAGTAAACTATGGCTACTTTAAGTGAAACCCAACGCATAGACATTTTAATTTTTTTTTTATGCGGAGATAGAACCAGAACTCAGCAAGAGGTATGCGACTTGTTCAATGCGAAATATCCAAATAGACCTCTCAGTCGTTCAACAGTCAGTAAGATTGAGAAAAAATTTGGAGAAACTGGTCATGTCAAACATATTCCGAATGACGGACGTCCTAAAATAGAAGAAAACGTGAAACTTGATGTTCTATTGGGTGTAGGGAATAATCCTCACAATACTTCACGACAAATTGCAGCAGACCTTGACATATCCCAAAGTTCTGTATTACGTATTCTAAAAGCAGAAAAGTACCATCCATACAAAGTACAGCTACATCAACAACTCAATGATGATGATCCCGATCGCCGTGTGGAGTTCTGTTTTCCGATGAGGCTACGTTTTGCCTAAATGGTTCAGTAAATCGTCAGAATTGCAGATATTGGAGTAGGGATAATCCTCACTGGATGATGGGCGGGCATACTCAATACCCTCAGAAAGTCAATGTTTGGGCAGGGATAATAAACGACAGGATTATTGGCCCGTAGTTTTTCGAAGGAAATCTCACAGGGGAGCGTTATTTGGAATTTTTAAGAAATGAACTCATACCTAGCCTTGCCGATATTTTTCCAAACGCCAACAATCCTAACTCACCAAATGAAAGTATTTGGTTGCAACAAGATGGTGCACCCCCGCACTATGCACGTGATATTCGCGAGTTTTTGAATAACTGTTTTCCTAGGAGGTGGATTGGTAGACGCGGACCGATAGAGTGGCCCCCAAGATCTCCAGATCTTACGCCCCTGGATTTTTTCTTGTGGGGTTATTTGAAATCGAAGGTCTATGTAGATAGGCCGCAAAATCTACAAGAGTTGAAAAATCGAATTAAGATCGAAATTAACAGAATTACTCCGGAAGTTATTCGCACTGTGCAAGAGGAATGTGTCCGTAGATCTGCTTATTGTCAAGAGACTGGTGGATGCCATTTCGAACATCTTATTTAACTGTTCTATTTTGTTGGATATAAAGTGATTCTCTTATTGAAATAAAATATTAATTTTTGTTCACCCTTTGAAAAAATATCTAATTAATTATTATCATTGAATGCAGTACTGAAAGGCCTTTCAGATGAGGTATCACAAGACATCTATTCCAATTTAAAAAAATTACCGATTACGTCACCATGTCAAAACCAGTAACATAACCTCTTTAGAATATACATAATAAAATCGGCATTTTAAAATAAAAATCGACCTATTTCAGGATTTTTGTCAAAAGAACATGGCTTGCGAAATTTTGAATTTGTTCCATAATTTTGACGCGCACTGTATAAACGACTTGCCGGAATTTTTTGAGGAAAGCAGGCCATTCATATATGCTGATGACACGGCGGTGATAGTCTCAGGAAACTCATATGAGGAGGTTACCCACAGAGTTGAAATAGCAGTCAGCCAGTTTTCGTTATGGTGCAAAATTAACCAGCTTGTTGTTAACCTGAAAAAAACCAGCTATATGGAATTCACAGGCAAATACAAATCACCTACCATTGATCAAAGTATACCATTTGGCAACACAAATATACAGGCTGTCAACTCTTTCAACTTTCTGGGAACTCTTGTTGATTCGAAATTATCTTGGAATGACCAAGTAAATCACCTTTGTAATAAGCTCCATAAAACATATTTTGCTATATTCTCTCTCAAAAAATATCTCAATGTTCAAGGTCTGATTAACGTCTACTATGCACTAGCATTATCAACAATAAGTTATAATATAATTTCCTGGGGCCAAGCCACAGAGATAACTAGAGTCTTTACCCTACAAAAGCGCATTATTCGTCTAATTTTCAACTTAAAGTATCAAGACTCCTGTAGAAACCACTTCAAGAAACATCGAATATTGACAGTGGTCAGTATCTACATATTGAAAATATTATGTCACATCCACAAAAGCAAACACCATCTAAAAAAGTGCTCGGAAATTCACAAATACAATACTAGAAAGCAAAATAATATTTACATGGAAAAGTTTCATCATATGGAGTACAAAAAATCTCCAAAATTTAGCGGGAGTCATCTCTACATCTTACTGCCTGAATCACTACAAAATCAATCTCTGAAAAGATTTGAAACTGATCTTAAAGAAATTCTAACCTCAAATAGTTTCTACGACGTTTTCGAATTTCAAATATACTTAACATCCATAAAATTCCATTCCATTCCATTCAACTGTTCACTTTCAATTTCAACTGTATCATGGCTATAGTATTTGTAACTAACTGTACATTATATTGCATCTGTCTCTAACCAGCCAAAAATTTAAAAACTCTAATAAGTTCCAAAAAAAAAACTTCAGAAAACTATATATTTATGTATTATCAAATTATGAATGGTATGTTTTTTTTTCTTAAATTCAGATGACGAACCTACATGTAACATGGCAGGAAGGTAATAAATAATCTATCTATCTATCTATCTATAATCCTTTTGAAAACCATTAATAATTATAGACCTATAATGAACGCACATATAAAACTATTGATGCTAGAAGTATATAATGACGTCCTCAATAGGTAGTATTTCTATGAAGTCTACCTAAATATTGTGAGGAAGGACGACATATCTGTTTCTGCGGTGACCCATCGAAATACCCATTACGTATTCGATTAATATTGAATTCCAAAATTCTGACTTCAAAGCGGTGAAAGGGTGAATTGAGATTTTTTATATTACCTTAATGTGTTATTGAAACATTTGCACTATTGTAATGAGTAAATGATTGAACTTATATTACTGTGGATTGTCCTATAGGAAGAATTACCTCAATATTGATTAAATTATAAATATCTATCCAAAAACTTAATGTTTTGGATATTATATCTGCCCCGATTCTCGATACTCACAATTTTTTTAATTCTCAATGGCAAACTTTTTTTCAAGATTTTCGCTTGACGGGTATAATTTGGAATCTGCCTAGATTATTTGATATGACATCTTTGCTGTTTTGATACGTAGGGTGTTTGATGTCAGTTTATGACCATTCTATAATTCCTTACTCCTTATCTGGGAAGAGGTAACCATATGCATAGTTGTTCGATAAAAGAAATAAAAGAATACACGCAGTTTCTTTGAACTACCCCTTTTATTGCTTTGGCTCTCTCCCCCACTTCAGAATTTTTCATTCTATCATTTGTTGTGATATCTTTAAACTAGTTATTTTTAGATTTCTCATAAAATATCTATGTTCTTTCTGGCGTCCTTTCAATGGTCTCGATATTTTACCTATATAACTGCCACCACACCAAATATTAAAAACACATTGTTTGAACTTCAATCAGCGTTTTAACGTTCCGTAAGTGTCAGTATTGATCTCAATGTATTGGTTATTTTGAATACTATTCTTACACAACCAGTACGTTTGATCATTTCTGATATTCCGGGAACATAAAATATTATGTTGGTTGTAAGATGTAGTACTTCTGTTGTTTTTGTTGATTGATTATTCAGTGAATTATTATTTTCAATTTCATGTAGCTTTTTTCACGAATTGATCCGTATACGCACTTTCTTTAAGAACTTATTTTCATAAGGTTCACTTCTTCGTTCAGATCCTAGTTTGAATCTCAAATTTGACGTGCTCGTAAAATACTTTCAGCAATCATTTTTCTTCACATACATACTGGTTCGCTGGTGCGTGGAAGCTCCATAACTTTTTTCTATCCAAGCTAGCGAATTGATTTTTTTGTCGGACTTCAATGAGGCACATTCTCAAAATAAATATATTTATATACATGATATCCAAACATAAGATACCCAACTGAATGCTGTTTTTTGGCAACCTTCCATTTTTAGATTCGCCACTAAATTGTCATATTAGTCTAAGAGTGAAGATAACCGAATGAGTTTCATCTCAACTGATAGTTTTTAAAACTCAGAATATGCCTAGGTAGGCTTGCCTACTTATTTCTGTGCATGGCTACCTGTCAAGCAGATGTGAACAGGTAAGTCAATATAGGTAACTACACCGATCTGTTAACCAATCGAAATTGATACCATAGGTAAGATAATTTAATTACAAAACCAATCGTATAGGCTTGCCTGCAAAAAATCGTGCATAAAATATTATTGCCAAGCTATAAAGTCTTACAATTTTAGCTATTTGATAGGTGCGAGAGAGAAAGTAGAGCGTCCGAGGTCCGTGTGATAGAACAGGACACAACATAGCAGCTGCACGCTACCTGACCGTTGAATGTATCCGAGTGCGCATGCTCGTGTACATGTGAGTGACAGTGACAGCATTTATTTACACTCGACAGTAATTTTGAACTTTTGATTATTATAACTCTAATTTCGATCACAATTTCTGTATTATTTCACACTATATATACTTACAGCTATGAAATAATCAAAAATAAATAATTTAATATATTAATAAAAAATAAAAATTCAACAATTTTTTTTTCATTTTAAAGCAAAATTATAAAATTTAAAAATGATAAAAAAATCTATATTTTTTATTTAAAATTAAATAAAGAATAATTTATTTATTATTTAAATAAATAAATGCCGTAAAGCGGGAAAGAATAAGTGTTACTTTTAACATTTTAGTATAATAAATAAAAAAAATCATCAATATAGAAAAATAAAATTTAATACATTTATGTTGTCAAAAGCGTTTATTACAAAGCATATAAAAGAGTTCAAAATTACTGTCGAGTGTAAATAAATGATGTCACTGTCACTCACATGTACACGAGCATGCGCACTCGGATACATTCAACGGTCAGGTAGCGTGCAGCTACTATGTGGTGTCCTGTTCTATCACACGGACTTCGGACGCTCATGTTTCTCTCTCGCCCCTATCAAATAGCTAAAATTCTAAAACTTCATAGCTTGGCAATAATATTTTATGTACGATTTTTTGCAGGCAAGCCTATACGATTGGTTTTGTAATTAAATTATCTTACCTATGATATCAATTTCGATTGGTTAACAGATCGGTATAGTTACCTATATTGACTTACCTGTTCACATCTGCTTGCCAGGTAGCCATGCGCAGAAATAAGTAGGCAAGCCTACCTAGGCATATTATGTGTGTTAAAAACTATCAGTTGAGATAAAACTCATTCGGTTATCAAAAGAGTGAAGGTGATGAAAGAAAATTGATTACAATTAATTCAATTAAAAATAGCTATGAACACTTTTCGATAGGCATGTTAACATGGGTATATTTGTTTATAAATTATATTTGATAAAAAATATGTCTCATCGAGTTATCAGATCGGTGAAGGTCGACCTCCCACGGTCTCCTCTACTATATAGCGCACCCGCGTTTCTTAGACTTATCTACAATAGTTTTTGACTTATGTCAATTTATGTGTCAAAACACTACGATTTTTTTTAAATGACAAATTACGAATGTCAATAACTCTACTTTTTCAAACGCAACAGCCTATATTTTATTGCATCTTTGCATGCCATTATTTAAGAGCTTTCTACCGAAATAAGGTCGCAAAGTTTGCGAGATTTGTTGCAAAATAAGAACAGGAAAGGATGATTAACAGGAAACAATGTAAATATTTTGAGAAAAGGCTACTTATAAATGCTCAAATAATTAACCATAATGTTCCACACAAGCTGCTAGTATTCGTAAATGAGCCCCGAACTCTAGCAAGCATAGGTCTATCAGTTGAATGGAGGGCTTCTGTGATCCTTTTTTTAATATCATCTGCAGTTGTTGAACAATCTCTGAAAACCCTTTCCTTCACGTACCCCCAAGAAAATAAATCTATAGGAGTACGGTCTGGGGATCGCACAAGCCAAGGTTTGGTCCTCTGTATATCCAACGATTAGGATAGGAATATATGTAAAAATTCTCACACTATCCTATGGTTATGCACTGGAGCACCATCGTGTTGCAACTTCCGGTGTTCAAATCCATCTACTTCATCTAACATTATAGGAAGATGTTCCCTTGCATAATTATGTAAATTATGTCTGTTGACCCCGACATGTTTTTAAACGTTGCTTCTATAGAAAACAGAATTTTGTTTTATGTATTACAATCCTCTATAACCATAACATTCATTTGAATTGAAAACCCAACTCTATTTCAAAATCATTACCATAGAATTCTTGATGTAGGTTCAGATGATAAGGGTGGAACTTATGTTTCAATGTTCTTCTGTTCATACTACTTTGTGTATATTATTTCTGTTGACCCAACATGTTGTTCTTGAACGTTGCTTCAATAGAAAACAGAATTTTGTTTAATGTATTACAATCTACGACAACCATAACATTCATTCGAATAGAAAACCCAACTCTATTTGCAAAATCATTACCATATAATTCTTGATCTATGTTCAGATGATAAGGGTGGAACTTATGTTTCAATGTTCTTCTGTTCATACTACTTTGTGTATATTATGTCTGTTGACCCCGACATGTTGTTCTTAAACGTTGCTTCAATAGAAAACAGAATTTTGTTTACTGTATTACAATCTTCGACAACCATAACATTCATTTGAATAGAAATATTTGCCAAATCATTACCATAGAATTCTTGATCTATGTTCAGATAATAAGAGTGGAACTTATGTTTCAATGCCTTGTTCAAAATCGTTTATTTGAAAATCAAATTCTGTTTACCGACGAAACAAATTTCTCACGCAACGCTATACTCAATTTTCACAACAATCATTTGTGGTCAGAGGAAAACCCCCATGCGATACAGTAATCACATTTCCAAGAACAGGTCTCTCTTAACGTGCGGGCAGGAATCCCTGGAGATTATTTTATAGGTCCATTCATTATTCCGGGAAGACTAAACGGAGAGATATCGTCATTTTCTTGAGGAAGATTTGCCTATTTTACTGGAAGATGTGCCGCTTATATTACGAAATGAAATGCGGTTTATGCATGACGGTGCCTCGGCGCATTTTAGCATCCAAGCGCGAGCATTTTTAGATCAAACTTTCGGCAACCGTTGGATAGATCGGGGAGGGCCTCAACCATGGCACCCTAGGTCACCAGACCATAACAGTTTGGATTTTTTCCTGTGGGGACATCTAAAACCCTTAATTTACCAGACACCTATCCAAAATGAAAAAGAATTAAGTAATCGAATAATTAACTCTTGTAAAACGATTCAAAATACTCCACAGGAATTTTCCAAAGAGTACGCGAATCAATGGGAAGAAGATTGGATGCGTGCATACAGACAGGAGATGGACATTTCGAACATTGATTGTGATTTTGATTTAGATTTATATCTAGTTTTCCGTTGTTTATTGTTGTTTAAAAATTTGCGTTTGAAATGTTTCTATGTTGAATAAAAAATAAGTTTTCAAAATTGTTTCACTTTTTGACAAACACATGCATCGATTAATTTAAATCAAAATATTTCGAAAACGGCTGCTTGTAGCGACTTTTGAAAAGCATACCAATTTCACGTAAAAATGATAGAGGAATCGAGTTTTCTTCTAGAAAATGTGATACATACATGCACGACAAAGTTGTGACTCCCCAAAAGAGACAAAGACCTGAAGGCGGCGCCCCCTACAATTAAGTGCCAAACTAAGATCAAATTTGAATTTATCATATTAAAAAATCCCCAAATACCAATTTTCCCCAAATATCGACATCATTTTAAAAATTATTTACGAAAAACCAAAATAAACATAAATTTTTAACACGCTGTATATCAAAATGAAGGCCTTGCGAACCCTGCTCATATGAACTTTTCACCTTATAAATAACTGAGGAATCGTCCTGTAAAATATCGGACACTTATTACATAACACCCTGTATAGATAGGACAGGTCATATTTCTAAGGAACATATAAAATGTATAAAATAATTATTGTTATGTGAAATTAAAATAAAGCCGAAAATGATACATGAGTGAAACAACGCATACATAGGATATAGATAAAAATAAAATAAATAAATAACATATTAAAATATATAAAAATAAATTCGTCACAATGAAAGTGATCCGGCATTGCCAACCTCAAGTGTGAATTCATCTACTGTGTAGAAACATTTCTCTGTTAGGAATAGTTTCGAATGTTTTTTAAAAACTTGAGATGACAGTGTCTTTATATCGTTTGGCAACATGTTATAGAGACGGATACCAACAAACATAGGAGAATTTTCATACTTTGCATGATGGTGTTTTTGGGTAGTAAGCATATTGTTATTCCTGGTATGGTAATTATGGATTTCTGATCTGGATTCTAGTTGCCTTCTATTTTCAAGGATATACGTTAATGTTTTCAAAATGAACATACATGCAGAAGTTAGTATTGTAACGTAAATAAACTTAACTTGGTTTTAATAATTTATTTCACACTTAATCTACAACTTAATTTATATTACTACGCCACTGTATAGCTCGATCGTATGGGCTCGTTCAGACTGTCGACTCCACTTGAGGGTTGCCTATTTATCTCCGATACAGCATTCTCGATGTTTCGAATTCGGGTAGTTGGCGACCGGCATGTTCCAATTGTTTCCAATATCGACCGTTGCTCTCCACGGCAGAGCGAGCTGGACTGTTCTCGAACATCTCGGGGATGACCTCATCGCTGTCGACGGCAACGCGCGAGGGCGACAGGTGCGGCCTAGGTTCGTTACATTGCCCTTCTTAAAGACATTTCGTCCCGAAATTTCATCCTTGGAGTGTGACGATATCTGCATGACTCCCCATATCTGCACCGTGAAGTTCGATGGAAGTAACACTCCACGGTCTTCATGATCGGTCGTGGAAGAGGGTTACAGCAAACCAAAATCTGGATCTGAATATCGCCTCCAGCATACTTCTTATGACTCTCCAGTCCAACCCATCAATACCACAGGACAATTTTGGAATTGCTAGATCCACCAGATTCTGGTCCACCATAGTATCTCTTAGTTTGGTGAGACTCTTCCAGACATCTTCATGGACGGTTTATCTTGGGAATGCCTCTTGGTAACTAGGTAGTAGATGTTTCTCTGGCCTTTCTTCAACTGAGCACCCCACCAATTTTGGATTCTGCCCCGCAGTGTTTGGAGTTGACCAAATTTCTTGGAGAACACTACGGCGTGCCCTGGACAATCGAGATCTTCTGCCACACAGTGCGCTAGTGCGTAGTCAGCAGGCACCTCGAAAGGTCTCGTGACTCCTCTCTAGTAACCCCATGTAGAACTTTCTGCCCGTTTTGAATACAAGGACAAAACTTCTCGAACGTCATATCATCCTCCGGTGGCGTGAGGGTGCGAACTTGGTCATGGTTTCCAGCGTAAGGGGCCAACCTGTTGAAATGGACGACCCTTGGTTTCCCCTCGGGGTGGCTTATGGATTCGGTACACAAGGTCGTTTATCCTTTTCACGATTTTATACGGGTCTTCCCACGAGTTCCGCAACTTTGGTGATAGTCCACGACGACGTTTGGGGTTGTACAGCCAAACCAGGTCATCAACCTTAAATCCTCCAGCGTCGGCCTTGATGTCATAGGTCTTCTTCATTTTATCGCTGGCACTCTGGATGTTCAACCGGACTCGTTCGTGGATGTCGTCATTCTCTGCCGGAAGTTTGCTGACGTAGTCCTCCCGCAGTGTCTTGTCCTGGCGGTATCCCAAACTTCAGGTCACAAGGCAGTCGCAGTTCTCGGCCCATTATAATACTAGCAAGAGTTTGACCGGTTGACTCGTGTACGGCGGATCGATAGGCCATCAGGAACAAATGAAGATACTGGTCCCAGTCTCTTTGATGGTCAGAGACAACCTTGGACAAGTGGCGGTTGATCGTCCTGTTCATCCGTTCCACCATTCCATCGGACTGCGGATGTAGGGCCGTGGTTCTTGTCTTGCGGATGTTCAGCAGTAGACATATTTCTTGGAAAGGTTGGATTCGAAATTTCTGCCTTGACCCGAGTGCAGCTCCATTGGAATACCGAATCGACATATCACTCTTTCACCAAGACGTCGGCGACGGTGATGGCTTCCCTGGTTGGGCGGGGCATGGCTTCCGCCCACTTACTGAAGTGTCCATTGCCACAGGATGTATTTATTCCCCTGGTCGGATACGGAAACGGGCCGGCGATGTCAATGGCGATTCTCTCGAACGGGCTGCCTACGTTGTACTGACGCATCGGGGCCTTGGGTCGTATTCGAGGTCCATTGCTAGCAGCGCATACAGCGCACTTCCTGCACCAGTCCTGGCCGTCAGCTTGAGAATTGGCGCAGTAACATCGTTGCCTCACTTTCTGCAGGGTCTTCGTCACTGCCCTGATGTCCTCCAGCGACTCCATCATGGATTTCCGCCAGCACTTCCTCTCTTCTGTTCCTGGGAACAATTATTTGGCGTCTGTCTTCCCCACCAATATCGGCCTCAACACACGTTTCAGGATCCCATTGTCCAGAATAAGAAAGTTCTATTGTGCCCAATAGGACTTAACAGCCGGCAGTAACCTGCGACTTCCTGCCATGATGGTCTTCGGTGCCCTTCTTCCAGCTGACGACTAAGCCAAGGTCAGGGTCTCTCTTGGTCTTTCTGGATCTTGCTGTCATTCAGTTGTCATCCATTGCCGCGGTTCTACAAAGTGTTGCTTCTTTCTCTTCTGCTCGTCGGCAATGTGAGCAATCATCTGGACATGGTCTTCGCGACAAGGCATCTGCATTCTTATGGCTAGTTCCGGCTCGATGTTCGATCTCGAAATCGATTCTTGGATCTCTCGATCCAACGTGCTACTTGACCCTCAGGATTTTTGAACTGTAAGAGCCATTTGAGGCTGCATGGTCAGTTCTCAGCAGGAATCTTCTTCCATACACGTACTTGTAGAAGTGTTCCCTCCCTTTACAACAGCTAACAGCCCCGCCTGGTGACACAGTAATTGCGCTCTGGTTTGCTAAGCGTCTTGCTGAAATAACCAATGACCTTCTCCTGTCCCTCCTGGATCTGAGATAGGACAGCTCAAGTCCCACGTTGCTGGCGTCCGTATCCAAAATGAATTTCCCTTTGGGTAGGGGATAGGGTCAGTATAGGTGCGTTGATCAAAGCTCCTTTCAGCTTCCTGAATGAGTCTTGACATTCTTCGGACCACTGGAACTTTGTTTGGCCTTCCGTGAGCTTGGTCAGGGGGTTTAGCGATGTTGGCGAATCCCAGCGCATATCGCGATGGTATTGCATAAACCAAAGGAAACTTCGAAGTTGGTGAATGTCTTTTGGGATGGGCCAATCCTTAACGCTTTGATCTTCTGGTCGTCCTGCTACTCCTTCCCCAGAGACAACGTGGCCGAGGGTATCGTACTTCTTTTTGGAACAGATGGCATTTCTTAGGGGCTCAGCTTCAATCGGGTTCCTCAGTCGCGGAATACTTCCTCAAGTTTTCACGTGGTCCTCAAACGATCTGCCGACCACAATTTGTCGTCGGAGTCACTAGACACGTGTTCCATGGAGTCCCTTCAGTACTGTTTCCATCAATCTTTCAGATGTGGCGGGGCATTACAGAGCGAATGGCTAACGGTGAACTGCCCAATCCTGGCCGATGGTAAAGCAGTCTTTTCTCGATCTTCCTGAGCCAGTTCTCTTGCCAGTATCCACTCTTCAGATCAAGGGTCGAGAAAATCGTGGAACCAGCCAACGTGTCTAGGGTGTCATCTATTCTCGGGAGGGTAAGCTGTCCTTCTTCGTGACATTATTAAGTTGGCGATAGTCTACACAAAGCGTATCGATCCATCCTTTTTTTCACCAGTACGACTGGAGGACCAGGGACTGTCAGATAGTTCGATAACTCCTTCTTTTCCCATATCGCTGACTATTTTGTCAGCCTCTTCCTTCTTGGCAGAGGAAGTCTTCTTGCTGATTGCCGGATCGGTCAGGCACCCCAGTATCAATCTTGTGCTGGACCACATTATTCGACCTCCTTTTCCTTGTCCGGTATCGAGATGTCTTGGTACTTTTGACTAAATCTCTTAGTTTGGGCTGTTGAGGCTGGTTTATGTCTTTGGAAGAGATGGCGACAAATTTTTTTCTAGTTCTGTGGGCAAGTTGTTGGGTTGGCTAATCGTACCTCTACGCCCGGATCTAGATGAAACTGACGAGCAGTGCGGTACAAATTTTTCAGCACGTAACAGGGTTTTCCCTAGGGCAATCCCTCGTCAATTTTCTCATCATGAAGTTTGGGCTCGAACATCATCACGTCTCCACTGCTCGCACTCCCGTCCAGGCGAGCCTCCAGGATGGTTTCAGCCCTCAGGTACGCTTCATTTTCAGCCAACAGCACACGGATCAACTCTTCACTTCTCCATGAAGTACCAGCTCTTCTCCGTTGACACGTAGGACGCCGTCTTTGAAATCCAATTCAAACCCTCTGATTCATGATGTCCATTCGATGATTGCATCGTCTTCGATGTCCGCTACAAGTGCCTGATGTTTCACTTTAGTGCTGCCCAAAATTATTTCAATCGGTAGCTCGCCATATCAGTAGCTGGCTCCCCTGTTGCTGTGCGTAGCTTCAAGTTGTCGGTTCAATTCGTTCCGGTGTTCTGCAAGGAAGGTCCGAGATTTGTCCTAGTCGCACCTGTATCTAGCAGCATGGTGCAAGGTTCGTTATTGATGGACCGTCTACGAAAACACCTCTGTTCTGTCGTTTCAGGATAGCGACATATGCGTTGAACCGGGCTTGCTGGACACAGGCCGACGATTGCCCCTTTCTCGTCGACCTTCTTCAGTTTTCCTGCATCGGGTCGTGTGAATGTTGGACATTTGCTACGCACATGTCAATTTTATACAATTCAGCATCTTATCTGTCTTTCTCCGGCAAAACATCCTTCATCACTTTTCTTATGGCAGCTTCAAGTCAGCATGCTCCTGTGAGTCTTCTTCAATACTTCGAACTTTACTTTGGTTTTGCAGGATTGCTTTGCTGCCTCAAATTCCAAAGCGCGTGCCAGTGCGTCTACGATGTGTTGGACGAGCTAGTGTCAGCGCTTGTCTGGTTTCTTGGTCACGGAGTCCATCCAAGAATGCCTGAACCGCTAATCGCTCCATTACATTCTCCGGTGTGGCTGGATATGCGAGACGAACCCAGCGTGCAATGTCAGCTTCGAATTCTTGTGGATTCGCCCGATTTCTGCAGCGATTTTTCAGTTGGGAGTGGTATACGTGTTCCAAATGGGCGTGGCCATATCGTAATTCTAGATGTTTAATCATGATCATAGTCCTCCTGTTCTTGGGCGGTGAGAGTTTGTAGAATTTGTGCTTCTCCACGTAATGCAAATTCGTGTACAGCTCTTTCCCTGCATTCCATCCGTTTGCTTTGGCCGCTTTTCTTAAGCTGCCGGCGGTAATTTGCCATGGAGTTTTCCGTCCCGACTGGGGCGGCTTCATGGAAAGCTTCCCTATTTCTGAAATATTGACATTTTTATACCCTCTTGAACTTATCCACGTTCAAACTCAAGTCCAGCATTGCATTTTCGTTAACCATCTCTGTGGAGGACGCACTATTAATTTGTTTTTTCCCGCTTACTGATCGTTTCCTTTATTTTGTCCATTTCTGCCTCGGATTCCGTCTTTGTTTCATCCTTTATTATTTCCTTCATCTTGTCCACTCTGCCTCGACCCATCTTTGATTTTATCACCTCCGTGTTCATTTTTCTCCCTAATTTTATCTATCTCTGTCTCAACGGTTCCCATTCTTTCTTCTAGAAAATTAGCCACACCACAATTATTTTTTTAGGCCTTCTGTTTTCCAGGAACTTCTCTTCCAGGCTTCTGAATTTTATAGAAGCTTCTCTTCCCGATTTCTAGAATTTTCTTGGGGCTTCTCTTCCAGATTTCTAGAAACTTCTCTTCCAGATTTCTAAAGCTTCTCTTCAATTTATAGAATTTTCCTGAAGTTCCCCCTTCAGATTTCTAGAATTTTGTTGCAGTTCTTCTTTCACGGATTTAGTAGTTTCTTCGAGTTTATTCATTACCAAACTTAAATCACCTCCAGGAACTTCGAATAAAAATGTTTCGGGGTCCTCACCTTCTTGTATAAGTCCTTCTGCAAGTCTTTTTCCCGGAGTACTTGCTTTTTACCTTTGTTTCCAGTTCCCCTTTCCTCCAATTTCCTGTTTCAATTCCGCTACCTTCAAATCCAAAAGCGCACTTTTCTTGAACATCTTGTCTTTGACGGGTATCAGTCTGTTTTACACGAAAGTTATCAGTTTATTAAAATTCACTTCGCGAATTCTTTCCACGGGCCACCAGTCTATTGTCTGTTTCACGCGAAGAGTGTATCAGTTTATATTCCCACGCACAATTGTCCACTTCGCGAAAACCGGCCACTGTCTATTTTCTGTTTCACGCGAACAGCGTATCAGTTTATATTCCACGCACAATTGTCCCTTGGGAAAAACCCGGGGCCCCTGTCTATTTTGGGCGTACAGAAAGGTCTATCAATTTATTTTTCTGACTATCCACTCGATCAATTTTTTATTTTCAAAATCTCACTTCGACACCAATTGTAACGTAAATAAACTTAACTTGGTTTTAATAATTTATTTCCACTAATCTACACTTAATTTTTATTACTACGCCACTGTAAGCTCGATCAAAGGGCTCGTTCAGACTGTCGACTCCACTTGAGGGTTGCCTATTTATCTCCATACAGCATTCTCGATGTTTCGAATTCGGGTAGTTGGCGACCGGCATGTTCCAATTGTTTCCAATATCGACCGTTGCTCTCCACGGCAGAGCGACTGGACTGTTCTCGAACATCTCCGGGGATGACCTCATCGCTGTCGACGGCAACGCGCGAGGCGACAGGTCCGGCCTAGGTTCGTTACAGTATTTTATTTTGATGAAAAATCTCTTTACATGACGATCTGTAATCTAGATTGAAGATCAGTCTCAGCAATGATTTCTGTTTTATGAAAATTATGTCTATTTCAGTAGCTAAACCCCAGACACAGAATAATTGAATGAAACTTGGCAAAATCAACTGATATCAGTGATTTAGTATCTAATTTATTCTTGAGGGATTTAATGAGATAATACGATTGATTCAGTTTCTTAGATGTTCTCGCTAAGTGAAATGTGATCATTATGTTTCTAGAATTTTGTTGAGCTCGTTAATACTAAGAATTGATTCCGGAAAAACAAATTGAAATCATGCAGGCTACGAGATGAATTCCATATTAACTGTTTTTCTCGGGTTAATTATCAGTCTACTCCTATACACCAGTCATCAAATTCGTGTAGGACTGAGTTGACGAGGTTATCCATTTCTTCTGTTTTACTCGAAAGAATGATGGAAGTGTCATCTGCATCGACCCATTACTTATGTTATTAGGTAGATCATTTACATATAATAGAAATATTAGTGGCCCGAGAACCCTGCCTTGTTTCACTTGGAAATATCTATTTGTCAAGAAAGATACAATTAATTGATAATGTTTCCTATTATGTTAAAACAAATGAGAAAAAAAAATAGTGAAAAAAATATAATGAAAAATGTAAATGAGATATGGTTGTAATTAAATCATAGTAACACACAGTGATTTATGAATTTCCACATGGAATGAGTTATATGAAATAAAAAAATAAGGCCAACACTATTAAGATTAATAATTTTCGATGATATCACAAAACAATTTTCTAGTTGTAATGAACTGTTCTTTCAGTCGAGGTGCCAATTTTTTGTTTTACTTTTTAATATTCAGTTATTCTTTTTAAGTTCAAATAATAATAAATCAAATCAAATAATTAATAACACAGTAACTAAAATGAAGTATATACAGCATTACTCAAAATGGTAGTTTAGTTATGGAAGGAACTCATTATTTTATTTATTTACAAATTGTTCATGTGGAGTTGCCAATTTTTAGTTTAAACTTCTGGCACGAAAATTAGACAAATAATAGTAGTTTTCTTTTCACTACTACGGAATTGAATCAAATTCTAATGGTACAATTTTTGTTTAACAGAAATGCGTTGTTGCCAAGTTGGTTACTTCGGATTACTATACTAATCAATCAGGCAAATCGTGCAATGATATTGAACTTTGCGGAAATGTGCTGTTGCCAAGTTATGGACGATAGAAATCATTTGGTGAAGTTTTATAGAAATTTTGCTTGGAGAATATCGAGATAACTCTTCTGCTCAATCAATTTTTTTGGTGTGTAATTTTCGTCTCCAGAAAATGCGTTGTTGCCAAGTTGGTCACTTCAGATTATTGGAAATCTGGTATGGGAATGGTTCAAAGTGGATACTATATCTATTAAACCAAGTGAATTTTGCAAAAACATCGTCTATGCCATGTTATGGAGGGTGGTTGTCGTCGAGAAACGATTTATGGAAATTGTAGATAAAAATGAATGTAATTTTTTTTCAAATCGGTAATTATAATTTTATAATTTGGAAACCGTGAGTTTAAATAATTGCGCACAGTTAAACGAAAATGAGGTGAAGCACCATCGTGCATAAATCATAGACTCTGACGAATGCTTAAGGGCTTAGAGTACAAAAACCTTCTGAATTGTTTTGCAAGAAGTGTAAGTATGTGTCGCCATTTGAAATTCTTGTGGAAAAAAAATGGTCCAATGATTTCATCTTCCATTATTCCGGCCAATACATTTAGGTTAAACTGCACATGATAACGTTTTTTTCCTAATCTTGTGCGGATTTTCTACAGCCCAGACATGAATATTGTGGAAATTTACTACTTCATCGCGGCTAAATTTAGCCTAGTCAGTAAAAAGGATGCGGGATAAAAAAATCGGATTTCTTTCGCACTTTTCAAGTACCCACCTAGTGAACTGCAAGCGTCGCGGGAATTCCCCTGGAAGCAATCCTTGAACACGTTGAACATGGTATGGATATAAATTATTTTCACTAAACCGAGAAACACAAACGTCACACTTACAAGTAAATCAAATTGCTGTTACAATTTGAACCTCAAAAGCGTCAAAGGGGGAAACAAGGTAAAAAGGCATAGCTCACTAAGTATTTTAGTTTGTTACTTCAATATTCCCCTTTCATTTGCCGAAAACTGTTAGCTGATTCAAGAAAATGCAGATGACCAAAATTTCAGGTTTTTCATGGCCAACTTAACTGTGATATTCAAACAGTTTTTTATTTCGAAAATAAAAAATGTTGGCTATAAAAACTGTAGGCAACCCTAATTCATCCCGTTGAATCAGTTACCTTATTTTTGAAGCAAGAAATGAATAGAGCGTCCAAAAAACCAAGAGCATGTGAATTTTCCGAACATTTGATGCATAATTGTAGCCACAATTCAAAATTTACGATTTTTTTCGCGCAACTTGCGATGTCTGTAGATTGGAGGGGGTGGATTTTAGGACACATGTTTATGGGAAAAAAAGTCTTGTTTTGACCCAAGGAATGCGCCTTTAAAATATTTGTAATAAATTTTGTAACACCCTGTACATATTCAACTGACATTGGATAAACTCCGTAATATGAAGATGAGTCCGCGAAAGCCATTTGCGCACGTGCTACATACGATATTTTTTTGTACAAGTACTAGATCGGAATCGATAATTACGTTTAACTGAAAGACATTTCCTTAAATTAATTCCATGGACTAAAAATACAACAATGTAAAGTTTGCGCGAAACAGCACAAAAGACGGGAAATCAGACATATATGTCGCACATGTGAAGTACAGTTTAGAAACATAACATACAAAAAACATTTTTAATTTTTTATTAGTTATGGTATTTTGTATGTTTTTTCCAGTTAATATAAACGTTAATCCAAAAAATATATAATTTGTTTCCTTTGAATACCCGACGAATTGGCCCACACTGCTCAAGACGTATATATACGCACAACCTAAAATATTGCGCATGTGAAGTAATATTTCAAAAATAATTTTCGCAGTGAAAGGGCCAATCTAGAATCGAAAAAATTAAGCGGTTTGTGGAATCAGTGTTAGTATGCCAATCAATATTTTTTTTCTGCTTATTACAAAACCAAATTCGAACATGGCGACTGAAAACTACTTTCACGCTTGAACTGTTATCGAACTTGGCCTTCATTTACAGAAATGTTTTGTGGGATTAAATTTCAATAATTTTTTTTTCACATCGAACACTTGATTCCTGGTACTTGCATAACACTATGTTGAACCAGCTTTTTTTAATAAACGATCGTTATACGCTCATTTGACAATTCCCAATTTTACATTATCACGAATATCCATGTTTACATCGACGTGACATTGATAAACAAAGCTTCTATCTACTTTTGGCTCTGGGCGCTGTTTTAAATCAAATAAAACTGTTGGATATACCGCTAATATAATTAATCAAAAGTTCCAGTTAAATGCGACGCTTTTAGGTTCGAGCGCCTGTTGACTTTAATGAACTGAGTTCAATTTGATAGACATACATTCTGATTTTCAATTTATTTATTCAGGGTGCTTTTTCTTGAGAAAATATTCTTACAATCACAGAATACAAACACAACATAGGTAACAGCATGGCAAATTACCCAAAAATTAACCTTACACCATCCATTGTGGTTTCTTTTGGCAAACATCGATAAATATTGAAAAAAATACTCAATAGTAAGGGTGATTTTCACAAAATGCGGAAAATTGGTCACTGGGTGGCCCTAACCAAAACGAATTTAAAAGATATGATTACAAAAATTATCTTTTAATCGTTGCTGGTGATTTTTCGTGCCAATACATTATTAGAACTTGCTAGACATACCCCATATGATGAAATAATTTGTGATCCCAAAACTACTTCAATATCTCACCCCCAAATTGAAATATTCGCAACTAGAACGACCATTAAGCTGGCATTATCAACATAGCGGAATCGAATTTAGAATAAGTAATAATTTGTTAGATTTTTGTTGCTAATTTGTTACAGCAAAAATGATTTTGTTGGTCCAGCCATTTTTTTTAAAGAGAGGTCAATGCCAGGTTATAATTTTAAATTAGATGCAAATTAGTTGCTGACGTTTTGAACAGTTAAAA
Source organism: Gonioctena quinquepunctata (assembly GCA_018342105.1). Taxonomy (NCBI): domain Eukaryota; kingdom Metazoa; phylum Arthropoda; class Insecta; order Coleoptera; family Chrysomelidae; genus Gonioctena; species Gonioctena quinquepunctata. The sequence continues at coordinate 77,800 of JAFIRS010000842.1, read as the reverse complement.
TGATAACACATCCAAAACTTCTGAATTTTTTGGACGATAAAAGATTGCAAAATAGATACGGGAGAAACGAAAGCTAGGAATAGTAGTCGGCTATTAATATTCGATTGCTACAGCTGGATAATATTACGAAAATTTCACATGGAGAGCTTTTCTTTTGAAATAAAAGCTCTTTCAATGCCAGTTGAATGTACACCCACAATATTTGATTAATATTCACTCAAGATAGGAATGATTAGAATTACTTATACCTATGAGGAAGCGCCCGGTAATTTTTTTATTACCAAAAAAAGCTCTGTCAATGCTAGTTGAGAGTCGACACAGTATTGTCGGGATGATAATTGATAATGAGAGCTATACAAGTTTACAGCACTCAGTTGGCAATTAGTTGCTCACTATAGGCTACACGTGTGTACCAAAAGTAGTTAATTCAAAGCTAATTGAGATTCAATTCAGCATTGTCAGTGTAAGAACATTGACATGAACTTTTGGGTACGTGTTGCTCATGGTCAGCAAATAATTAATAATTCCAGTAAGCTTTAACAGCTGTTGTCATCAATTATCAACCTGGTAATGCTAAGTAGACAACAAAATGACATTCACATGGATTTTTTTTGGAAACACGTGTTGTCCAGGGTCAACAACTGATTGACAATCAACGCCAGTGAGGTTGTGCCGTTGTAATCATTCGTTCTTACTCCGCCAATGCTGAATTGACTCTTCACGAGCATTGACATGTTTTTTTTCAAATACGTGTTTTCGTGGTCAATAAATAAATAATAATTACTCCAGGGAGCTTTTACAGCTGTTATTAAAGTGAATTCCCATTTGAAGACATTCACCATATACCCTGGAACAAAAATTAAGCACTTAGGCATAATTATCGATACTAACATGAAATGGGACTTACATAAGGCATATCTTTGAAGAAATTGAGAGCAATAATGTATAAATTCAGGAAACTTAAAGAACTCCTACCTGAAAATTACCTTAAAACATTATATTATTCCCGAGTTGAAAGCTACCTTCGTTACGGGATACTCGTTTGGGGCTCAGCTGCAAAAACTTTTCTCCATACCTTGGAAGTCATACAGAGAAGATTCTTGAAATACATTTTTTCAAAGAACTCCCTGTATCCAACGAATACATCATACACTGAAACGAAATTATTCGATATCAGGCAATTGTATTTCCACTGTTCCTGTGTGCGACATCACTTACACAAGCAATTTTCCCAAATACCGGAACATGAATACAACACTCGAAAAAGCAACACTATATCATTCCATTATGTCCAAAACGCTACTCAAAGGTCTTACTCTTACCTTGCACCAAAATTATATAACAGTATTCCAGAAAACATAAATCACTGTCAATATAAACCAATTCAAACGTCACCTGAGGAATCACCTAATTGAAACTGGTAGATCTGTGCATCATTAGTTTCGACAATTGAAATAGAAGAACTGTAACTCGCTATAGGTATTTGAATACCTACAATTTAATGTTCTACATATTTCTGTTATTTTATTAAACTTACATTGTCTTTTGAACATTTACTCTCTTATACTATATATCTGATGATTTATTATTATATTTTATACCTGTTTATTATTCAAATATTCTATTTTTTATAATACATATTTCCCATACCGAAACAAGTGTGTATACACTTATCGGATTTTGCTTTGTTTCACAAATAATGTGATAAGAGTTTTGTACTTTGTATTTTTATTTGTGTGAATGAAAGCGTATTTATTATTATTAACCTGGTAATGCTAAGTAGACAACAAACGCTTCGTTTCCAAGATACAAGGTGTTCAAGTTTTATTTTCATTTTCGTTTTTTTTAAATAAATTTCGAAATACTGACCTTAATTAAACGAAAATTGGTATTGAGAAGGTTCTTTGAGGTGTCGAATTCGAACCAGATGTTATTATTGCTCTTACTCGTAGGGGGCGCCACCTATACGTCTTTCTCGTTTTTGAAGAATCATAATTTTTTTGAGCGTACTTCTAGCACATTTTTCAGTAAAAAAATCAATTCCTCTGTCATGTCTACGTAAAAAAGCTATGGGCAACTGTTTTCTAGATATTTGGACTTGAAAATTTCAAGTCGATCATTTGATAATCCATGCGTGTTGAATTTATTACCATTATTTTGCATTTTTCACAAGAATGCTTAGGAAATGAATTTGACGTTTAAGTAAGTTTTGGTAATTACATATAATGTGACAGTTAAACGTTTTGTTGTTTTGTTGAAGTTTCTGTAAGTTTTAAAACACTGATTTTGAAAAAAATTATTATTTAAACAATAATGCCGATATGCATTTCGTTTATGGCCTTGCGGATGGCAATGTGCGCGAAGCAAGACGTATTTACCAGGAACGATTTTCTAATCGAGTACTGCCTTCAGCTCCAACATTTACCAGTCTCTACCGTCGTTTGTCAGAAACAGGTAGCTTTAAGAGGGCAACTGATATTATTGGAAGACCACGAGCAGTCCGAACCCCAGAATTGGAAGAAGCTTTTTGAACGCTCTCGGGGAACGAACAAGAATTTGCTGAACCCAATCTATAGTCACATTTTGATAATTATCCCGATCACATATTATCTTCATATTCAAAGGGTACAAGCTCTTTTGCCACGAGACTTTCCCCAACGCATTACTATGTGTCAGTGGTTTTTGAGAAAATTGGCTGGAAACCCTCAATTTTTGAAATATGTACTCTTCACGGACGAGGCAAACTTCTCCCGAAATGATATCACAAACTTTCATAACAACCATGTTTGGGCTCTGGAAAATCCGCACGCAGTTAGTGAAAGACATTATCAGTATCAATTTTCTGTGAATGTATGGGCGGCAATAATCGATAATTACTTGATAGGTCCTTTCTTTCTTCCGTTCCGACTGAATGGCGCAACTTACAGAGACTTTTTAGAAGATGAATTGCCGGGACTACTTCAGAATGTACCATTAGAAATTCGTATCCGCATGTGGTTTATGCATGATGAACTGGTAGAGGTGTAGAAGAACCTAACTAGGCATGGGCACCAAGGTCCCCAGATCTAAACCCGCTAGATGTTTTTATTTTTGGGGACATTTGAAGTCACTAGTTTATAAAACACCAGTAGCGAACGAGGAAGATCTAAGAAACCGAATAGTAGACGCCTGTGAAACAATAAGAAACACACCAATAATTTTTGAGTGGGTACAACTGAATGCCTGTATCTTCGCTGTAGGTGGACACTTTGAACAATTTATTTGAATACAATTTAGTTTCCTTTATTTTATTCTACATAATCAAATTTTTTTGAAATACAATGTTGATATTTCTTGCAATTAACTATTTTAAACGAGTAAAAATAAATAGAATAGGAGGCGCCCTCTACAAGAAAACAAAACTACCTACTTAAACGTCAAATTCGTTTCCTAAGCATTCTTGTGAAAAATGCAAAATAATGGTAATAACTTCAACACGCATCGATTATCAAATAATCGACTTGAAATTTTCAATCTAAATATCTAGAAAACGGTTGCTATAGCGACTTGTAACAAGGGTAGCTTTTTTACGTAGATATGATAGAGGAATTAATTTTTTTACTGAAAAATGTGCTAGAAGTACGCTCAAAAAAGTTATGAATCTTCAAAAAAAAAAAGACGTGTAGGTGGCGCCCCCTACGAGTAAGAGCAATAATAACATCAGGTTCAAATTCGACACCTCAAAAAACTTCTCAATACCAATTTTCGTTTAATTAAGGTCAGTATTTCGAAAGTTATTTAAAAAAAACTAAAATAAAACTAAAACTTCAACACCCTGTATCTTGGAAACGAAAAAATTTCCTTTTTTCGAATTTCGTAATCCATGTTTATATCACGATATATATATATATATATATATATATATATATATATATATATATATATATATATATATATATGTCTGTGGGAAGTATTTGCTGACTAGTTAGGTACAAAACTAGGGATATTGGGGTGAGCAGCAATGAAAAAGTAAACTCTTTAAGGTTGACTGCCGATTGCATCCTGAAAGATGTGCTTTGGCAGAACATGTGAATAAATTTGACCACAGATAAATTACGATTCAGGGAAAGTGCTAGCGACAGAGTCACATACATCTAAGAGAACATTCCTAGAAATGGCTTTCATTTCCCAAGAAAACAATTGTATAAATAAAAATAACAGATATTATACATTTGAGTGAGGTCTACTCTTATTTATTGTCTTTAGATATCAATCAAAATTGACACCAATGTAATATAAAATAATAGTTATATTTGACATTACTGCCATCTGCCAACATCAGTAGGTCTATGTAACAGTTTGCACCACTGTAACTAATTCCAAGTGACACCCGTCAGGTGTCGTTGGCTTGAATATAATTGCGAGATTCATTCCTAACCTGTCAGTTTCACTTGTCACACCACATAGAGTACACATTTATATTTATATAATTTTAAACAACGCTAATGTGGTTGTAGTAACTTTAAACTTCGTTTTATTCCTTGATCTACTTTATTTTTCCTTTTATATCACTATGTTAGATGAATATGTTCAACATCATTGAAACCACCTCAACAAAGTTGTAAGTAGCATATTGTTTCGCACTTGTCTATGTATTACTATTGATTTTTTTCATCTATTGGTTTTTTTCATCTATTGTAGTCTCCCTGATGATGGAAATAAACATTTCCGAAAACTTGGATAAATCTTAAAGAATTTACTTTTTCATTGCTGCTTACCCCAATATATATATATGATATTTAAGGCCCTATAAATATCAATTTGATTGAATGTGCTTAAAGCTACTGACGGCGGTGGCTGAACTGCGGGCCTGGAGTTGAAATTGAGAAATCGGTTGGGTACGGAAAAGGATAGTGAACTGACATTTATATTTAGATGTTCAAAGCAAGATTGCCAAAAAGGCTACAAATTCAGATTGGGTGTTTTAAAGACAACAGGAATCAGAGGATTTAACCAACACAATCGGCTCGGTGCCTTTGTTGCTGTCTGATCAGTCTGACACGGATTCAGAAATTAATATTCCAATTATAAATTTTGAAATAAAAAATAATTTAATGTTTTGAGTATGTATTCAAAATTATTATTAATAGTGGTTATACCACTGCATATGTTTTAGTTTACCATTATGACTTATAATATTTTTTAGGATTTTAAAGATTTCTTAGCTTATTTGGTTTGTTTGTTTATAAATATGTTAGTTTGAACATGTTGAAAAGGTTTTAAATTAAATTGTTTACGATGTTTTAACTTGTTTAAATATAATAGAGGAATAGAGCGATATAAAACAGTTGTTTTGTATAAATAACAAAAATATATTGGATATTAATCAGATATTGATATATATCGCATGTATCCGATATTTTGATATTTATAATAAATATCATGATTTTTCCCATCCCTGTTCTCAACTAGCATTGATATACGATTTGCTCATGGTCAGCAACTAATTAATAATTGACTCCAGTGAGCTTTCACGCTGTTATCATCAATTATTAACCTGGTAATGCTAAGTAGAAACAAACTGACATTCACATGGATTTTTTTTGGATATACGTGTTGTCCAGGTCAGCAACTAATTGAGAATTAACTCCAGTGAGCTTGTGCCGTTGTTATCATTCGTTCTTACCCTGAAAATTAATTAATTTTGGTTCCCTGGAACAACTAATTCTAACTGAGTGCTGTGAACTTGTATAGCTCTCATTATCAATTATCATCCCGACAATACTGTGTCGACTCTCAACTAGCATTGCCAGAGCTTTTTTTGTAATAATGTGGCTTAGTGTTAGGAACTAATTAACGATAATCTACCGGGCGCTTCCCTCATAGGTATAAGTAATTCTAATCATTCCTATCTTGAGTGGATAAATCAAATATTGTGGGCGTACATTCAACATTGGCATTGGAAGAGCTTCTATTTCAAAATAATATTCCTAGCTTTTGTATCTCCCGTAACTATTTTGAAATCTTTTATCGTTTAGAAGTAGAAATATCCCTAGGACATTGATAATAGACGAGATAATTTTATGACAATCGGAAGCTCGTTCCTTGGTAACGGCCCGAAGCCGAAGGCTGAGGGCTGTTACCAAGCGACGAGCTTGAGAAATTTGTCAATGTCCGAGGAATATCCGGCGGAAAATTTTTTGCCAAAAATTTTATAACTCAACACAATGAAACATTTATTTATTTATTAAAAATACAGTTGGTGAAAATACAATTATTAAAATTTAACTTAACATTAGATTCGTTGCTGTTCTCTACTATAGAAGATCTATTACCACGCATAATATTTATGATCTTGTGTTTTTGATCGAGATTTAAGTATGGTTTTATAGAATTTTGATTGCTATGATCAGTAATTTTCAGCAATTGTTGTTCTTCTAAACCACTTTTTGGCAATTCGCTAACAGCAGTTGATCTATTCGAGTGATTTGTTATAATAATAATAATAATACATTTTATTATTCACCAAATGATACAATACATTACACTTTAATTTTAACATTAGGTTCATATTCAGTGAATAATAGGAAAACTGTTAGGCTGTAAAGCCAATTCTTCCACAGCTCCCTTGAGTAAAGAAATAAACAAAAGATTAGGAGTATATAAGGATATTATAACAAAAAATCATGAATTTAATTGGAAATCGATATAAAATAAAATAAAACAAAAACAAAGAATATCAAAAATCATTGTCGACCAAACAAATATCGTTTGTACCAAATCCTGAATCCCTGTAAGGTTAAAGAAAAATTTGGTACATCCAGAACATCGCCAAATAGTGCAATATTATAAGAAAAAGACCTCTTGAAGATTTCTTTTCTATGTTTTGGTATAGTTATCATGTTTTTCCGACGCAAGTTCAGATCAGGAAAGCTCCACTATCAGAGTTTGGTGGCCTATAAACAATTCCCAAAGCATACTTATTCTTTTCCAACTTTATTTCAATCCATAGTTGTTCTAGATAATCGAATGTGCCCTTCAGAATAACCTTGTACACCAAGTTATTCTTTATATATACACCAGTTCCACCACCTCTCCTCACTAGATGGTCTGATCTTATGAACCTATAGCCCTCAATATCTAATGCTCTATCTGGGATTTCTGGATGTAACCATGTCTCAGTGAGACCTATTACGTCATACTTTTTCTCCTTGATAACCAGATGTAAATCATTCAAATGAGGGACTAAAGATCGAACACTGACATGTGCAAAAGTAGAATACATATATATATTTTTATTATTACTTCAAGTTTTGATTAATATGAACTTTATCTTTGAATAAATGGAAAGAGATAATTTTAGCAACTGAATTGGACAAAGAAGAAAAATAAAAAATAAAAGTCCTTATTGATATGGTCAATTATAAATCGAATATAATACCATGATTGAATTTATATACATAATGTCAATTCTGTTGAGATGAGGATGAACCCTTGGCGATTCTGGAACGAATTTCTCTTATAGTTCTTTTCGGGACGTCTGTACTTTTCCTAACCTTGAATTCCTCCACAGTTTTTTCTTTGTTAGTGCTAAAAGCATCCAACAGATCAGAATCTGCTGTTAGTTGTTCCCAAGTGAATTCCTCTTTATTAACTAGAAGGTGGTTTCGTCGAATAGTAGCTTTCAAACCTTTATTTTTGGCTGTTGTGACATACGAACGTAAGGCTTTATGGATAATTTGATCCGCTGGACTCAGATCATCGAATATAGAGACACCCAATCCTTTCAATTTACGGACGTTGCTCAGAACTTCAACTTTGGTTAAATAGGATATGAATTCTATTTTCAGTAATTGATGCTGGCCAGTCTTTTGCGGAATGAAGAATATATTGTTTAGATTAACAAAATCAACTTTAGTGCCTAGAATGTCATTTAGGTAATTTAATGCTTCCTCTGTTTCAGATAAAGGCAATCCACAAACAATTATATTATTTTTACGTGATTTTCTACCTACTTCTTCCACTTCGTTTTTCAGTTTTATATTTTCTTCTTCCAACGTACGTATGCGAGTATTGAAAGAATTCAACTCTTTTTTGATATCTGACAGTGTTTTTTGTTGGTTGTAGGGACCCTGCCTAGTCATAATCATTTAGACAAAGAAATAACCATTATCAAGTTTAACACCTGCACCAGTAATTTTTAAAGGAAGACTTAATTCTCTCAGATTGTTCATTTAATGACCTATTACGGTTGAAGAGTAACTCTTTGCCGCGGTGAATATCATAGGAGACATTCTTGTTCTGTAATAAATTAACTTGTTAATGGGACCGACCTGTCTAGGCCCGGTTATTTCAACTTTCCGACCGCTCATAAAAAGCTATAAATACATCATTGGATGGGCGGTCTATTTGAAGTATTCTTACGCGCTGGTATTAATGAGTTCACATTAAAGTCACGCATTAAATTACTGCAATAACCCAACCGAGAGGGAGGAATCGAGACTATATATAAGGAAACTGAAATCTAAAAGCGGAGAACGAGTTATAATTCGACAGTCATCAGATTTACTTGATTCCATGTACGCGAGCATTTAATTAGTAATCTTTATTACAAGTACAATTAAATTCAAGTCTGAAGTAAGTGATGTAACACGTACGAGAAATTCAAGATAATTCACAATGAAGCTAAATTGGTTGCATCATCAATCTCTACCTTAGTGCGAATTAAGTTTTTGGTTCAACGAGAAATCTACAATGCCAAATCGGCTCGACAAATACAATAACTACCGGGTCATCATCTGTTTATTAGTGCTACCATAAACTTTGCATATTTTCAAAGCAAATTTCATAATTTCTATTCTTAGTCCAAGAAAAGTAGCTAAATAAAGTCCTAAATAATTTGGTTATTATCATATACAGGGTTATGCATTAAGCCTTAGTCGAAAGTAAAAAGGATAGGAATGAAGAGAAATATTGATATTAGAGACTACCCTTTTGTAGACCAAAACTTGACATACTATCATCTTCTATAATTGTTTAATAGCGAAATAGCATATTTAGTTTTATTGGTTATGTTATACGATTGTGCATGTATTTTAAGATTAGATTAATTATATTCATTTTTATTTACTCTGTCCCGTGCATTATTTCCTGTGAATTCGAATAATAGTAAGGTCTGTAAATCTGAATTATAAATGAACAACCCACGCTCAACTATCTCTCAGGGCAGAGAGGAAGACTAAAGCCGCTCTTAGATCTTCTTCTATGTTATTCGAAGATCTCTTTGATTAACAACTCCCTGGGCGATTAAGATCTCCCTTTCAATACATACTTGGGGTAATTATTAAAACCACCGACCATCTACCCATTTGGTAGGCGGTTAGGTAATTTATTAATTAACATCTCGAGTGTGGAGCAACCTATAACAATTGGTGGACAGGTGTGTGATTTTTCATATAAGTCCACCCTGTACGCCTATAACATGGTCATCTGATTTTTGGTTCAATTTCAAGAGCAACTGATGTATTTCGTTAATTGTTTGTTCTGACATCCTATATTGTGAAAGTGTACATGAGCTCCCTTACTAATATTGTGTAGAAAGAAGTCGATAGTTTTTGTAGCACAGTTGATTTTTTGCAGCTGCAGAATATTTGATGGCAATGCTTATTGTAATATAATTGATTGAAATATAATAATTTCTGTGCCCACCTGATTAGATATACAATTTTTCTATTAGCTGCATCCCACGTCCAAATCCAGTTCTTCTCTTCTGAGAGATTTTGAGCCCTCTATAATGCTTCAATTTCAATTTGCAGAGGATTTTGTCACGAGCACACTAACACACGTCTGTATCGTACACCATCAAAACTTTTTTTCCTTTACATTCAAGCCAATTGCCTCAGCAGTAGATTTAGTCCATCCATTTATTGTATTTCTTCCAACAGGTAACATTATCGTACCATTTGTCAGTTTCATTTTTCCAGTGTCGATTTGGTTTTAAGAACAGTCGTGGTGAGGAAATATTGTCGCCTCGTTTTGATATCAGTTTATGAAAAAGACGTACAGGGCCGCTTTGTCTTTCACTATTGGAAACCAACCATTTACTACTTGTACAGCTTTTAGAACCACCTTGGCACGTTTTACTGAACACCGGATTGTATTCAATGCGATTTTTGGAGAGTCATCGTTATTTTTCTCGATTTGAAAAAATCCACCAGACAAGCAACTGCCACCCCTTCCCGCCACGCTAATTTAACAGCAGCAATATGGTGAAATTTACGCATAAGACCTTTGGAGTATTTTCATCCCATTGCAATATTATTTTGTTAACTTCAGACAAATTTAACGAAACTGAACTGGACTTACGTTTACATGGATCTGCTTGTACTTTCTTCCTGATTGCATCGCGGGCACCTCGGGCTGGTTTAAATACTGTATTGTTAAACGGGTCAATCATAATTTTATTGTCATTATAGTACTTTTCTTGCAAAAGTTTACACGAAACGTTCCACAATGTCTTCACCGTTGCTTCTTTAAATTCGGTCCCGTCTTTCTTTCTCATATTGACCGCCCAATCTTTTAGTATCAACGCCAATTCTTCTAAGCTTCTATGTTCATTTAATTCATATTCTCGTTCGCAGCAAAATTCCATAAATATTCCCCAAATATATTTGTGACTGTAGGTTGTATTTCTGGGAATTTTTTCTTTGATTAGCGCATTTATACTTTGAACATTCGCATTGCCAAAACGTGACATTTTGAAATTTATTTGGAATGAAGTTGTCAAACTCAATCGTGTTGTCATAGTGATTGATAATTGCACTGAATGCAATTATCAGTGTAATGTTGACATGATTGGGTGAAATTGTTTCATATGACACAAAATGACAAAATTTGAATGGTTGTTAGAACTGTCAAAAAAAATTCTGTTGAATTGACTTCGTACAGCCTAAAATGGTTTTATTAATGTTTTATTTCATTTGATGGTTGATGAGTATTTTAATAATTATTTATTCATTGTATTATCTGTAACTGATAAAGGAACATCGAACGGAATCTGTTAAATTTCACAAATAAGTGATGAATACAAGGAAACCACGTCATTTTCTGTTTGAAACAGTTTATCTCGAAAACGGTGCGAAATCGAAATAGGATTATCTGATCAAAGTCAATCTAGAATTGGATGTAGAGCTCAAAAATATGGAAATATACAGGGTGTTCCATTTGAAAAAATTGACTTCCACTCATTTTTTCATGTGAACAAAGTATCTGCATTTTTTAAAAATCCTGTATGAGGCAAATAAAAATATGACTCGAAGTGAAGATCCTCATGGTATCACTCCACTCGATTTCGAATTTGATCGCCTCAGTACCAGATAGTTCAAGATTATCAGCGTTCATAAAAGTACATGTTTGATAAAATAAAAATCGAAATTAATTTATATCTTCTAAACGGTAACAAATAGGTATATGGAAATAGTACATGAAGTTGTTGACAAAGTGATAAGAAATCATAATATGATTCATATACAGGGAGTTCCATTTGAAAAATCAAAGTAGCCGCTACTTTATAGTAGAAGCGGCGTATAGATAGTATTAATTTATGCATACTGTGAAATTTTCAGGTTGATCCGTTGTCTGGTTTGCCAGAAACGTCTAATTAACGCTCATCGTGGAAAGCCCTGTATACTTCTTGAAAGTTATGAAACGTTGAAAATTTGAGCATTGAAATATATTTCTGACTACGTCCGATGAAAAGTTATGGAACGGTTGTGCCAGTTTGATTCTCAGCTATCACAAAACATTTTTTTTCTACGACAACCTCGATAAATGTTCATTTTATAACCGTAACTTCAATCATAAACAAGCACATTTTGTACAGAATTTCATTTTTGCAACGGTTGCTAGGCAAGTTGCTAAGCAACAAATGCGAAATGGAATATTTCGTGTTAGGTCTAGGTTCACTCTAAAATCACGACGACTACGGCTTGTCAAATTATGACGTCCAGCGACAAATTGATTAAATGTCAGCAGATCGTTTCTGTCAAAGTTTTAGTAGGTAACGAGTAATTTCATAGTTGTTTTCTATAAAAACTAATAATTAAAATGGGAACTGATAGTGATATTGACTTAGATTTGACACCTCCGAACATAATAGAAGCAGCGAAGGTAACAACACTGAATTTATTACCGGAAACGTCGAAGAGTATGTATCAACGCGCTTATAACCTTTTTTGGAATGGAAGGTAGATCAAAAGACAAAATCGTTTTCCGAGAACGTTTTAATGACTTATTTTGGCGACTTAGCCAAAAAATGTTAAAGTTCCACTTTGTAGTCACACTTCTCAATGCTGAGAACGACTCCTAGTATCTATAATGATATAGATATTGCCAAATATTTGAAACTGAAAGCATTCCTCAAGCGGCAGTCTAACGGCTACAAACCCAAAAAGTAGATCTTTACAGCAAATGACATCGATAATTTCATTGAACAAGCTCCAGATGAAATATATTTGGCAACAAAAGTAAGTTTTATATTTCCATTTGATGAAAAATATGTTTAAGTGAACTAATTTACATTGTAGGTTGCATTAGTTATGGGAGTAATGGGTGCATGTAGAAGACATGAATTACATCAAATGAAAATTACTCATTTCAATGATCTTGGTTCAGCTGTTTTAGTAACAATACCAGACAGTAAAACCAAAATAGTACGAAATTTTACTGTAATCATACCATCAGGCATACCAACGAATTTAGAAATGGAAAATCGCGAGAAGCCGTCTACTTCAACGTCGACAAATTATCAATTTCGAAAAGAATTAAGTATTCAGCAATCAAGTTCTCCAAATATGATATTCAATAATTGCACATTCAACTTCAATTAGATACATACATACATTAATAGGCTTCTATAAAATTTTTAGATCAATTTATTTCTTTCAAAGTTTTTGCAATGTATGCATGTATTAAACGTGAACGATATGTTGTCATAGAAAAAGTATAGTATGCAACTCGCAACAAAATGGCCATTTTGTGCTCATTGCATAATATACTATTTCGCTAACCGATTGACTTAGGATATCTGAATTGATGATAGAAAATAATTAATGGAAAGTTATTGTCACTTGATGCGTTAATTTTTTACTTCGAGGAGAGTGAAAACCCAGAAGAAAAAATTATTATCATGATCTCAACTGACGAATATAATTATTTTTCCAATTAGAAGAAATTATTCCTACATTATGTGATATCTAAGGAATGTCACTGAATGCAAAGGAGTTTTTTCAGGTTGAATAAATATCTGGAAATATTCGAAATGCAAATGGAAATCCTTGAATAAATGCGAATCGAACGGATAATTCCGAAAACAAGAACACCATAAATTGTGGTTTGCGGAAAATCAAAGAGAAAACATCGATATTTTCTCAAATGACTCATTGGAAATCTCACATTTATATTGAATGTGTGCATAACAAAAACAAGTGTTATCGAAAGTTTTAATTGACTTGCCTAACGAATACGATTTGAATTGATTTTCTACTTGTCTATTGCCTACTTGAACACGAAAACAGGATACCACAGGAATTGAAGCAGATGTCTTACAATGCATGAAATAACAGTTTTGAAAAACGTGCCCACCCATGGGATAACCTTCCGAATCTGGAGCACCACGATTTCACAGCTAAGGAATGATTTTAGCTAATTTTCAGTAGCCAACGCAAACCTATTCCACGACTCATTCTTGGAATATTCGTGTTTCACAGTAACACAGTGGGTCAACGTTTTGAGTTTTGTTTGTGAAATACTCACTTATATTCATCTGAATATATTCCAAGCTCGTATTTAAGGGGGGATGGGGGTATGGGGGTAAGCCCCCCCCCCCCAAGAAACAGCAAAATGTTAAATCGATGGAATGGGCACCACACTCCACACACATCTAAAACGTCGTGGCCGCTATTGTCGCTAGGCATGTTCTCATTAGTCTAGTCGAGAAGTGAGTTTCCTGCGTAAAATCGTTCCAAGCCTTCTAAAAATATTAGCGATGGCTCATTCGATTCGGGATGTCATTCTGAGAAAGACACATTTTTCGATTTTTTCCGCAGACGAAAATTTGATATTTTTTTAAACAAAAAAAACTCAAATGGCCTTAATTTTTGGCAATAGCTCAAAAACTATTGATGAATAAAAACATAAAAAACAGGTTCCTGAAGAGGAAGAAATTTCCCATGAAAAAGTCATTTATTTATAATTTTAATTCAACCTTGAAAATAGGGCACCGCGTGGACGTTAATGCAGGAGTACATCACCTCTTGAGAGAGCAATGTACATAAAATATTTTTTTTATAATATCAAATATGAATTTAAAAATTCCAAAAATTATTGTATTATCTGAAAAATGTAATTTCGTTGGGAAAACACTTTTTTCCATAGAACTTTGATAATTAAGTAGTTTATTGGAATCGCTGATTTTATTAAAAACCGAATTGTTTACAGAATGACTCCATATTTTTTTTGCTTCCTGGAGCACATTTTACATGTGTACTCCATATTACGCTATAAAACTGTTTAATAGTTCATTATTTTGTTAATTATAAATTACTGAAGTTAACAAAATATGAATTTTTTGTTTGACGAAGGCATTTTACAACGATTAAAAAATAGTTGAATATTTTTCAAAAATTGTTTTTTTGCAATAGTTTATTATAATTGAAAAAAAAGGATACTTTTTTTTAAATTGTTTATAATAGTTTTTTCAATTTTTCTCTCATTTAAATAATATATTAAGATATTTTTTTCATTAATAATTGGTTCTTCTCTACCTAATAAGAATATTTTCTTATGAATAATGTAATTGTTTAATTACTTAACAATTAAACAAACTTTGATTGGCATTATATTTTTTTGAATGGTACAAAAAATAACAAAAACAACCATATTGTTTAATCGTTAAATTGTTAAGTAAATAAACAATACATTATAATTAAACATTTTTTTCTCATTAGGTTTTAAAAAAAAAAAAATTAAAAATTTAAAAAATTAATTTTTTTAATCTCAATATTAAAAAAAATATTTATAAAATATTAAAATATCCATTTTTTATAAATATTTTATAAATAAATTGGGTAATTTTTTTTTAATCGTTGTAAAATGCCTTTGTCAAACATAAAGCTGATATATTTGTTGAAAATATAAACAGGATGTTCATAAAATTTAATTGAAATGTTTCCCTTTCAACATAAAACTGATAATAATGTAAAATATCATTAAAAAAATTGAAATATTTACTCATTACTCATATTTTGTTAACTTCAGAAATTCATAATTAACAAAATAATCAACTTTTAAACAGTTTTATAGCGTGATATTATTGGCTACACATGTAATAGTCTACTCGACAAGTTGAAAATGGTCTAAAATAGAGATACTGCTCTTAAAATTATGTGTGATAGCTCATTGGATCCGGAATAACGCCTAGAAAAATGTGCCAAAAGCGTGTATTAGCACATAAAAAATTGCAAAAGTTATAAACAATTGAAGATGAAAAAAAAATGGCATTTTGTTTTTTGCCAATATTTCATAAACTATTAATATATATTAATTTCAAAGAAAGATTCTGAAAAGGGAGGAAATTTCCAATAAAAAACTCACGGCTCCCGGAACTCTATCTCCATTATTTATAATTTTAATTTAACGCTGAAATTGGGTCTCCGAGCGACATTTTTAGGTTGCGCGCGCGACGTCAAAAGCGAGTACGATACATTAATTAATTTATTTAAGGTATTAAATATTTTTTTTTAATTTGAAAAAATCATGGTGTATTCGGAACACTATAGATAATTTATTCTCGTTAGAAATTTTACTTAAGTTAATTTTTCAACAAGTTAACGATTGTTAACTAACAAAATTTTCTCGAACTTCTGTCTTAATTGTAAATGAAAAAAAATGTTTAAATAATTGTCGTAAAAATGTTTCGCTTCGTAGAGGCTTTCTTATATATATACTCAACAAGATCCCGCCATAATAGTTAAAAAAAATATTCATACTTTGTTTATAATAATTTTTGTACTTAAATAAAAACAAAAAAATCCAAGTAATGTTGTTAAAAAAAAAATTTTATCCTTAATCATCATATTATCGTTTTTTTATTGATACAAGATATAAATTGATTAGCAAAAAAAAAATTTCCCGCCATTTGTTGATACATTTTTTATTTCAATATTTTTGAAATTTTTTTTCCACAACTTCATTATATAACAAATATTATAATTTTTGAAAAAAAAATTTTCCTTAATAACAATTTTTAATTGTTTTTAATCGTGTTTTTATATTTCCATTGTTTAAATAATTAGTTAAGAAATAATTTTTTTTCTAAAAATCATAATTGACAGTCCTCTATGAAGTGACAATTTTTTTTTATCAACAATTCCATTGTTTATTAACTTACCAATTTGTTATAAACAAATTTTTTACTTTGTTAGATTTTTTTTCTGAAACTTCTCAAACTTACAAAAACAACCATATATAACAAAGTATAGAAAAAAATAATTTTTTATTGTAGTTTGGGAATTGGCATTGGGAAAAATTGGGATTTTTTTTTCTATACATTATTATATATGGTTGTTTTTGTGAATTTTATAAATTTCAGAAAAAATCTAACAAAGTTAAAAAAAATTTTACAACAAATTGGTAAGTTAATAAGATAAAAAAATAATTGTTTTTGTTACTTTATAGAGGACTGTCAATTATGATTTTCAGAAAAAAAAATTATTTCTTAACTAATCATTTAAACAATAAAAATATAAAAAAACGATTATAAACAATTAAAAATTGTTATTAAGGAAATTTCATTTTTCAAAAATCATAATATTTGTGATATAATAAAGTTGTGGAAAAACATTTTTCAAAAATATTGAAATAATCAATGTGTTTATAAAAATTTTATCAACAAATGGCGGGAAATTTTTTTTTTGCAAATCAATTTATATCTTGTATTAATAAAAAAACGATTATATGATGATTGAGAAAAAAAATTTTTTTTAACATTATTACTTGGATGTTTTAGTTTTTGTTCAAGTACAAAAATTATTATAAATAAAGTATGAATATTTTTTCAACTTTTATGGTGTGATCTTGTTGAGTATGTATATAAGAAAGGCTCTACGAAGCGAAAAATTTTTACAATCATTAAAAAAAAAAATTCATTTACAATTAAGACAGAAGTTCGAGAATATTTTGTTAGTTAACAATCGTTTAACTTATTGAAAAATTAGGTTCAAGTAAAATTTTCAACGGGAATAAATTATTTATAGTGTTCCAAATACACCATATTTTTTTCAAAAAAAAATAAAAATATTTAATACCTTAAATAAATGAATTAATGTGTCGTACTCGCTTTTGACGACGCGCGCGCAACCTAAAAATGTCACTCGGAGACCCATTTTCAGCGTTAAATTAAAATTATAAATAATGGAGATAGAGTTCCGAGAGCCGGAAGTTTTTTATTGGGAATTTTCTCCTCTTTCAGAATCTTTCTTTGAAGTTTCTTAAATATTGATTGTTCATAAAATATTGGCAAAAAACAAAATGCCATTTTTTTTTCATCTTCAATTGTTTATAACTTTTGCAATTTTTTATGTGCTAATACACGCTTTTGGCACATTTTTCTAGGCGTTATTCCGGATCCAATGAGCTATCACACATAATTTTAAGAGCAGTATCTCTATTTTAGACCATTTTCAACTTGTCGAGTAGACTATAAAATGTGCTCCAGGAAGCCACAAAATTATGGAGTCATTCTGTGAACATTTATTCGATTTTTAATAAAATCGGCAATTCCAAAAAAATCACTGAATTAACAATTAACATTATCAACATTTAATGGAATTTTTTTTTCGAAATTACATTCTTTCAAGTGTTCAGCAGTTTTTTGAATTTTAAAATTATTTTTCTCTTTAAATCTTGTGACCCTAACATATTTCCCTTGAAAAAGTGTCTTCATATTTTAAGTTTTTCTTCGTTGAAGCGATTGAAAACTTGGCTGCGATCAACGATGCAACAGGAGAGGTTGGTTGGATTAGGTCTACTTCATGTTCATAGAGATGTGTCAATAGATGTTTCAAATGTTATTGAAAGGTTTGCAAATAAGAAATGCGGGAAACTGGATTTCATTTTGTGTTTATTTTTATTTTAACGAAATAAATCTTTGTTTTGGTACCTTTTATAAGTATATGTGTATATTTTTTTATTTTATTACATTTTGTATTTTTTGTACCTATAAATAGAGGTATATAACTTTTTTTATGTCATTACCCACCCCAAGCTAAATTCCTAGATACGCCACTGTATTCCACGCAATGATGGTTCTCATAGAAATCAAGACCTTTGTGAATGAGCGAAATTTCGATCTTGATTTCCAACATTTTCGTACGGAATATATCACAACTGAACTGCTAAAAAATAGTTTTTGAAAATACATTTTTATAAAAAACTCACCGTGAACATATCCTGGCTCGGCTTGTATTGGTGGATGATGACCGGGCGGTATCTGATAATTTGGTGTACTGTGGGGTGATGAAAATGCACTGGAACAACTGTGATGGAGACCTACGAGAAAACGACAAACATTGGTTGATGATGGTGAATTCATAAATATTGTTACGGAAAATACAGA
This sequence comes from Gonioctena quinquepunctata, assembly GCA_018342105.1. Lineage (NCBI taxonomy): Eukaryota > Metazoa > Arthropoda > Insecta > Coleoptera > Chrysomelidae > Gonioctena > Gonioctena quinquepunctata. Next base: position 59,148 of record JAFIRS010000842.1, on the reverse strand, counting down.
CATTTGCACCCAACCAAGATTGGCACGACCTTGGGAAATGTGTTCGAATTTACGTATGAGTTGTATTTTGAATTGATAAGTCTACTCCAGGAAGGGACCATAGACAGTGTCTCCATAATTGAGAACATATACACGGTGTTATGTGAGTACGTGGCCAAACTCGAAGGGGTGATTCTTTGAGTGATTCTAAGACGAAAAGTTTATATAACCAAAGGTCCAGTAATGCTTTGTTTTCAAGATACAGGCTGTCGACATTTTTAAAAGAAATCGTTTTTTCCTAAATATATTAATAATCCTTTAGCCGATTTTGTTGAAATTTGGCAGTGTTATTTGGGGAAGTAAGGGGCTAATTTAGCCCTAACTAGATTAAATTCAGTATGTCTAATGGCGTCCCGGAAGGCACCTTAACCAATATTTTTGACCAAAAAAATGTAAGCCACTGATTTTTGTCAATTTTTGTATTTTTTTCACATTAAGCAACTGAAACTACAACTTTTTTATTTCCAGCATTTTTTTTGGTTTCCTGCTTTGTTTTTGAGAAAAAACGTTAAAATAACTTTATTGCATGTCCCTGGGACAACATAATAAAAATTTTGAACTAACAAACCATTAACAACTGGGGTGTACTTGTTATTTTTTCCATATCAATAGTCTATTCTAGTCTTAGAAATTGTTATCAAAAGTAATGCAAGCAATATTTTTTTTTTAATTAATTATTGAAAAATATTTTTATTGTTGTCCATGGATAAAATTAAAATTAAAATCTTGAATTTTTAGTTCCTGTTTTGATGAAAAGAAGAACGTTTATTATTACTGCAGTGTTTTGAAACTAAAGTTAGATGCCATGGAAGGACAAATTTGACTTTGACATAACTTGAAACAGTGCATACGTTATTATTTGATAGTTCTTATTTGAAGTGTTTTTAAGAGTTTTAGACTATGAAATTCGTTACTGATATTAGAAAATGGTTCGGTTTACAAACTCAGAAATGGCCGATATGCATTTTGTCTATGGAATGGCCCAAGGCAATTCCAGAGCGGCTAGACGCATTCATCAAGAAAGTTATCCTCATCGCATTGTACCAAATAGACAAACATTTGTAAGAATACACGAAAGGCTGTGCGAATCAGGCAACTTCCAAAGGTCTGCTGCTCTTATTGGGAGACCTGCAACGGTAAGAACAGTAGAGCTGGAGGAAGCAGTTTTACATGAAGTTGAGCGTGCCCCGATACAAGTACACGCAAAATTGCAAAACAATTAAACATTTCTCACTCTACTGTATGGAAGATTTTAAGGGACTATCAACTGTATTTTTACCACATACAGCGTATGTAAGCGTTATTACCTGCGGATTTTCCCAAGCGAGTCTTTGCAACAACAGGCAGCATCTCCGACATTTTTATCCCATATATTGTTTACCGATGAAGCGTGTTTTTCCCGAAATTCAATTATGAACTTTCATAACAATCATATATGGGCTGAAGAAAATCCCCATGCGGTTATAGAACATCATTATCAACAACAGTTTTCCGTGAATGTTTGGGTTGGTATTGTGGGTGATTATTCTCATGGTCCTCATTTTTTACCCCCGAGATTAAATGGTCAAGGGTATCGTCATTTTTTGGAATTTGTGTTACCTGTACTATTAGAAAATGTCCCACTGGTAGTAAGAGGAGCGATGTGGTTCATGCACGATGGGGCCCCACCTCACTTTAGCATAGTAGCACGTCAATTTCTGGATGCAGATTATGGAGAAAACTGGATCGGTGGCGCAGGTTTACAGTCATGGCCACCCAGGTCACCGGATTCAAATACCTTAGATTTCTTCCTTTGGGGACATTTGAAGTCCCTCGTTTATGAAACACCAGTCAACACTGAAGAAGAATTAATCCAGCGGAAACATGATTCATGTGATCAGATAAGACATACGCCGGAAATCGCAATCGATGTTAAGACGAGGTAATGCTTGCATTGAAGTTGAAGGAGGACATTTCGAGCAACTATTGTAAGTTTTGTGTTACTTATTGTTAAATGTTTTCTTACTGAAACAAATTGCGTACCATTTGTTTGAGTGTGGTTTTAATAGAGGATTCTTCTTGTTTCAGGTTTTTTTTAATTTCCGGCGTTACCACATAACAATAAAGTGATTTTTATTTTTTTCTCAAAAACAAAGCAAGATACGAAAAAATGCTAGAAATACAACAGTTGTAGTTTCAGTTGCTTAATGCGAAAATAATAAAAACAATGCAAAAAATCAGTAACGCACATTTTTTTTTTTGGCAAAAATATTGGTTAAGGTGCCTTCCAGGACGCCACTGGACATGATGTATTTAATGTAGTTAGGGCTAAATTAGCCCCTTGCTACCCCAAATAACACTGCTAAATTTTAACAAAATTGGCTAAAGGATTATTAAGATTTTTAGGAAAAACGATTTCTTTTAGAAATGTTGACACCCTGTATTTTGAAAAAGAAGCATTACCGGACCTATGTTTATATGAACTTTTCGTCTAAGAATTACTCAAAGAATCACCCCTTCAAGTTTTTTTGTACTAGAGGACAAGCTTTGTCTATGTGGTTAGAGGACTTTGAGAGTGGCATAGGATTTTATCAAGAGCTGTTTGCATTGAATTCAAGATCTTATAGAAAATGACCTACCGATTTGAGTATTTGGTCGCCTATATTGAGTTTCATATGTTCTATAACAAATTGCCTTAGATTTTTATTCTCGAAGGACATAACGTGACATTTGCCAGGATTGAGTTTCAAGTCAAGTGTTTATTTGACATGGTATTTACAGTTCCAAGATCATCATTTATTTGTTTTTGGGATGTTACGATATTATTGGGTGTAGTACTGAAATATAGCTGCTTGTATATTGCAGTGTTTAACATGAGAAACACATCAGCAGTGGAAAACAAGAGGACCAAGGATTGAGCCTTGGGGTACTCCTGATGTTACCCTTCTACGGAAAGAACTCTTGACATCAACGTGCACTTTCTGATAACGGTCGTTCAAATAAGAATTGAAAAGGTTTGTGACATTGGCTGAACATCATTAATATCTAAGCTTGGAAAGAAGAAGTTTGTGACTAGCGTGGTGATGTTTTCATTGTCAATATTGGCGACTATGCTATCACTAATATTAAACAGAGCCGTAGTACTACTGTACTCTTTTCAAACACTGCCTGGTATTCAGGAAGAATGTTTTCGGATATAATGAAGGCTGTTAGTTGAATATGGATAGGTGTTCCAAGTATTTTGGAGAAAGCTGGTAAAAGACTTATTGGACGTAAATCTGAGAAGAGGTTTTTCAATTTGGGTAGGGGTTTAACAATGGCTTTCTTCCATAGCTTAGGAAAGTGGGCATTTTCCAAGCAGTAATTATTGATATGAGCAAGGTAACAATCAATGAAAGAGCTATAGTATTTGAGCATACATAGTGTAATGCGGTCAGATCCACATGCATTTGATTTTATGTTATTTAAAATGTCATGAACATCGGAGACAGTTTTTGTTCATAAATACTTTGTAACGTAGAAAGTCAGATTGAAAATTTATTATAACACCCCTGGGCTCATTGCAACCAGATGAAAAAGCACATCTTGATGCGAAGAAAATGAGCCCTAGCACAACTCGATTGGATTATGAGTAAAGGAGTAAAACTGGAAAAACCGGAAACAATCTGCGTTTAAAAAAAATTATGACACTAGCATTTTTCAAGTTTTGAACCAGGCTCTCCACGACATAGTGGTGATTGATATGTACTTTATGTGTGAATACTCAGGCACTGTTGGATTATTAGTTTTGGCTCAATTCTATTTGATTTTTTCAATGCACTTTATTGCAGCAGACCTGAAAGCGTCATAGGTGGTCCAATTTCAATGTTTCTGAAAGATTTTGAGAGTTGAAGTTCAGTTCTACAAAACGACTATTCTCATTTCGCGTTAAAATGCTGCGAAATAGGTGACAAATACTTGCAAACATGACCGAAAACCGACGAGTGCATGAAAGCGGCTCAGGAGTAGGGGTAGAGCAGCAGATTCATAACGGGCGCAGCGCGCTTGTATTGCTATACATACGCTTTCCCGCGTCTGATGCCCTACCCCCACTACTCAGCCGCTTTCACACACTCGCCCATTTTCGATCATGTTTGCAAGTATTTTTCACCAGTTTTGCAGCATTATAACGCAAAAAAACTTTTTAACAAAAAATTAAAGCGACGAAAAACGGAACTGAAAAGCAAAAAATAAAATAAACCTTCTTAGTCTTAATAACTAGGCTCCTCAACTGATGTAAGTAACTAATTTTGAGTCGGCGCCAAACAAACAAGCAAATGAGTTTGGTAAAACGTAAAATGATGTCATTGAGATGCGCGGTGACATTTTGATTGAATTTTTTTGAAGTAATTTAATGATGTTCGTTGATTGTTTGTTTGGCGCCGAGTTACTTACATTAGTATAGGAGCTTAGTTATTAAGACTAAGAAGGTTTATTTTATTTTTTGCTTTTCAGTTCCGTTTTTCGTCGGTTTAATTTTTTGTTAAAAAGTTTTTATTTTTCAATTTTTGGTGGCTGAAATTTACTTATTACTACCTATTTAATTTTTGATTACTTCCAAAATACTTACTTACCTTACTCCAACTATTAACAGTTAAATAATATGATTATCTACTTTAATTATCTATTGTTATATAATATGAATTATTTGGTAGTTCTGGTTAGTTTATTTAATCACTTTATATATAATTCCATCCTTTCATAGAATGTAATTATTGTGACGGATGTAGGAGAACAAAAATAATGACAACAGCAATCTGTCAATGTCAACTACATATGTGTGCTAATGTTCACAAAAATCAATCATCCGCTATTTTTCTACCCATAGGGGTGGATTATTTCATTCCAAATTCAAATATGATCAACTATGAGGTATACACCATCTAATAAAAAAAAGCATCCAAATTGGACAACCCAGTACAGAGTTATGCCTGATAGAATCGGTTAACGAACCAAAATTCAGAGGGTGAACGATCCTCCATTTTGCTACCCTTAGGGGACGATTTTTCTTTTCAAATTCAAATGGGACCAACTTCGAAGTATACCCTAACCAATGAAAAAAGAATAATCGAAATCGAACCACTCTGTAAAAAGTTATGTGTGGTCATACATAAAAACAAATAATAAACGCGTCGACTAGAGAACCTCCTCCTTTTTGATTTCGTCTATTGAAAATGAGAATATACGTTTTGTACGTTTCGAAATGTTTTTGAAAAATTGGAATCGGACCACCTATGAAGCATCCAGTTCTGCTGCAATAAAGTGCATTAAAAAATTCAGATTTCAATTATGCCAAAAGTTTTTCTCACATAAAGTACTATGTCGTGGAATGTTTACACTTAAAAAGTGGCAGGGTTATGATTTTTTTTTAAAGCATATTTTTTCCGTTACTAATAATCCGATCGAGTTGTGCTGGAACTCATTCTCTTTGCATTTAGATTCTCTACAATTTGTCTAGTAAAAGTATCGAGATTGCTTTATTAGTTTTCAAGTTACAAGTCAACAACGAAAAAAAATTAAAAAACATTGCTTTTAAATGTTTATAACAAATTAAGCAATGACAGTTTGGAGTAGGAAACATAACAGGATATAACTACGGAGTCTTTCGTATGATGGAACAGTCGGGTTTCTTGGTAGTATTTTTGTCACAGAATCAATAGAGAAGAAAATCTCTTTTGATTGGCATAAACAGAAATATGCTGAAAGTCTGCAGGAGCCTGGATCAGACTAACAGAGACTTATCCAGATTGCCTACGCATATTTCAAAGAACAGTTGATGGTACGGGTATTCATTGATGGATTGAGAGATATCGAAATAAAAAGGACCCTAAGATTGACACACTTCAAGAAAGTGAGAGCGGTATCGATCGTTAAGCCACATCAGGAAGAAACACAGAGTGACAGCATTAAGCAGATATTTAGTAAACTACTAGGAAAACTAGAACCTAGGAAGAACAGTGCCAATAACCAACCCAGAGAAAACTACTTCAGATGTGGCAGGAACGGACATCTCAAGAGAGATTGCAGAGTGACGTTCGTACTCATCTGCGAGTTCAGGAACAGAGTACGTTATAGTGTTTTCAAAGTTTATATACTCATTTCTGAAGAATGCGCCATTTTGACGTTGGAAGAAAATCTTTAAAGAAATGGGACGTGACCACCAGCTAATTATATTTTATTGATTTCATGTTCTTTCCAGTTCTTGCTTACTTAATCAGTGAATTAATTATTACTAAATACCGTGCTAGTTGAAGAATATTGATAAACATAGTTTTCCATGATTTTTTCAGAGCCGGAATATCATCGGGAATAGAGAAATAAGATAACCGAATAATTTTCATTGAAACCTAAAAAAGATTAGAGAACCCACTTTTTTATTGCACACAGTTCTTTTCTTTAATGCCCCCCTCCTTTTATTTTTTGAAGGGGTCAACCCAAAAAATTTAAACTTGGGATAATGAAATTGATGCACGAATACTATATTTTGGAGTAAAATTGACAGATGAAACTTTCAAGATGGCGACTAGGCGCCATCTAGGAAAAAAAAATAATTGAAAGGGGGGTCTTGTGACACATTCTTTTGAAACTCCTGACGAATACTTCACAACCCTAGAATATAAAGTCAATATCTTCACCTACTACAAAATGGCGGAACATTTAATAATTACCTGCATACAAACACATTAATATCGATACATCTAGAAATATTTGTTTTTCTCTGCCATATGGCAATCCCAACAACCCGATAAGGTTTGATAGGTTATTTTTTGTTTAAACAAATAATGACAAGAAATGTCAGTACGACAACGAACATCATTGTTCAGTTGAAATATTCTCATTTAGTTTTTAGTTTTACTAGTAAATAGGTACCACGTGAACTATCTCTAAAATGGTCAATTCTCGTCCATTGGAAGAAAAAATCGAAGCGATTTTTATTTACGGTGCGACTACCGGTAGTGTACAGAACAAAAAGCCCCCAGGTCATCCGTCCAGTCCGGTCTTCCGGACTCTCTGTTCTTACAGAGAGTTCAAATAATTGGTGAAATGAAATGAAATCGTTGATGGATCCGTTGTTGCCGTATGAACGTTCCGATTGGTTTGCTGTTTTGTGTTCCTGTGTTCTACTTGCCGGTGGGCCAAGAGAGATTTACAGGTTGTTCATAGGTTCTGGAGGTCATACCCTTTATTCAGATTGTGTAGTCGCTTCCCAATTTCGATAGCTTCTCTAGAAGTTCTTGATGATTGGTGGTTGGTTGAAAACTGACGAGCCAGAGACAGGGTTGGCACTTAGCTTCCCTTGACACTGCCACCAGCTGGGGTTTATTGTATCACTCTGTTGTCAGTGGTTCCTCATTCAAACAGGTTTGTGCCTTTAATTAGGTTCAGTAGCCCGTTAATAAGGTTCTTAGGATTCATGCCTGTTTCCGGGCTGATCTCTTCCAAGGTTCTGTGTCGCCTTCTACTTAGGTCGAAGATAATATGAGAGGCTGTTTCCTCCTCTTTATCACATAGCCTACACTCCAGGCAGGTTTCCCTGCGTACTCCCATGGTGTTAAGGTGTTTTCTTAGGCCGCAGTGTCCAATCAACAGACCTACTATTAGACGTGCCTTCGCATTCTATCTACCAGATAGAATGTATATGTGTTTCTACCTATAACCACTTTCTAGATTCTTCTGAATGCATACCATAATAGCTTGTGTGTGGAATATCGTGGAGCATTTGCCAAGAGGTATTATGTAGTCCCTTCTTGGCCTTACCCCATGTATTCCTGCTCCCGTTCCTTCAACTGTCTTTGAACCGTCTGTATACCAGACTATGTCCGCAGTTGATTCTGATTCTATACTCGGGGCCCATCCAGATCCGTCAATTCGTAGTTCGAATGGTTTTTCGAATGAGTATAGGGGTTGCATGTAGTCTGAAATCATTTCGAGTTCGTCGATATTGATTACATGAGTGATTCTGGTGTGTCCAGTTGTTCGGATTCTCCAGTTTTTTTGTTTGTTTCAGTCTGTATGCACTCATCCTGGCCTCTCCAATGACATGTAAGTCAAGGGGTTCTAGGTTTAGGATGATTTCCATTGCAGCTGTTGAAGTGCTATTCATTGCACCCGTGATGCAGAGGCAGGCAAGCCTCTGGATTTTCCCAAGGTTGGTTTTTGCCTGTCTTTGATTTGTTTTTGGCCACTATAAGAGTGAGCCATAAGTTACTCTTGGTCTTATTACCGCTGTGTAAAGCCAGTGCATGGGTTTCGGTTTGAGCCCCCAGGTTTTTCCGAAAGCTCTCCTGCACATCATGAATGTTATCTTGCTTTTAATGGTTACCTGTTGAAGATGAGGCTTCCAGGTTAGTTTCTTGTCAAGAATCAGCCCTAGATATTTCACCTGCTCTACTACTTGTAATATTTCGCCGAATAGTCTGGGAGGTATGAGATCTCCCATTTTTCTTCTCCGGGTGAAGGGAATTAGTGTTGTTTTGTTCGGATTTGCCACCATTCCTCTACTGTCCTCAGTGCATTTTGCATTAGCTCTGAGGTTGTTCGAGTATTCTTTCCTTTGATGAGGATGACCAAGTCATCTGCATACCCTTGAGAGTAATACCCTTGGTTATTCAGAGGAATTAGCAGTTCGTCTTCAACCATGTCCCACAGAAGGAGTTCTTGGCACACGCTAATGTTATAATTGAAAATAATGAGAAACCCCAGAAAGCAGTTCAACGGTTTTCCTTCAGAATAATAAAAAGCAGATAAATCCGTGATAACAAACAAACAAGTCCTATTGATAATAATAATGAGGTATTCATCTTATTGTGTTTTTCTAATTTGTAATGATCAACTGACTGAAAAAAAAAACAGATGAACAGTAGATGCTTTTGAATTCTTTTTTGGCACATTTGGATTATACGAAGCAATCTACCGATCAGTATTTCATGAAAGGATTCTGTTGCATATTTTTTTACTTAAATGGTGGTTATGGGTCTATAATACCTTTCTAATCAACTTTCATATAATGACACCACCAACTATGTAAATAATAATAATAATAATGTTTTTCACCATTTTAGAATTACAATATAGTGCATATGACGAGTTAGTCTTAACAATTTGGGAAAAAACATTAGAGATACTCGAAAATATTCCGTAGAACTTGTCTATGAGAAGTTTCTTTTTGTTTGTTTCTTACAAAGTGTGATCTACAGATAATACAATAATTAATGAGAGGGCAAAGCACGAACTATTGTTTGTTGAAAGTGCAATTTGTTTAGGGTCACTAATAATTTCTCCAGTAGCTGCTTTTATTTTCTTTATTTCGAGAAGTTTGTTACGATTACTTTTACCCGAGAATTCGTTAACTACACTCCATAGGTGTTTTGAGTTATTTTGTTCAAGAAATATTGGAGTTTGGATTTTTTCATTATTTTCGTCAAGGGTTTCGGTAGTTCCTGTATGTACGTTTGGAGCTCTCGGACATAAAAACTGTCATCACTCAGAAACGGGCCTCGAAGCAACAGTTGTTGCACACCATACCAGTCAACAGAAAGGGAAGGGCGGCAAAAGCCCATAAGGTTAGATCTTTCCACTTAATATTACCAAAGTGCCTGTCCTACCAGTCAATAATTTCGCGGCGAGATATCCAGACGGTTCAGTATTATAATTTTTCCTATCAATCTTCGTAACATAGTTTAGCTGAGCTTCAGCTAAAACTGTATTTTAGTACAAACAAAAGTGTAAACCAAATATATGGGTACCAAAAGTAAATTGTAAATGAACTTTGACTTTGCAACCCAAATAATTCCACTTCATCTATTTTGTATGAAAATTCATAGTAGTAAATCATTGAACCCATCTTATAGTTTAATTTATAACATGTTGAATTTTCTTTCGGTTCTTAGTTCTGCCTTAAACTAAGTGGCGCCTAAATAGAAACAATTGTGCCCTGTGACGAAAAGAAAAAGCCTGGTTACACAAACGTATGACAGATCTGTAATCATTGCTTTTTAAAAAAATAAAATTTTCACAGTTTTTCATTTTGTGTATGCCTATTTCTGCTACCAGGGCTTATCATCGACGCCGGTGAGCACAGTTCTCAAACTAGAGATTTCGAAGAATCTACTGGTTTTTTCATGAACACATATGTCTCCTCCGAAGGGCGGCTCACCTTTCACTATTGTGCAGGCTCTCCCTGGTGTGAAAGGACACATTTCTAGTTCCTCCGTCAAAGCCTTCGCGTTAAATAATTTTTATTTGAAAAAATATTAGTTTTTAATTTTTTTTTTTTATCTCTATATCCATAATTTTTTCTTTTTCGTTTTCAAGTGGAAGCTTACATTCCCAAGAAATTCTGATGTACATTTTAGCGAATCAGAGTGACACGAATGCAGAAATCATTCCTGCAAATTTAAAATTGAACATTCCAGTTTTTGATATAAATAAATTGTTGAGCTTTCAAATTCGCTATATTTTCTTTTCATTTAAGGATTTCGGAGATCAACATTTGTATAAATGGTTCGTTATTTTTTATATTACCCTCATAGAAAATGATAATGACTTCCTACATTGACTATGATTTTAGCTCGTGTGGACCCAACTTCCTCCTTGTATTCACTTTCAGAGTTTCCTAACGTTAAGACGAGACCACATAAAACTGGGTGTAGATTCATTCATTGGTTTAGAGTACCTTCGTTGAACGATGATTATTCAACCAGTTAATTTAAATGGAAATGAATAATATTAGTATGAAAAGAAACTCATATGCTCATGTACTAAAGGCAAAATACTACACGAATCGAGTAGTTCCGTTAACACCCTGGAAAAGTGTTCTGGTAAGAAAAAAAACATTCGCCAATATCTTTGAACTTGACATAGAATGGATGTGTTATATTACTGACTTGTTAATCTATCTCATCTCCCATGTGATCTTTCGATGATACGTTAAATTTATTTTACTATTGCTCTATTGTGAAGGGTAATGTCATGAATGGCAAAGATCGAATTTAAATAACAATTGTATTATTATTACTTTTAATTTCTGTTCCACTTTGATTATTTGTGAAATCTGCTCTTTCCATTTTATATGTCGAGAGAACATTCAATACAATCAAAAAATTACAAATCGAAAACATAAAAATCCACCTATCAACGCAGACCTCAATTTTGGCACTCCTAAAATACAATTGCCTTGAGACAACGAGGTGCCCATTTGGGTACCCCTGTTTGTAAACAAGTAGAATTGAATTTTAGCATGTATATGATTTATTCATTTGTCCCCCTTTTGTTTGAATTGATTGACAATGGGACTAGGGCCATCCCTAAGTCAGACATAGGCATGTCTCCTTCACTTATCAACCGATTTGAATGAAATTTTGTACATAGATATGACACAATTTCGTATTGACAGACATATGAAAACAAAATGGCCGACTTCCGGTTTCGCCAGAATAGCCACCAACTTCGATTTTTCAAATGGAAGACGCTGTATGTTTGATGTTTTTCGTATTCTACGGCTCAAATTACATACGACAGTGTTGCCAAATTTTCATGTTACAATTGAAAAAAAATCATTTCCCAATATTTTTTTAGCCCAGAAGGCCTTGATCAGGTTCAAATCTATACTAATTTACATCAGTAACTCATAGTATTAGTCATTTCATCGATAAAATCAATAACAAATCCTACAGCAGGAATTGAAATTTTCTGAACGTACTGTTAACGAAAAAATCGTTTTTTTCAAACGGTACCTACCGAGGGCTATCTTGCCATTCGATAGAGAATTTAATTACCAATTCAACGATATACATTATGTACCACTTTCTTTTTGTTCAAAACGTAGAGAGCCATCTAACAAAATGAAATCAATCTGAAAAAATTGGTAGGTAACATGACACCTATTCATTCTTTCAAAGTTTACTTCAGAATGGTAACAATGAATTACCAAAAATAATCGACTTGTCAATATGTAATGATCATAAACCCATTACAGAAAAGATAACTTTAATATAATAAAACTGTTTGAATAAATCTTACGACTGAAACAGTGAAACATTCAACGTACAAATTATTACTCTGTTTTCAATAGAAGAGTTTCACAACTATCAAAAAATCGTTTCATTCATGAATGACCAATGATATGTTCGAAGAGTTGCCCGTTTTCCCTAACACATATACTAGTTCTATTTATTCACATATATCAGTTCATGAGCAGGTATATCCTGAAATGCGCGCTCAACTCTATCTCTCCAGTCCTCCTAAGAAGTTGGTCTCCTCGAGTATACTTTGGATTTTATGTGACCTCATAAATAAAAATCAATAGGGGTTATATCGGGCGATCTGGCTGGCCATCTGATTGGACCATCTGTTCCAATCTATCTCTGTCCATAGGTATCAATAAGATATTGCCGAACAATATTAGCATTATGTGGTCATGCACCATACTGCTGAAAAAACATATTTTCCCTGATGTTCTCTGGTAAATCGTTGATATTATTTTGAATATCGTTCTCTAAAAATTGTAGAATTATTTTGGCCAGTCGAAAAGAACTGGTCCACTGATTTTTGTCCCTATGATTCCTACCCAGTCGTTGAATCCAAATATTTCTTGAAAATTACCTTCTCTCAGCAACCTAGGATTTTCCTGAGCCCATTTCCTTGTATTATTTCAATTGAACATACCATTATTCGTAAACCTAGGCTCATCTGCAAATGCTCATAACGATACAAGAATCAGATCATATATCTTTAAAACCGACATAACTGATCACTACACACTTATGCTGTCCGTCCATCTGGATTCTCCAATAAAGGTGACTGAACATTCCGATATAATAAAAAAAAAACTACCAATTATAATAAACTCCATAAGTTATTGAAAAGAGAAAACTGGGCGGAAATCAGTCGGTTGAACCAGAAACAGCATATAATTTGTTCATCGGAAAAATATCTCATTATATCGACGTTAGTACAATAACGAAAGTAATTCACTGGAACAATGATAGTACAAAGCTTAAACCTTGGATGACTACTGGTTTGCTGAATTCCATACGACACAGAGATCGTCTGAAACAAAAATTTATAAAATCAAAAAGTCCCGAATCTTAATCTGAATATAAAATATATCGCAACTTCTTATCCAACCTCCTGAGGACCACAAAAATCAATATTACAGGAACCAAATCGAAATGGCACAGAACAATTCAAAAAAAATATGGGAGTGTATCGGAGAAATTACGCATAACAAAAAATCTTCAGGCTCATACACCTTCAATATCCATGATGATGAAAATAAAAAACTAAACACGGATAAAAAAACTGCAGATCACTTCAATAAGTTCTTTTCCAATATAGGTACAACAATGGCAGGAAAAATATTAAAATCCGATCAATCTGCCCCAGAAAGAAAGGTGAACATCAAAGATTCGCTATTCTTACACCCTGTAACGAAAACCGAATTGGTCAACGTTATATCGTCTCTAAAAAATAATACCTCATCGGGACCCGATGAAATTTCTGTGTATCTTTTAAAAAAAATTCATACATTTTTTGTTGAACCATTGTGTTTTATTTTGAACTTGATTTTTAGCCGTGGAATAGTGCCTTCCCGATTCAAGGAGTCAACAACAACACCAATATTTAAAAGTGTTGACAAAAAAAAAGTTACCAATTATAGGCCAATAACTGTAATAAACAATTTTGCAAACATTTTTGAAAAATGTTTAAAGTCCAGACTACTCCATTTTTGTACTAAAAATAATATTCTGTCGGATAACCAATTTGGATTCAGGGAAAACCTCTCTACTGAAACAGCGGTATTTCAATTAACAAACTCGGTATTTGATTGTTTTCAAAATCAACAAAAATGCTCGACAGTATTCTTAGACCTGGCTAAGGCTTTTGATACTGTCAATCATGAAATACTTTTCAATCGTCTGGAGTGCAGTGGAATTAGGGGCGTGTCATTGGATATACTGAAAGATTATCTCTCGAAAAGAATGCAGGTAGTTAAAGTGAATACTTCTTTAAGTGACCCATTACCAGTCACCATGGGAGTTCCACAGGGTACAGTCTTGGGCCCTATCCTTTTCTTGTTGTATATAAACAGTATTTTCTCTATTGAACAACTCGATGGCAAATTAATATTTTATGCTGAAGACACCGCTGTGTCCTTTGTAGGTAACACCTGGGATGAAACATACGATAAAGCTGAAAAGGGAATGGCATTAATTTCTAGCTGGCTCAGTAATAGTTTACTAAGCCTCAATATCGAAAAAACCAAATTCATGGCATTCTCTTCGACGGCCAAAGATCAACCCATTCTTCAGACCCTACATATCCACAATTTCAACTGTGATGCATCCGCTAATTGTCAATGCTCCTCCGTAACAAAAACTCAATCGATAAAATACCTGTGTGTTATGGTAGATCAATTTCTGCGCTGGAACGAGCATATCACATACACTACAAAGTAAATTGATTTACAAATTTTACCAACTCAGGAATATTCTGTATAAAAAAACGGGAATTAAAACATTGGAATTGGAGACAGCCAAAAACATTACTTAAAATCTTTTAAGAAAAAAAAACCAAATTCTCATGATGATCTTTAGCGCTATATTTGAATCCATTATTCGTGGATTATGAACACATCCTTGAATTTTAAAACACACCCGCATAACACCTGCCTTAACACAAACCAGAACATTGATGTTCCCTTTGTTAGACTTCGTCATAATCAGAGATTTGTAACATATATTGGACCCAAACTTTATAATCAATTACCCTCTGAATCGAAGAATATTACTAGTATCAAAAAAATTAAACCAAAATTGAAATTTTTTATGAAGAATAGTTTTGATTGCTTAAATGCCATACTGGAAAACATTTAATGGCCACACATGTTTGCTCTCGACGAACTAGTCTACATTTTCCATCAAATGAATTGTATCCATATAATGAGAACGATGATGCCACAACACAAGCTTGCTTAGGTGGCATCTCCTTCTCTATAAACGTGTATCCCCGGCTGCTATATTATGTTTGTAACTAATATTACGTTTATGCTACTCGATTATATTATATTTATAACGGATTCATTTTCTATTGTGCTCTGTCATATATTAACTGAATAAATTACTTACTTACTTACTTACTATCTGTAAACAGTATCTTCGAGACAAAATTATTATTCAAATAATGATGACACAAAAGCCAATTACAATAAGTTAGTCTCCGTTCTGGGTCCATTTCATATAGATGATGATGCAAACTGTATTTATAGGACCGATATTTATGTATTTTCGATACTTTGTCTGATCCCACATTCAATTTCCAATTCTCGCACTGAGGCAGATGGGGAAAATTGAACATATGCTGAAATATTAGTTTTCGCTTCTTCACTGACGATGAAGTTGATGTGGTTTTGATCAGCTGGTTCTTTCCTTAGCATCATTTCCAATTTCCCGAAATAGGTACTCGATGGGTAGCGTCTTAACGGATAACGAACAGCGAATAGCATACTAGCATTGCCAGCATTCTTCTGACATTCTCCGTATATCAATATCATATCGATTTGTTCGTTTCGAGAATAACGATTATTATTTTCCATTTCAAAAAAACTTTTTACAAACAAACCGAGATGACAAGTAAAATTGGTATTTCACTTTTGAGATGACATTAATCACCTACTGTTTTCCATAATTCCACGGCTACCTTTCATTTCATCAAACCTAAACGGGTAACTCATTGGAATTTGTAGGCATCGTATAAAATATTGTAAAAATTCAATAATTGATCGTTTTCAGTTTCGAACAAAAATAAAGTGGTACATAATGTATATCGTTGAATTGGTAATTAAGGTACCATTTGAAATAAACTACCATTTGACATAAACAATTTTTTCGTTAAAAATGCGTTCAGAAAATTGCAATTCCTGCTTAGGATTTGTTATTGATCTTATCGATGAAATGACTATTACCATGACTTACTGATGTACTGATGTAAATTAGTATATATTTTACCCTGATAAAGGCCGCCTGGGCTAAAAAAAAATTGAGAAATTATTTTTTTTCAATTGTATAATAAGGATTTGGCAACAATGTCGTGTGTTATTTGAGCCGTAGAATCCGATGAAACTCAAAGTTTTCGCAGGATTGCTTTAATATTATGGATAGGAACATATTTTTTTGAATCAAACAGCCTGCATTTAATTAACTCTCTAGCAGCAAGAAATAAATCGGTGAAATAGCTACTCAAAACAATCGTCATATATCAACAAACTATAGTTGTGATAAGTTCAACTGTGATAAGTGAAAGTAAACAACTCTACCTAAAAACGTAATTTAAAGTGGTTTCTACAAAAAACTTTTACTATTGAATTAGATCAAATTGTTCCAAAAAGTGTAATCTTAAAAGTGATGTAGTTGATTTCTATCAGAAGTAATTAAACAACAAACAAATGAATAGAACAAATATAATCATAAATCAATTCAAGCTAAAGAATCGAATCCCAAAGTAGGAATCGACACAAACAAAAACAATAAAAAGTTATCGACTCACAAAAAAGGGAATTCCCTGTGCAGGTGTTCCACAGATTCAAAGCTACCGCCAGTGGCGTACTAATTGAACATTCAAAGGCCACACACTCATATAGATTCGAGTATGAATCCCACTGGCATTGATGCAAAACGTATAATTGATGAAATCCAGCAAAATAGAGCAGAACTAAAGAGTGCTATTGTTGCCAGTGAAGCACGAATTCAATTAAGAATAGAAGAGTCGTACGAGAGAATCAGAAAACTGGAAGTGAAAAACTCTTTTCTGAAGCAAAAAATCGTAAAATTAGAGCGGCAGCAGAAATCAAACAATATTACCATATTCGGACTAAATAGAGAACGCCACGAAATCACCTTCGATTTTATTCAAAGCCAGCTGAAGTCGCTACTGCAAGTAGATCTTACAGCAAATCAAATAAAAGACATATATTGCTTGGGATCAAAAAGAAACTCTCCTGTGAAAATTGAATTTGTATCAAATTTCACTAAGAAATACACATTCGCAAACTGCCGAAAACTAAAGGGAACCAAAATAACAATCTCACAAGACCTCACCACCAAACAAAGAGAAGAACAGGCAGTCCTGAAAAGAAATCTACTGATCCAGAGACAAAACCCAAACAAAAAATCTTTTATTAAAGGAAATAAGTTAGTAGTTGATGGGACAGAATATTCGGTAAGTCAACTACTTGAAACTGAAAAAGACGAAGAAGATCAACAAGAAGCCACAAAATCAAATAGTGTCCCATCGACACCTACCCAACCCCTCCTCCGTGAAGTATTCGAGGATGAAACGGCCAAAGTTCTGGAAGAAAAGTCAAACCAAACATCGGGACCCCAAAAAGCACCGGAAACCTTGGAAACAACAGGAAACAACCCCAGAAACAAACAACCCACCAAATCGCCGAGAAAGTGAAGACAAGGTCAATAAGTGACAAAGAAAAGAAGAAACCCCCCTACTAATCACAAACGAACCCTACGCGGCTGCAATGACAATATTTTATCTGAACTCTATCTATATGTTGTAGTCTAGCTAAACTTTCAAATAACCAGGTGAGTCAAATTACAATATGGATCCTTATATAAGAGACTTCATCATAACCAAATTAGATTCATTCTCCTTGACTAACGATAAAGAAGTTAAGCAAGTCTTAGAAATCAATAATCCATATAATAACTTCAAAATTATTCATAACAACATCCGAAGTATATCAAGTAACCTCGATGAATTTCTGATCACTCTGGATGAATTAAATGAATCCTTTGATTGTATTGTATTCACAGAAACACGCATTATCCCTGATATCACAATCTTCAACATTCCTGGTTACAAAACAATTTATAATTCTGGACATTTAAATCAAAACGAGGGGGTCATTATGTTTGTGAGGTCAGAGGCGTACGTGTCTCACACCACAATCAGCCTAAACGGTAGTTTCCTCCTGAGAGCCAAAATGACTGTGCATGGCTCCATTTTCATAGTAAATGGCATATATAGATCACCAGCCACAGACATTGATCCATTTGTTGACCAATTGAATAATATTTTGAGTAGGGAAGACGAAACATTCCACTATAATATAGTTATTGGTGATATAAATATTGATCTATTGAATACTTCTTGTGATACCGAAAATTACCTAGATACCATGAGCGAACACGGATATATATCCGCAATAAACACGCCTACTAGAGAACAAAAAAAATCTCGCACATGTATAGATCATATATTTATTAAATCAAAATATCATAACTAGGACGCAATCCTACCAATTACGTTCGAAACATCCATTACAGACCATTACACAATTCTAGCGCAAATAGTTCTTGAAAATAGTAAGAGTGTTAATAAAAATAGGGTAAGGTACTATAAACAAATAAATGAAAAAAGGTTTGTTGATAACATTAAAAAAGAAAACTGGGCTGCCATCTATCATTGTGATGATCTTGACTCTGCAACAAATGAATTAATTAAAATTATAAAAACTAACATTGATAAATGTACGAAATTTATAAAGATCAACAACAAACAGAGAAAACGGAAAAAGTGGATGACCAAATCCCTCGTCAATTCGGTGAATAAAAAAAATAGTATGTACCATAGATTGAAAGGTGATCCAAATAATACCGCCCTTTCTGAAGAATATAACAGATATAAAAAAAATCTAAATAAACTCATAAAGACTACCAAAACTTCATATTATAGAAGCAGAAGGAAACGATTCTAAAAAACTTTGGCAAACTGTGAATGAAGTATTGACTAAAGAAGAACCTGCACCAATAAAATCGATCATAACACAGAACAATGAACAAATCAATGAGAGCGAAAAAAATTTAAAAACTTTATACGAGGTGAAAAGCTAGCAAAAATATAAACAGAAATCTAGATTATATGGAAAGGAAAAGTTTATGCGCCAAATTTTTACCTTAAAAAAGAATTAATAGAAATAATATCACAACTCAAGAATAAAAAAGCCCCCGGCATTGATAATATCAAATCAGAAACCCTCAAAGCTATCTCCAACTATATAACAAAACCACTTTCTTACATAGTCAATAAATCGCTGGAACAGGGGTATTTCCCCACAGCATTCAAAACGGCCTTGGTGACACCGATTTATAAAAGTGGAATCAAAACCGATGTCGCAAATTATAGGCCTATTACTTTGATAACATGTCTGGCCAAAATACTGGAGAAGGTTATTCAGAAAAGGTTAAATAAATTCATCGAAAAATACAATATAATGTCAAAATCCCAGTATGGATTCAGAAAAAACATGTCTACACAAGATCCGATAAAAATATTGAATCAAAATATATATCAATGTTTAGATGAGTCTAGACCATAAATTGGTGTCTTCATAGATTTGAGAAAAGCTTTTGATACCGTGGACCACTCTATATTACTCAAAACTCTAGAAGATATGGGGATAAGAGGCATACCACATAACCTCTTCAGAAGCTATCTACTGAATAGGCGGCAAAGAGTGACAATCGATGACAGTGTGAGTGATAAAAAAACTATTTCATGTGGTGTACCCCAAGGAACAGTCTTAGGACCAATGTTATTTAATATCTACCTCAATAATCTCTTCTTATTGAGTACCCACTCGAAAATTATCAGCTTTGCCGATGACACAGTCATATTCTGCGAAGACGATGACTGGTTCAATCTGAAACTCAAGTTAGAGTGGTTTGACTATAGATTACTATCAATAAATTTTGACAAAACGCACTACGTACCATTCAGTAGCTATAATGTATCATTGCCAGAATATGACAGCAATATCCGACACGGCCGTCATCAAACCTGTCAAAAAAATCAAATACCTCGGCATTATTCTAGATACCCATCTAAGATGGGACCAACAAGTATTACATCTTGTAAAAAAACTACGTTGCATTCTGTACAACTTTAGAAAAATAATCAGCATACTCGATCACAAACAAAAAATAATTTTGTACAAAAGTTTGGTAGAATTTCACTTGAACTATGGCATAATTGGGTGGGGAGGAGTCTCTAAAACACATCTACATTCACTTGAAGTCATTCAAAGACGTTTCTTAAGATGTATTCTGCAAAAAGGATACAACTATCCTAGCAACCTCGTCTACTCGGAAACTGAAATATTTGACCCAAGGCAACTATTCTTCATAACTATAGCACCCGCCACAAAAAACGTATCGTAATACCAGTCATGCACAAGTCAGTCGGTCAAAGGAACCATTGTTACTTGGGCCCTAAACTTTTCAGCTGTCTACCTGAAACACTGAAATGCGAGCCAAACCCTAGAAAATTTAAAAACAAACTTAAACTTTTCGTTCAGCATACTTCCCGTGCAGAAATACATGAGAGAATTGAAAACTAAATGCAAGACTTGACTCTTTCTCATATACGATTGTCAAACACTTATATATATATATATATATATATATATATATATATATATATATATATGTATGTATGTGTGTATATATGTGTATATATATGTGTATATATATGTGTATATATATATGTGTATATATATGTGTATATATATGTATATATATATATCATTTTATAGGTTTATTATCACTATTCGTTTTACTTCAAAATATTTTAATACCTTAGTTTTATCTTGTGACAGTTATATACCCTGATTTTTACACCATTTTCTTGTTGTCTGTATTACCAATCTTATATATCATTTTATAGATTTATTATCACTGTTGGTTTTACTTCAAAATCTTTTAATACCTTAGTTTTATCTTGTGACAGTTATATACCCTGATTTTTACACCATTTTCTTGTTGTCTGTATTACCAATCTTTTAATATTGTATACCTTCCATAGTTAATTATTTATATCTTCAAATGAATGTTCATTATTGCACAATCTTACTATATTGTTGAACTACTGTATTCTTACACACAAGCAGGCATACCCTGCTTCGTAAGTATTTTCTTAAATTTATTCACCATTCGCCATTCCAAGAATGCAATTACACTGTGAAATTATAAATTATAAACTTGAGTGAATAAATTATGATTATGATTATGATGATTATGATAGTAATCCTTTATTACATTAGCAGTAATTTAGCGATGAGTTATAAAAATGCATAAAGACTTTATGTGTTTGCAGAATAAGTTCTCAAAAATCATTGTAGATCTCACAGTGGTTCGATTCCTGTGTATTTATAGTTGAACTGGGAAACAAGTTACGTTGATTGAAAATGTTGCGATAATTTGCACCAACTCAATTGTTGAAAAAGCACGAAATGTTTATCTAGAAAAGTATTCCATACCTCCAAATTCTTTCAAGAAATATGGAACGTGAAACTGATATTCTCGTATTTTCTTTTGGCAGATTAAGAATCATCTAGCTTTATTTCGAAACAATCAAACGTCGTTTCGAATATTAAAGCATTTTCAACAGGATGTAGAACTCTTAAAATTGTGTGATTTTATAAAAAATCACATAAACATTGCAAATACCGAAGCTACAAAACTTGCCCATGCAATTGTTTCTATTACAGTTTTGGTATATACCAATGCACACGTAAAAGTTGAATAAGTCACGAACAATTTTCTCTCACGTTATTCACTGAACATATGTTCGTCGTTCAGTATGAGGATTTTCCGCTACCCAACATGTATATCAAAATTATTTACTCCATTTGGTGTAGATGTTGCTTGTCTATTGGAAATTCAAATCAACTTGACAACATTGGGAAATGTACACACAAGTATAGTTCTATTTTTACCCTTAGGGTGGGTAAGTCCCATTTCCATTGGTCAATGGTCGTCTGTCTCTCCCTTTAGGTGTCAAATAAATGATTCCAAACCTGCACCCAGAAGTAGTATGTCTTATTTTGGAAACCCAATAGCCAAAATGAGTTTTATATTGTTAATTTAGAAGCCACACTGACAAAATGCAGTTCTTGCAGGGCGATTCAGCAGATTGTAACGTTTGTACCCTTTGATAATAGTATGGATTGAATTGTTTCTATCTTATCGGCTTCCATATTTTACTGTGGGTCACTCCAACCTGACTTGCCATGAACCTAGTGCTCGTTGTTGGATTGTTCTCGATGACTTATAAAATTTATTTCCAAATTTCAACCATTACAGGTGGTACAGGGCCTTTCCTTCTTGATAGAGCATGTATCACAACAAATTTGAACTTTCACGTGTTGGATGATATCTAAACGGAAATCTTTCGGGGTGTACATAAAATGCCGCGGCTGTAATACCCGTAACTTAAAAGTATATCTACAAGTTCCCTGAATTCGTTAACTTATGTTATTGATTGGAAATATACATAACTTGAAACTACATTGCATTGGGTACTTATAACACATCTTTTTCTGATCGGCTGCTGATTGAAATCTTCTCATTCAGTGAGAAATCTGAAAACTACTGTATTATGTAAGGTCAAACGTGAAAAAATGCAATATCTTATATCTTTAAACAAGCAATTCTTGTATGAATATATGTATGTATGTATAAATATATATTTCGGCTATCACGGAAACGGCTCTAACGATTTGGATAGGGTTTTGCTTTTCAAGTTTATCTATATAGGCGTCTCTCCTGAAAAAACACGATTTAACACGAAAAAAAAAAAATATTACCGAATCGATATGTATAGCGCCATCTCGTTAATTTTTGAGGTACATGCGTTGTTGCTATTGATGTTGGCCTACTGGTACCTCTAAACTTTGTGAGATGGCGCTATATGACATTATCCGAATTCAATTTTAGATATGTTTTTCTTTGGTTAGTCCAAGGAACTCATACGGTTTATTTAAAATGTGTATCTATAGCCAACCTGTGCACTAGGTGAGATTGCAAAATATTCATATGTAATAAGTATGTGATTCGTATCTATAACCCACATTTTTGACAGAACCGTATTTGAAATTATTATTTTGCAACTTAAAGGTAATATCATATTTTTACTAGTTCTATATCATGTTGAAAACTCCCAGTAGAATATGTTTTATACATAAAACAATACAAAACAATAAAACATGAAGATATAGGAAATGAGTAAATGAGTAAAGCAAATAATAACGTTTTTGGCCTATTCTGCCTTTCTTGATGTCATTAAAGCCACACCACCAGTTATGGCATACTGCAGAAGAAATTTGTATACAGTTATTACAAATTTGCGTGCCAAACCAATTTTTTTTACAGTTTCTGTTTTCCAGGAAAAGGGCGTTCAAGCTGCACCACAACCTCTGTATTTTTGAAAAAATGCAATATATACTGATCGGACGGGAGCCAGAACATTTATTACAGATCATTGATGTACAGAAAATTCCAAAGTGCTGATCCCCAAGGGGTTAAACACCCCCAAACAGCTCAATATTCCTATTACATATATGTGTCACGACGTAGATTTGGTGGCGGAATTTTCTACGGATCAGTACAAATATTTGTTAGTTGCCGATTTTTAAAAACAAGAAATAGTTTTCTGAAAATTGAAAAATTTATGATGAAAATAAAATTGGAAGATAATGACTGAAGTTCATCTTTCAGTAGTACATGATTCCACATCTGATTTTATAAGAACCCTGTCCATATTTTGAAACAAATCAGTATTGAGAACTTGTACGCTCTTCCTTTTTTCACGAGTTTTTGTATCATATACAGTACGTCTTGTGGTTTACGCTTTTACTTTGAGAGAAGAGTATTAGTTTCCTTGAGGTGGAAATGCTGCAAACGGATTTTTGCTCTAGGAATTCTTAGTATTTATTTTCACTCTCTTAGTAGAATCTCAAACATGAAAAAATCCGCTCCTAAATGTACAGTGCTTCTCAAAAGTACCCTCCTCCCCTCTTATTTTTGGAACGATTATACATAAACAAGTCAAATTTGGAAACTGAATATTAAAGGTTGCAAACTTCCCTACTAGTGATGATAGATGACGAAATCGTCAAAGATGACGTCACAAGGCCATTGTGACCAATAATTTTAAATGGAACCCTACGGCAAGCGACATTTCTTTTAAAAGGTATCGAAAAAACCTATTCAATGATACTAATTTTGTTCGTGTTTATGGCAGTTTTAATGGCTCATTAGTAAACATCAAAATTTAAATTCCATTCAGTATGATATCAATTACAGATTTAAGAATCAGTATCTACTTAAAAAAATTGCTCGAAGTGACCTCCATTTACTTCCTGACAGTGGAATATCCTATTTTTAAACTCTTCTCGTACTTTTGCAAATGTGTCTGTGGAAACAGCCTCACATTCTGCAACAATACGTTGTTTTTAAACCTCAATATTGTCAGGTTCAGTTGCGTAAACCTTCGATTTAAGGTACTCCCACAGATAAAAATCCAGAAGTGTGAGGTCCAGTGATCGAGCTGGCCATTCCGTTGAACCTCGTCGTCCAATCCATCTACCACGATACTCCTCATCCAAATACCGTCTTACTGAACCGTAATAGTGTGGAGGAGCACTATACTGTTGGCATGTTATTTCCAAACTGCCGAATTCATCTGGATTATCTTCCAAAATTTCAAGGATTAACGGTTCTATTGCGTATTGCAACAGCTCCAGATAAACCTCACCAGTAAAATAAGTATTTAAAAAAGAGGCCCAATGATGTGGTTTCCCAGGATACCTGCCCAAACATTCACCTTCTGGGGAAATTGGGTATGTGTTTCAGGAAACAGGTGAGGATTTGCGTCACTCCAATACCTCACATTCTGTGTATTTACATTTCCATTTAGATAAAAGTACTTTCGTCACTAAAACAAATTGTTTTGACATAGTTTCCATATTTTCACAAAATTCTAGTCTTCAGTCTGGGTCGTCGTACTGTACTTCGACTGACTTCACAGGTAGATGCAACGTGAGTTGTTGAAGAAGTAGGATTAACTATTACTTCTGCCAGTATATCAATTTTTTTCTCATCAGAAATTTGTGGTCTGCCAGATCGTTTCGCATCATTAATACTACCCGTTGTTTCAAACTTACGAAGAAGCTCCCTTAAATAAGTCCTCGAAACGGGGTGATCGGGAAACTTCTCATTAAAAATGCGTTCTGCTGCATGAATATTTTGTCCAGTTTCGCCAAGAATTAGGATCGCTGCTTCTTTATCACCTGAAGCACGTACCATTTCGCTTCTTGAAGCACTTAAACGTTCGGCTCACAACAGTTTAACAAATTATTAAAATGTACAAAAATATTAAAAGTACCAAAAGCTACTAAAACAGTTAAACGTTCGATCAACAATACACAAATTTTTAAATGTACAGAAACTTGGACAATTACAAAAACGTCGAATTAGGGAGACTAACAAAAACGTCAGCTTATTTGACAACTATCCAGAGGCGGAGCCTGAATTTGGAATTTTAGTTTAACTGATTTAATTCATCACAGCTTTGCGTTTTTTAAATGCGAGTTGCCAAAACTGCCATAAACACAAACAAAATTAGTATAATCGAATAGGTTTGGTTTCGATACCTTTGGACGCTTGCCGTAGGGTTCCATTTGAAATTATTGGTCACAATGGCCTTGTGACGTCATCTTTGACGATTTCGTCATCTATCATCACTAGTAGGGAAGTTTACAACCTTTAATATTCAGTTTCCAAATTTCACTTGTTTATATATAATCGTTCCAAAAATAAGAGGGGTAGAGGGGACTTTTGAGAAGCACTGTATGCCTAGTGGAATCTGGCCATCAATCATAAGACATCATTCCTTACCTGGCGACATTTGGTGGGCCGGCATTGGAAGAACATGCTGAGGAGGACCCATGTGTTGCTGACCATGCACCACGGGATGGTTGTGCTGAATACCAGGTCCTGGTGGTGGTTGCATATTGGACAGAGCATCAAGAGGAGTGTACGATTTAGAAGGCACTGAGTCGCTATTACTCTGAAATATACACACATTTCTTATATAACTAGAGAAGAATAGAAATTCAGTACACATTTCAATGTGGCATTCCGGAAAATCATGTTTACCATTAAAAAAAATTGAGGAGATTGGTGGAGAGTTCCAAAATCAGTTGGTTGGGATGAGAATCAATAAAATATCATTGTTTTCTCGACAACGTTCTGAATTTAATTGAAATCATCGTTAGGGCTATGAGATAAAATAGACGTGTACTTCGTTTGTACTTGCCACGGTGTATCATACATTGACATAAATTGTTTTATTGAAATATTGGAAGATGATCTCACTAAAATAGTGATATGAAGTTAACAATACCAAAATCATAAAATAAAATTCGGACATAATACATACAACAGGAAATCAGTTGAAAAGCTATCTAACAAACTTATGTCCATATAACATGAATGAATTTTTCATTGGAAAGCAGTGATTTTCTTTTTTGTCTTTTCTTTTATTTTAAACAGATTTGACAATATTTTATTTGTCTTTTTATATATGTATTAGTAATTAGTAATTTTACTCGCCTATATACACTTCTACACTGCCTTTTTCTTATACAATGTATATGTCCAAAAAAAATAAAAAACTTGAAAAAAAAAAAGTATGGGACAACAAGTGGTTGATTTAAAAAACTCAAGTAAAAGTATACTGTAATCAAAATCGAAGACCGCATATTAATACTTAGTAAAAGTTTTTTTGTATTATCAAAAATGGAGGCGGTTAAAAAAGGCAAAAACGATTCGGAGATTGGTGTTGAAAAAGTGTTCGATCAATCCCTCTATGACTCTTCTGTTGTTGGCACTGTCTTGTTTGAATATGTGAACAATTTCACTGAGGAGCCTTTCTGACAGATGGAATTGTAAATCGAGAATCGCATGATTGTCATTGATCAATATTGTGACCGATTTCCCTAACATGTCCAACTAGAGCAGTGGGATTGATGGTATTCATTTTTCTTGAATGTCTTTCGTGTTCTGATATCAGTTTTTTTAATTATGTACTGACTGGCCTATACCGAGTGTCCACGGAAGGTGGCTCGCCCCTATAACATTTTTGTTTTCGGAGATAATGTAATGACATTTGAAGGATCTGTTTAATGCATAAAACTGCATTTTTTGACAGGTAACTCAAGTTCAAGCAAATTCCTGATTCACCGGGAGTGACATAAACTTTAGATTTTTAAATGGGACACCTGGTATATTTTCAGTTTTTTTGTCTCCATATGACATTTAGAATACAACCATGTATCATTTGTTACTGTTTGTGACCGTTTTCTTATTTTTTTTTCGAAATAAATTTTTATCCTAGAGGGCTATGGATACGTTCAAATAACTAATTTCAGTCCTAAAATGTTTGTAAAAATACAACTTTACTGTTTTCGATCAAAATGTTTCAGCTATGTGACGTTTGATTTTGAAATTTTTATTACTATTTTTTTTCAAATGGCAACATGGTGGCTCGTCGGGTTAGAAAAAACAGCACATTATTATGATTAATTTGATACCGCACTCTATTAGGTTGTAAGAAAACTTTCGATAAAAAACTGAAAATATAACGTTACAACTTTCGTTAAATGAAGAATCTTATTGAGATTAAACTGAGATTAAAAATCATTGAGTAGCCTGTGACCAACACAACTGAAACAAAATCATTAAATTGTTGCGGTAAAAATTGACGTGTCGACATATTATTTTACATCTCTTCTACAAAGTCAATTAGGTAGTTATTGTGTACCTCATTGTTTGAAAATCATGGAAAATAATAATATTTATACAAGAACAGAAAAAGTTGATATGTTATTAGTTTTTGGAGAGTGTAGGCAAAATTCAACCGATGCTGCACGTCTCTACGCACAGAGATATCCTGATCGGCGTCACTCGACCCGGTACTATTTTCCAAAACTGGTTCAAAAAATGCGAAATGAGCCTGATAATGACGGGAACGATTCGTTTGGTGTGAGTGAAGAAAAAGAAATAGATGTTCTGGCATACGTTCAAGTAAATATTAATACGTCACTCAGGGAGATCGCAAGAGAATGTGACATTTCGAAGTTTCTGCAGCTGACATTTTGAAGAAACATAAATAGTTTCCTCACGCAGGAAATTCAGCATTTCTTGGACGAAGTTCCATTAATAAATCGAGTTGGATTATTTTATCAACAACATGGTGCTCCACTACACAAACTGAGGGCAGTAACGGAATATCCGCATGAAACATACAACGAAAACTGGATTGGAAAATCAGTGTGAAAGCAGCCACGAGTTCCAGCCACGAATTTGCGGTGCTTATGTGGATGTGGGTCCGTCCGCCAGTGGTCGTCTACTGATGGTCAGAATTCGTGGCCAGTCATGAAATAAATTATATCGTTTCTGTTAAGAATGCGAGAATGTTTTTTGTAATAAATGTATGCTACGCGGAATCCTTGACCAGATGTATATGTCACCCGATTTTGTCAGGCTTAAATTAACCCTCCACTACCCCTATAATGAATTTCTTTGAAATTATTCAATTTCCATAAAAAACGCGTGGATCAGGATTTTTTTTTCATAAATATATGCTAACAAGAATGCTTAACAAGATGTATATGTCACTCGATTTTGTCGGGCAAAAATTAACCCTCTACTACCCCTATCACGAATTTCTTTGAAATTATTCTATTTCCATAAAAAAAACGCGTGGATGGGTATTTTTTTTCATAAGGATGGGGATTTTTTTTTCATATATGTATGCTACCAAGAATGCTTAGCAAGATGTAGGTATATGTCACTCGATTTTGTCGGGCAAAAATTAACCCTCTACTACCCCTATCACGAATTACTTTGAAATTATTCTATTTGCATAAGAAAAACGCGTGGATGGGTATTTTTTTTTCATAAGGATGGGGTTTTTTTTTCATAAATATATGCTACCAAGAATGCTCGACAAGATATATATGTCACTCGATTTTGTCGGGCAATGAGATGACGGATTTCATGAATGACTGAAAAGCTTGCCGATAATATAAAATAGGTATACTTGAGGAACTACCCTTTTCGTAGAAATGCGCCGCCTATGGCTTTTGAGAGTGGACTGGGAGCAAAACTGGCGGGGTAAGGAGTGACTTTTTTTCCAAAGAAATTCGTGATAGGGGTAGTAGAGGGTCAATTTTTGCCCGTCAAAATCGTAATTGTATATATATGATATAAACATCCTTTTAAGCATTCTTGGTAGCATATATTTATGAAAAAAAAATCCTGATCCACGCGTTTTTTATGGAAATTGAATAATTCCAAAGAAATTCATGATAGGGGTAGTGGAGGGTTAATTTTAGCCTGACAAAATCGGGTGACATATACATCTTGTCAAGGATTCCGCGTAGCATACATTTATTAAAAAAAACATTCTCGCATTCTTAACAGAAACGATATAATTTATTTCATGGCTGTCCACGAATTCTGACCATCAGTAGACGACCACTGGCGGACGGACCCACATCCACATGAGCACCGCAAATTCGTGGCTGGAACTCGTGGCTGCTTTCACACTGATGATTGGAAATATGGGTACAGTTAGGTGGCCGGCGAGGTAAAATAGGGTTGTTTTCGATTTATACCTTCATTTGGTCCTTTTCAAAAAACTTTTCAGGTCACCCGACCTTACGCCTCTAGATTTTTTTTATGGGGATATATACGAGGTTTATGATGTACCTCCTGCCACACGACATGAATTAGAGGACAAAGTAAGGGCAGCTATTCATAGAATTACACCAAGACAGTTGAGAAACGTTGTAAGAGCAACAATAAAAAAAGTTCGCCTTTGTCAGCAACAAGATGGAGGTCACTTTGAACATCTGGAACCCTAAAGATATGTTAATAGGTAGTTTCAATATAATTATTTCATTTTCAACAGGTGCTTCATTTTAAAAAAGTTCTATCGTTATGGTATTTTCATTTTTTACCGATAGTTTTCTTACAACCCAATAGAGTGCGGTATCAAATTAATCGTAATACAATGCTCTTTAAAAATTGACGTGTCTTCTACAAAGTCAATTAGGTAGTTATTGTATACCTCATTGTTTGAAAATCATGGAAAATAACAATATTTATACAAGAACTGAAAAAGTTGATATGTTATTAGTTTTTGGAGAGTGTAGGCAAAATTCAACAGATGCTGCACGTCTATACGCACAGAGATATCCTGATCGGCGTCACCCGACCCGGCACTATTTTCCAAAACTGGTTCAAAAAATGCGAAATGAGCCTGATAATGATGGGAACGATTCGTTTGTTGTGAGTGAAGAAAAAGAAATAGATGTTCTGGCATACGTTCAAGTAAATATTAATACGTCACTCAGGGAGATCGCAAGAGAATGTGACATTTCGAAGTGTTCTGCAGCTAACATTTTGAAGAAACATAAATATCATTCATTTAAATATCAACTACACCAGCACCTGTACCAAAACGATAATGCAAGGAGACTTGAGTATTGCAAATGGTTCTTTGGAAAATATTTGGAGGATGACACATTTCCATATAAAATTCTGTATACTGACGAAAGCCGTTTCACTAATTTGGGACATTTCAACAGAAATAATAAGCGATATTGGTCCGATGAAAATGATGGAGGAAGGAAATTTCCAAGAACGGTTTGGTTTCAATTGTTGGGTTGGGATTTTAGGGGACATAATTTTGGGCCCTATAATTTTTGACGGTGTCCTGACAGGGGCTAGATATCTAAGTTTCCTCACGTAGGAAATTGGGCATTTCTTGGACGAAGTCCATTAATAAATCGAGTTGGATTATTTCATCAACAAGATGGTGCTTCACCACACAACCTGAGGGCAGTTTCGGAATATCTGCATGAAACATACAACGAAAACTGGATTGGAAATATAGGTTCAGTTAGGTGGCCACCGAGGTAAAATAGGGTTGTTTTCAATTTATACCTTCATTTATTCCTTTTTAAAAAACTTTTCAGGTCGCCCGACCTTACGCCTCTAGATTTTTTTTATGGTGATCTATTAAAAACGAGGTTTATGATGTACTTCCTGCCACGCGACATGAATTAGAGGACAAAGCGAGGGCAGCTATTCATTGAATTACACCAAGACAGTTGAGAAACTTTGTAAGAGCAACAATAAGGAAAGTTCGCCTTTGTCAGCAACAAGATGGAGGTCACTTTGAAGATGGAGGTCACTGGAACCCTAAAGATATGTAAATAGGTAGTTTCAATATAATTATTTCATTTTCAACAGGTGCTTCATTTTAGAACATTTCTAACGTTATGGTATTTTCAGTTTTTTATCGAAAGTTTTCTTATTTCTTACAACCTAATAGAGTGCGGTATCAAATTAATCGTAATAAAATAATCTTTTTTTCTAACCCGACGAGCCATCATGATGCCATTTAAAAAAAAATAGTAATACAATTTCAAAAATCAAACGTCACATAGTTGAAACATTTTGATCGAAAACAGTAAAGTTGTATTTTTACAAACATTTTAGGACTGAAATTAGTTATTTGAACCCTCTAGAATAAAAAATTATTTCGAAAAAAAAAACGGTTACAACAGTTACAAATGATACATGGTTGTATTCTAAATGTCATATGGAGACAAAAAAACTGAAAATATACCAGGCGTCCCATTTAAAAATCGAAAGTTTATGTCATTTCCGGTGAATCAGGAATTTGCATGACGTTGAGTTACTTGTCAAAAAATGCAGTTTTATGCATTAAACAGATCCTCCAAATTTAATTCCATTATCTCCGAAAACAAAAAAGTTATAGGGGCGAGCCACCTCCCGTGGACACCCGGTATAGCATTTCGTGTAATTCGTTTTATGATTTGCAAAAACTTCTGTAGATTGTTGTTCTTTTAGGACTAGTGCTAGTTTTTCTTTGATATGATATTGATCCCCAGCACAACCAATTTGAAAGAATTATTAATTGATCATCAACCTCGACAGATATTAAGTAAACGGTTGTTGAATGACTTTTTTATCCAACGTCAATACAACCGAACAATGAATTTTTCCAATCTTTAATTGAACATAATTATGTTGGCAACAGTGTACAATCGCACCACTATTTCAGTCTCATTTCAATTTTGTCTGCCAGATGTCATGTCAACTGTCTGTCAGATGTCATGTCAACTACCTGTCAGAAGTGCCTAACCTGTACTTGAAATTTCTGCCCACGTGGGGACAAGATAGTCACAACAGAAATTGTAATAATTCTAATTTTAATGCTTAACAAGTTATGTTAAACTGTAGTGTATATTCGTTCATCCTTCATAAAGTGTTAACCATTATACTTTATACTATTATAATCATTCTCACCAAAGATGTAAGTCATATTCAACCTATATTTTTATAAAAAAACTAATTGTAATCTCAACAACTTTGTAGTTTCCCTGATGATGGAAATAATCATTAAAATTTCCGAAAGCTTGGACAACCTTTAAAGAATTCTCTTTTATTTGCTGCATAACCCCACTATTTACTGGTTCCATCCCTAACTAGTCAGCAACGACTACCCCTTCTTCAAATCAACAGGCAATGGGTTCTACAAAACCATCCTAACATCCTTTGGTGACACAGCAGCGGAGGAATTGAAACGGGGGTCAAAAACAAACGGATTTTCTACACCCCGCCAATATCGATTATTAATTTTTTTTATGAAATATAGTTTTTCTGTGTTCATACGGTTTGTCAAGGGAAGAAATGAAGTCAGCAACGACTACCCGTTCTCTAAATCAACAGGCATGGGGTTCTACCAAACCATCCTAACAGGAAGGAATTGAAACGATGGTCAAAAATCAAAATGAAATTAGCAAAGGAAGTCAACAGAAGAAGTTTCGTACTAAATGGAGAACACATCACATTCTACCACCACACATCACAGCTTCCACTAGACCAATTGAAAACTTACTCCTAAGACAAAAAGCACCCACAATTATCAAACAATAAATCTACAGGTTAGGAATAAAACTTCTAAATATTGAAATATCTGTAAATCTCAATTAAATTTCAAAATTGAATACTTCCCTAATGTCACTAGGCAGGAATATAATTTCACTCACGAATGAAGTAAAATGTCGAAACGTTCTTATAACAATTTTTTTCTCAGAGTAAAATTAAAAAATACAAATAAATTAAATAACTTAAAAAAATTAAATTCTCAATTAAAATTGAAAAATATCTCCAATACAATAATTCCTGAAGAGGTTTCTTAATTTCTGGCTCTCTGCCCAAAATTTAGCATCGAACCAATACACAGTGGTCTCCATGACGAAAAAAACGGAAAGAATTGTTTTTTTTTGCTTAATCGCCTATTTGGCTGTCAAAAACGAGGGGTTAACAACTTCTTTCAGTAGGTATACGTCTCATAATTTTCAGTAATTCAGTTCACCCATTATCAATACAAGTATCTCTTCAGTACTTCATTGAAAAATTTTCAGTACAAAAATCAGTACTTCAATCTGCATTAAATATTTTTATTACCCCTTTCAGTACCCAATTTACTTTTTCAGTACCCCATCCATTACTTCAGTATTTGGTTCAGTACTCCGCAGTACCATCTCCAGTCATTTCAGTGTTGCCGCCTCTATTTCGGTTACGCTCGATAAAATTAGTTTTTTGAGTTTCGACCCGAAGATAACACATTACAAATTACGACCTCGATTACGACACTATTGCCTGGTATCTGGTATTATTTCGCGATTGTTTAGTTTAGTGCGATTTTAAGTGTGAAAAATCGGAAAAATGTCAAGATCAACGGCAATCAAATGATAAAGGTAAGTTGAATTGGTGCCGTTTGTATTTATTTTCTTTACTCACTTGGGAGGAAGCCGACTTGAGTTTAACATTTTTGCTAGGAATTTGGTGTTTTCAGTTTTTTTTTTACCCGACTACGGCAGAGCCAAAAGGAAGGGTTATGTTTTTAGCAGTCTATGTATATACAGTGCTTCTCAAAAGTCCCCTTCCCCCCCCTCTTATTTTTGGAACGATTATACATAAACAAGTGAAATTTGGAAACTGAATATTGAAACTTCCCTACTAGTTTCGAAATCGTGACAAGGCCATTGTGACCAATAATTTTAAATGGAACCCTACGGCAAGCGACACCTCTTTTAAAAGGTATCGAAAAAACCTATTCAATGATACTAATTTTGTTTGTGTTTATAGCAGTTTTAATGGCTCATTAGTAAACATTAAAATATGATATTAATTACAGATTCAGTATCTACTTAAAGAAATTGCTCGAAGTGACTTCCATTTACTTCCTGACAGTGAAATATCCTATTTTTAAACTCTTCTCGTACTTTTGCAAATGTGTCTGCGGAAACAGCCTCACATTCTGCAACAATGCGTTGTTTTAAAACGTCAATATTGTCAGGTTCAGTGGAGTAAACCTTCGATTTAAGGTACCCCCCCCCCCCAGAAAAAAATCCAAAGGTGTGAGGTCCGGTGATCGAGCTGGCCATTCCGTTGAACCTCGTCGTCCAATCCATCTACCACGATACTCCTCATCCAAATACCGTCTTACTGCACCGTAATAGTGTGGAGGAGCACCATCCTGTTGGAATGTTATTTCCAAATTGCCGAATTCATCTGGATTACCTTCCAAAATTTCAAGGATTACCGGTTCTATTGCTTTTTGCAACAGCTCCAGATAAACCTCACCAGTTAAATTAGTATTTAAAAAAAAAGGCCCAACGATGTGGTTTCCCAGGATACCTGCCCAAACATTCACCTTCTGGGGAAATTGGGTATGTGTTTCACGAAACAGGTGAGGATTTGCGTCACTCCAATACCTCACATTCTGTGTATTTACATTTCCATTTAGATAGGAAGTACTTTCGTCACTAAAACAAATTGTTTTGACATAGTCTGGCTGTTGGTTAATTTTAGTTTCCATATTTTCACAAAATTCTAGTCTTCGGTCTGGGCCGTCGTCGGAGAGTTCATGAACCATTTTCAATTTGTATGGATGAAATTTGTTTTTTTTCAACACCCTATGTACTGTACTTCGACTGACTTCACAGGTAGATGCAACGTGAGTTGTTGAAGAAGTAGGATTAACTATTACTTCTGCCAGTATATCAATTTTTTTCTCATCAGAAATTTGTGGTCAGCCAGATCGTTTCGCATCATTAATACTACCCGTTGTTTCAAACTTACGAAGAAGCTCCCTCAAATGAGTCCTCGAAACGGGGCGATCGGGAAACCTCTTATTAAAAATGCGTTCTGCTGCATGAATATTTTGTCCAGTTTCACCAAGAATTAGGATCGCTGCTACTTTTATCACCTGAAGCACGTACCATTTCGCTTCTTGAAGCACTTAAACGTTCGGCTCACAACAGTTTAACAAATTATTAAAATTTAGAAAAATATTAAAAGTACCAAAAGCTGCTAAAACAGTTAAACGTTCGATCAACAATACACAAATTATTAAATGTACAAAAACTTGGACAATTACAAAAACGTCGAATTAGGGAGACTAACAAAAACGTTAGCTCATTTGACAACTATCAAGAGGCGGAGCTTGAATTTGGAATTTTGGTATTAACTGATTCAATTCATCACAGCTTTGCGTTTTTTAAAAGCGAGTTGCCAAAACTGCCATAAACACAAACAAAATTGGTATCATTGAATAGGTTTTTTCGATACCTTTTAAAAGAGGTATCGCTTGCCGAAGGGTTCCATTTAAAATTATTGGTCACAATGGCCTTGTGACGTCATCTTTGACGATTTCGTCATCTATCTATCATCACTAGTAGGGAAGTTTACAACCTTTAATATTCAGTTTCCAAATTTCACTTGCTTATGTCTAAACGTTCCAAAAATAAGAGGGGGGGAGGGGGGAAGGGGACTTTCGAGAAGCACTGTATGTTTGAATTTACGCAAGTTCCACCGTAGCGTCTAAACTACCCATCCGATTTTGATGAATGAGGTGTCAATTGATAAGTGATTATGGTTCGGGTGACATATGCTACATTTTATACGAACAAAATCAATATGACGGATGATAAATCCAATAAACATAAATATAGTAAAATATCAAATAAAAATAAAATAAATAAATACCAAGCGACAATAAAACAATTTTATACTGAATTTCTGCGTTTATGAATACTACTAGCGCTATCTATCAGCAGTTCTGAATATCAATCGTGTTAAAAGAACAGAATAACCACGCCACCTGTTTCGTGTTTCTTTTACATAGACATTAATTTTATTAATAATAAAAATGATCCTTCCCGAATTGTACATTTATTCTAGTCGGTATACTGAACCATTGTTTTATCATGAATGTCCTGGTCTAGATTGTTTAATTATTAAGTATCTATTAATCACTCTATTATATCGCTCTTCTTTTTGTTTTGTCTCATCAAAGGTTAAAACGGTAAAGTTTAAAATGTAAGAGAAAGTGTGAATTTACGTAAGTTCCACCGTAGCGTCTAAAGTACCCATCCGATTTTGATGAATGAGGTAGGTGTCAATTGATAAGTTATTATGGTCCGGGTGACATAGGCTACATTTTATACGAACAAAATCAATATGACGGATGTTAAATCCAATGAATATAAATATAGTGAAATATTAAATAAAAATAAAATAAATAAATACCATAGGCCACATTTTATACGAACAAAATCAATATGACGGATGTTAAATACAATAAATATAAATATAGTAGAATATTAAATAAAAATAAAATAAATAAATACCAAGCGACAATAAAACAATTTTAAACTGAATTTCAGCGTTTATGAATACTACTAGCGCTATCTATCAGCAGTTCTAAATATCAATCGTGTTAAAAGAACAGAATTACCACCCCACCTGTTTCATGTTTCTTTTACATAGACATTATTTTAATTAATAATAAAAATGATCCTTCTCGAATTGCACATTTATCTAGTCGGTATACTGAACAATTGTTTTATCATGAATGTCCTAGTCTAGATTGTTTCATTAATAAGTATCTATTACTCACGCTATTATATCGTTCTTCTTTTTGTTTTGTCTCATCAAAGGTTGAAACGAAAAAGTTTAAAATGGAAGAGAAAGTTTAAAAAACTGTGACCCGACTACGGAAAAAATAACTATAATTAAAGGAAAAAAGTTCCGAAACGTTTAACCCAACTAGGGTTGAATAAAATGAACTTAAAAGTAAGAAACAAGTTAGGTGCTGATTGCAAGTCTTCTGATATGTTAGATATTCCTGTTTATTTAGTTCTATTGAAGTGTTCTGGCAGTTTCACATTAATAACGTTTTAATTCAATCAAATGCCGTCAATCAAGGATAAAAAATACGCACGGCAAACGGCATTTGAATTGAATTGAATCGTTATTAATGTGAAACTGCCAGAGGACTTCAATAGAACTAAATAAACAGGAGTATCCAACTTATCAGAAGACTTCAGTTTTATGTGGCGTGCTGCCTAGACCATATCTGGATCGCTCCACCAAGAACAATAATTTTAAACAATTAGTGCAGAACAAAAAGCAGAAGCCAACCTCAACGTGAGTTCAATCCATTTATTAATTGATATAACATATTTTACGAGATGAGTACTAGAAGTAAACAAGAAATTAATAACATAATAAAAGAATCGATAGCCGAATTCTTCCAAGATAATGATTCTATTACTCAGCTGACAAAAACGCTAACAGAGAGTCTTGAACAAGAACTGTGTAATCTCCAAGCTGATAAAATATCCATACTCGAACAAAAAATAAACACTATGTAACAAAACAAAAAAAGCAATAACATTTGCATATACGGTATGTCCGAAAATGAAGAAGGAAACGCCAAATCCAGTATTATCGGAATCTTGAAGAATAATGCCAACCTTGCTCTGAAAAATGAAGAAATAGTCAGCTGCTACAGAGTGGGTAAACAATCTAACCCGCACTCGAGACCAAAGCGACTGATTCTCAAAGTTTCCAGTAGAGATGTGAAAGTGAATATTTTTAAAAGCGCCAAAAAGCTGAAGAGTCTTAAAATATACTTTCACGGAAGATTTGCCATTATACAGAAGACGGCGAAATCAGCCCTTGAAGGGAGAATTGTCACCAGTGTGAAAACAGAAACGGTCGTCGCGCTAGAAACGAAATATTAGTATATGCGCAAGGGTGTCATATGTTATTCCTTCAAAATCTTCCGAAATGAAATAGCAATTGGAATTTTCTACAGTGATGATGATGAATGAAAGTTTACACACAAAAATGATAAAAATATGATAATGGTTTTTCTAATAAATCATAAGATCATATTTATCCGTGGCTGTGACAACATACAAGATGGGATAAAAATGGCGTTTCAAGTATATTCAGAACGAGCTGAGAAAGCATACCTACCCCATTTCGATTTTAGATCAATATCAC
Organism: Gonioctena quinquepunctata; assembly: GCA_018342105.1. NCBI lineage: Eukaryota > Metazoa > Arthropoda > Insecta > Coleoptera > Chrysomelidae > Gonioctena > Gonioctena quinquepunctata. Next base: position 20,776 of record JAFIRS010000842.1, on the reverse strand, counting down.
CTGAATACCCCGTATTCAAAAAATCTCCAGAACAGAGTTAATTCATCGTTTCTGGAAATTTTTGCTCTATATTCGAAACGAGCCGAGAAAGCATGCCTACCCTATTTCAGATTTTTTTGAATTCAGGGGTAGTTTCCATGGTGAGAATTGAGATACAAAATCTGAAATGGGGTGGGCATGCTTTCTCAGCTTGTTTTGAATATAGAGTGAAAAAGAAATTTCCAGAAACGATGAATCAACTCTGTTCTGGAGATTCTTTTGAATACGGGGGTAGTTCCAGGGTGAGTATTGAGATGCCCTATCTGAATCCATTATTAGTGATTGTATTATTGTTTGGGGTGGTACGTTTAAAACTACACTGTGGAATTTAGAGACGGTACAAAATACCCTACTAAAAATCTTATTGAAGAAAAATAAAAGATTTTCCACTAAGAATTTGTACGAAGAAGCAGATGTCTACAATGTGAAAAAAAAAAATATATATATATATATATATATATATATATATATATATATATATATATATATATATATATATATATATATATATATATATACAATGTCTCTTGTGGGTTATCAGTACACCATTAACTCTTAAAACTCACCCGCATAATACCCGTCTGAACACAAACCGGAATATTGATGTTCCCTTTGTTAGACTTCGTCACAATCAGAGATTTGTAACATATATCGGACCCAAACTATATAATCAATTAACTCCTGATTTAAAGAATATCACCATTATCAAAAAAATTAAACTGAAATAAAAAATATTTATGAAGAACATTTTTGACCGCTTAAATGATACACTAGAAAACATCTAATGGCCTCACATATTTACTCTCGACCATAAACTCGTCTTCATTTTCTATCTATCTATTTTTGAATTGTATCCATATCATGAAGCTTGCTTAGGTGGCATTTCCTTCTCTATAAATTTGTTTCTTTAGCTGCTATATTACATTCATAATTGATATTACACTTTTTTTTTAAATTACAGTTATTTTTTTCGTAGTCGGGTCACAGTTTTTTTGAACTTTCTCTTATATTAACCTTCCAATAACCAATTTCACCATTTTTTTCAAAGTACAGTAAGTATCTAATGATATTTTCAAGAACCCAGTATCTGTTTTGATGTTGAAAAGTATTTAGATTATATATGATTCCGGTACTTCAAGACCAATTTAAGTCTATCAGTATTTAGTCTTTCAGTACTAATTTCAGTCTTTCCGTATACGTTTCAGTCTATCAGTACCTCATTCAATCTTTCAGTACTTTATGAGTACCTCACTCAGTCTATCAGTACTTTTCAGTACCTTATTCAGCCTTTCAGTACTTTATCAGTACACGATATTTAAATGGTGTACAAAATTCTGCCAAGTTGTTACCCCCTCGGTCAAAAATCATGAAACAAATTTCTACCACAAGGGAGTAGTTAAAAAAACATTTTTGAGTCTTTTTTTTTCGCTGAATTGCTCTGAAGGCTAACGAGAATCATAAAAATTAAATTAAAAGGGGTGGTTGGACAAAATAAAACAGTTTCAAGCATTTTTTTGCGGAATTACTTTTAAGGCTGACTAGAATCATGGGAAAAATATTGTAAAAAATCTTGTCACAAAGGGGTGTTCTTAGAAAGGGTGGTTCGAAGAAAAAATCAAGTTCGCATTTTTTTTCGCGGAATTGCTTCTAAGACTGACAAAAATCATGGAAAAAATATTTGAAAAATCTTGTCACAAAAAAGTGATTTTTAGAAGGGGTGGTTCGGAAAAAAAATCAGATTTGAGCCTTTTTTTCGCGCGCGGAATTGCTTCTAAGGCCGGCGAGAATCTTGGGAAAAATATAAAATAACATGTCACAAAAGAGTGGTATTTAGAAGGAGTGGTTAAACAATAAAATCAGATCAAAGCTTTCTTTTTGAAGAACTGTTTTCAAAGATCACGAGAATGATAGGAAAATTTGTCTCAAAAGGGTTGGTTTCAGAAGGGATAACTCTGGTATTAGATCAAATGTTTTAAATTATGATTTTTTGAATGTTTAACTTCAATTAGCAAAATCAGTACCAAAAATCTTCTTTAAATATTGTTTATAATATAGACAGTCACATTCTAGCAAAAAAGTCGTTTTTTTTACAAAATAATGGGTGTTAATTCATTGTGGGTCAAACTATATTTGATGCGTTTTTGATACACTCTTGGAGAGGCTCACAATTAATTAATTATTAAAAAAAAGTGCAAGTATGCGCAAACAAATTTTTGATATGTTTTTATAGAGACTTCAGGCTATCCATTAGATATTTCTTCAGTGCGGGGAGGTGTGGGGCATTTTTTGTAAGTCTAACGAAAGTACGCACGTTCATTCTAATAATAGCACAGAAAATAACTATTGATAACTGAGTAAATAATGGACCAATTTACCTTATCAAACATGACTACAATACTACATACTTTGATTGACTTTTCACCTGAGTTTCACAGGAATTATTCACAAGATTTTCTTTCTGGGGCGAATCGAACTCGGAAGAAAAAGTACACGTATGACGCCGAGAAACGTACACGATTTGATGGTCGTCTTTGAGGGGATGAAGATCGCAAATGTTTCGCAATAGTTACCCGCAATTCTGAGAAAATGTTATCTGGTCTCTTTTTTACCCTATCACAAAGTAGGGAGCGTATACGAAAACTTTACCAAAATTCGAATTCGTTTCGCTTTTTCGTTATTTTGGACCCCTGTGATATAATAGGAAAGGACATTCCTATAAAAAATATTTTAACAGACGTAGATTACATCACGTCATACAGGGTGTTTCATAATTGAATGCTGATCCTAAAGGGCGATGATCCTTGGATGATTTTAGCTTTATTTCTGAGATACAGGATGTTGGAATTTAACAAAAAAAATCAGTTCTTCTCCAATATCTCTGAAACCGCTTTGGCTTCTTTTCTCAATTTTGGTACATGCAAAGTACGCATAAAAATACATTTTTTCCATGACAAACGATTTCTGAATTTTCATTAGTGGCGTCCCTGTTAACACGCCCTGCCATATTTTTGATCAAAATAATGATACGACACTGTCTTTTTTCCAAATAAATATTATTTTTGTAATTGTCCTCTATCTTTTCATAAAAATGGTCTCCTGCCTTTTTTTTCGTCTGGCGAACGGTTTTTGAGTTAGAAAATAAAATGCATTAATTTGCTTGTTCCTATGCGAAATCAGCCGTTGAAGAGTAGTAGGATTATCTTGTGGGCTAGAAACATCTAGTATGCTGAGAACACATTTCATTGTTTTCAACATAAACAATTTTCACACTTCTTTGGCTAGATACGTGATATTATTTACGTATATAAAAACTTGTTTATTAAAAAAAAACATGGTAAAATTTACAAATACCGAATTAGCAGACATGCATTACTTGTATGGGCTTACTGACGGGAACGCATTTGAAGCCAGGCGAATGTATCAAGAGCGCTTCCCAAACAGAATGGTTCCTGATGCTCGAACGATTTCAAGCACCCACAGAAGGTTATGTGAAACAGGAAGTTTTGAGCCAAATCATCACTTGAAAGTGCACATCGGACTGCAAAAACTCAAGAAATTGAGGTAGCTGTTTTAAATTCAGTTGACGAAAATCATGAAATAAGTACGAGTCAAGTTGTCAATAATTTGAATATCGCCCATATTCTAGTATGGACGATTCTTCATGATTATTTATTATATTCCTATCACATTCAACGGGTTCAGGCTCTACTTCCTCGAGACTTTCCATTACGAGTGAATTTCTGCCAATGGTTTCTCCAAAAAGTTACCGAAAATCCTTTATTTGACAGGGAAATTTTATTCACGGACGAAGCTAGTTTTACTAAAAACAGGATCGGAAATTTTCATAATAATCATTTTTGGGCCGAGGAAAATCCGCATGCAATCGTGGAATCTCATCACCAGGAGCACTTCTCATTGAAGTCTGGGCTGGAATTATTAAAGATTACCTAATTGGAACTTTTTTTTACCACGCAGATTAAATGGTCATGATTATCGCCGATTTCTTGGAGATAATTTGCCAATTCTGTTGGAAGATGTTCCTATTTTAATGCGAAATCGCATGTGGTTTATGCACGATGGTACATCGCTCATTTTAGTGCTCTGGCATGAGAATATTTAAACCAAAACTTTCATAATCGCTGGATAGGTAGTGGGGGAACAGAGATATGGCCAGCTAGATCCCCAGACTTAAAAAGTCTTGATTATTTTTTTTTGGGGGCATCTTAAGACTTTGGTGTACAGTCAGCCAATTTTAACTGAGGAAGAATTGCGAAACCGCGTAATAGTTTCCTGTGAAGCAATAAGGAATACTCCAAGGAATTTTCCAAAGAAAACGCGAGTCAATGACAAGGAGGGCTGAAGCGTGCATACTTGCAGGAGGCGGACATTTTGAACAGTTGATTTGATTTTGGTATTTTTTGTGCATAATAGTTATGTTTTCAAAAATAAAAAAAGGATTTTTATGCGTACTCATTACAAAAACTAAATAATAGTTACCATAAAATTATAAAAATCTTGCCTAGATCCTTTGGTTACCACAATTGTGAAATTAAGACTAAGAGAAAAAATCGAATTGGGCCAAGCAAATTAATGTATTTTATTTTCTAAATCGAAAACCGTCCGCCAGACGAAAAAAAGACAGACCATTTTTATGAGAAGATAGAAGACAATTACGAAAATAATATTTATTTGGAAAAGACAGTGGCGCATCATTATTTTGATCCAAAATATGACAGGGCATGTTAACAGGGACGCCATTGATGAAAATTAAGGAATCTTTTATAATGGAAAAAATGTATTTTTATGAGTACTTTGCATGTACCAAAATTAAAACAAAAACCCAAAGCGGTTTGGGAAAGAACTGATTTTTTTGTTAAATTTCAACATCCTATCTCAGAAATAAAGCGGTTGTGGACCTATGTTCATATGAAGAATTTTTCTTATAATCATCCTAAGATTATCGACCTTTAAGATCAGCATTCAATTATGATAAACCCTGTATATCTCAGATCCAACACTAAGGAGTATCACTGTAGCAAAAGCAACTAACATAAACACTAATAAAGTTGGATTCAACGGAAATTAGGACCAGGGAGTAAAACTAATATTTTATAGCTGACGTTTCGGAATTAATTTATTCCTTTTTCAAAGCTGAAATGACAATATGGTGAATATAAAGTTACACCACACATGCACTCTGAATATGGGGAAAATACTTTTCTTACGTGTTTTGCCTCCCGAGTTAGAGAACTTTAAAAAAAAATTACCTCATTTTCAACCACCGTTTTCTCGCACAAAACTCACTCAAAATGCCTCCTTCATTTTACCAGCATAAACAATACACCCTATATCACTTATTTTCGGCACAACTTTGCACAAAATATCGTCGTTTTTATCGAAAAAATCCTCCTTCTTACACAGTTCCAGATAAATCAATTTCAGACTTTGACACATGGAATTTAGTAAATTTGCCTTATTTTTCATGTTGGTAATAAATGAATCACCGCCCACAACAATTGCACACATAAATGAAGGGGAAACTATTGCTCACATTTGAATTCGAAAAGTTGGCGGTGATTCATTTATCACCAACATGAAAAATAAGGCAACGAAATTAAAAACAACACAAGCCCAGAAATCATGTACATGGGAAAAAAAACCCAAGGCACCCATACAAACAAAATGTTTTTAAAATAATGTGTGATACAAGCAGTCCTCTATACTCGGATTGCCACATATAGGTTATGTACTGAATGTTAATACAATTGATAAAGCTCCAGGCCAGGAGCGAAACGTTTTGCAAATTAAATGTATATGTAGAGAAGAAAATGTTTTAATTGAAACCGGTCCCAGATGGAATCTAAATCCCAAGAAAAACCAAACAAATAAATTATAATCAAGATTCAAGAACAATTTCCGATATATATATATATATATATATATATATATATATATATATATATATATATATATATATATATATATATATATATATATATATAATATAATTCAACAAAACCTCTTACTCAACCACCGAAACCCATCTCCCGCCAATCTCATAATTTATCATCTAACAACTTACATTATCAGGTGCGCTACTGGACGAAGATTGCAGGAGAGTCTCAGTAGCGACAGCAGTAGCGGCAGTCTGCGTATGACTAGTAGCCGAAATTCTGTACTGCATTCCTGCGATGCTACAGTAACCTTCATGATGAGTGGACCGCGTGGTACTGTTGACATAAACCCCCGTTATAGTCACGTCCGTATCTTGATTGAGAATGACCGCAACTTTTTTATTCGGAGCATTCACCTCCAACAACTTAGCTTCGTCTTCCTCTTTCTTGACGTCTTCTTCCTTGATTTCGTCATCGGAGGCGGCGAAGTATTCCTCCGAAGAAGCACTAATGGAGGAAGAATCGTCAAAATCTCTTAAAGACTTGGAAGCTCGCCTTTCCGGAGAGTAGCTGGCAGCTAAGATGGCGCTAGCGTTGAGGCTAGCCATGCGCTTGCACACCACCATATCCTTCAGATCCATCGTCAATTCGTTTTTCTTGCGCGGCTTTTCTTTCGGGGTTACCCGAGCGACTTTAGCTGTTACTTTCTTCTGTTTCGGGGGTTTTTCTCTCTTCACTACTTTTAGAGGAAAATGTTCTGAATTTGAGCTATCTTCTTCCCCTTCGGAACTAGAAGAGGTGTCGTGCATGTCCCAGTGCTTACCTATTGCCCGGAGTCCTGGAACAGATCTGAGGGTTCTTGTTGGAAGAGGTGAAGGTGCATCTTCCATGCTTCATCTTGGGATTCTTTCTTTATTTTCGGCGTCTTAGGCTTCACTTGATCACTCTTTGGAGCATAGGCCAGTTTTGCAGACTCATCGATAATATCTAGAATGTTACCTCGGGTTTCATTTTCGTAGAGACAGTGCACTTTAGCTAATGCATTCAAGGAGGCCACTCTATGTCTTTTAGGGCCATTCCAAAATCTGAACAACTTCGTTTTGCACCTCTGCTCCTCTTTTTTATTCTTATCCTTGGCTGAGATCACCCGTTTTTTTATAACCGTAATTTTTGGTTTGGTTTTCAACTTACGATATTGCTTCTTTTTCAAAGTGCGAGGAGGAGAACGTTCTTTATCAGAGAGTGGTTCAACTTTGATACTTTCTGGTGTCATGAAAGTGGTTTTCATCACAGATAATTTATTTAAAGGTATTTCATCTGATAATTCCCCAGGAGAGTCAATTAATTCTGTTTTTATGGCTTTTTCTATAGAATCCATTATTTTTTCATCCAATACTTTCTCCGAAACATTATCCACTTCATTCGAATGAGAAAGTTTTTTGTTTGGTGCTGCTTGTCGCTTAGGTTTGACCTTCACCTTATCCTTGGCCGCCTTGGTTTTGTTGGAGTTCTTAGCTTTCATTTCCTCATTCACTTCTTTCAGTAACTGTTCTATGGTTTGTCGTTTTTTCAATTCATCAGCTTCATTTTGTTCAGATGAAACCGTGCAATCGATGTTACTTTTCCCAATTCTTACTTGCTTTCTTATTTTTTTTACAGGTGGTTTACGGATCTTATCAATTTTTCCTCTCTTGGCTTTCACGTCGATTTTGGTTTTGAGTATCTTTTCAGAAGAATTGATTTTTACAGGTTTGGCGGATTTCTTCATTTTGGTTTTGGAAAAATTTTTTTTTTTTTGAGGGCACTTTTTTTGGCAGTTTTTATTTGAACTGGTTTTAGTTTAGAATTTTCTTCATCGGATTTTTTGATTGCTTTCGGGTTTGGTCTATAGGGTTTTTGATTGATTTTTTTAACGACTTTTCCACACTTTGTTGTCTTTTTGTTACTTTTAGTCAAATCCAACTTATTTTCTATTAAAATAGGTTTTATTGGTGTCAATTTTCCTTTGATGACAAAAGATATAGTTTCCGAAATGGTATCGCGAATCGGGGGTTTAATGTCTGCCATTCTCCTGTTTTTATAGACGAGCGCCTTTTTGTTGCTGGCCTTCATTGGTTTTTTATTAAGTTTCACTGGTGTTGAACGCATTATTGAGACTTCAATCTCCTCTTGATAGGTCCATTCTTGTTATATTGCCCTGAAAAAAAAAACATGATTTTATATTCTGGTTGTTTTGATTTACAATGAAGTATCGATAGAAAATCATGAAACGCACTGTAGTGAATTAATTGAGTTGTAACTGTTTGAAATATTGAATTAATTGAAATATCGAGCGAACTTCTTTCTATCGAAATGCTAAAAAAAATCGCCAGGTGAATACTAAGCATCACTCTTTTCACTAGTATTATCTACGTCACTTTCATGCATGGGTAACAAACTGCTATATTGAACATTCATTGGAGGTATTATCCTAAATATCCATCATCTACATCAACAAATGAAGTTTGAAAAAAATTGCATAACAAAAAAAATCGATATGCCAGAGAAAAATCCGAAAAGTTTTGAATAAGGATTCTCACAAAAATGTGAATGAATCGTCAGAGAATACATTCTCCAATTGCCGACATCTTCAAAAAAAATATCTCTAGACACTATTGTGACAATGGCTACAATTTTGGACGTGAAAAAAATTAATTCTTCAATAATATTCTTCTCTTCGTTTTCACAACAACTTAAAATAATGTATGGTACTTTGTATATGCCAATTTGTTCTGGATTTTAGGAAATCCACATGTTTTTTTTTTTATGTTCTGGTTCCCACGAAAAGGGATATCCTGTAATGTTCAGAGAACATCGTGGGAACCAAGGGAAAGAAGGTAGGAGTTGGTGTTCTTCTTAAATTTCTGGAGGTTGTATGCCTCGGGGAACACCTCCCTAGGCAATGAGTTCCAAAGCCCTGCTGTTCGTTGAATGAACAAGTCTTTGGAGAGTGATGTTCTGCAGGTCTCCAAAGTGACCACAAAGGGGTGTGATGACTGAACTTGACGGGTTAGTCTCGAAGAGACTGCCAAAGCAGGAACGATTGTTGATATTTCAGAAGAGCATCGCCCATGAAAATATCTATAAAATAGAGACAAATCGCCAACTTTTCTAAGGTGTTCCAGACAAGTGAGCGAGTTTGTAAGCGAGGCATCACCGACGAGACGAATTGCCCTTTTTTGGACAGAATCCAATAGCCTCAGGATATGTTTAGGTGCCGCGCTCCAAATATGGGAACAGTATTCCAGGACAGGTCAGATCTGTGCCTTATAGATCATAAGCAGCTGAGTGGGGGTGAAATAGCTCTTGGCACGAAACAAAAAACCAAGTTTCTGGGATGCACTTCTGGCAATGGACCTCACGTGATTTTCCCAGGAAAGGTTATTGCTGATAGCATCGATATGGATGACTTCAGTGGTATGGTTAATCCTGACAAAGTTATGTTAGGCACAGTGAGATCGGCTTTCCTGGAGAAAACACATGCTTGTGTTTTGTTTGCATTGAATTCTACCAAGTTATTAGATCCCCACTCGAGAATTGTTGCTAAGTCCATATTTATATTATTAACATTTCTTCCTCGTTCATTTCTGGTTTCACGGGCTGATATAGGGGCCCTGGAAGAGAAAGCGGTATGGAGGGTACTATCATCGGCAAAGCTGTGTACTGGACATGAAGTTGCTTTCAACAGGTCGTTGATGTGAAGTAGAAATAGTGTTGGTGCGAGAATAGATCCTTGCGGAACACCAGCATTTATGAGTAGAGTGTCAGATGAAACTCCATCGACCACTACATGGAGAGACCTGTTTGAGAGAAAACTAGCAAGCAGAGATCACAGCTGAGGGGGCACGCCATAAGACGGAAGCTTGGCAAGGAGTCCCTGGTGCCAAACTCGATCGAACGCCTTGGAGATATCTAATGCCACAGCTAAAGTTTCTCCATACTTTTCAATAGATAGCTGCCATATATGTGAGACGTAAGCGAGCAGGTCACCAGTTGATCTCTGATGGCGGAAGCCATATTGCCTATCGTTGACAATTCCTGAGTCTTCCAGATATTTCATGAGCTCGATGTTGATGGCTTTTTCCATGACCTTTGAAATAATAGATAGCAGTGCGATAGGTCTGTAGTTGCTAGGTAGGGCCTTTTTGCCTTTTTTAGGGACTGGCTGTACTCTTGCAATTTTCCAATTGGACGGAAATACCCCCAAATTGTAAGAGTGGTTGAACAACTTGCAAAGAACAGGTGTTAGTTCGGGGGCACATTTCTAGAGAACAATCGGCGGGATTCCGTCAGATCCACAGGCTTTGTTGGTGTTGAGACCCAGCAAAATCATTCTGATAGTACGTTGGCGAAAGGTGATCTCGGGCATGTGACTGTCAATAGGTGTAATGTTCGGGGGTTGTTTTCCCGATGAATCCAGATTGGAATTTCCAGCAAATAGGTGCGCAAAGATATTGGCTTTTTCCTGGGCAGTCGTTGCTAGTGTTCCATCTTCTTTGGTTAGAGGAAGAAATGAGCTGGAAGTGAAGTTTCTTCCCACAGCTTTGGCGAAAGACCAAAATGAACGGGATCCGTTAGGACATTCAGCAAGTTTTGATCTTATTTTGGCATTGTGGGCATGTTTTGAGCATTCTATTGTCTCTTTGCATATGCCTCTAGCCTCGACATATGCTGCTCTGGTCTCAGGGCCCGGATTTTTTAGCCATCGATGGTATGCTGCCTGTTTGGAAGCCACAGCTCTAGAGCAGTTTCTGTTAAACCAGGTCTTATCGGATGATGTTCTTCTTTCGGTATTCGGTATGTAAGTTTGCATCCCCAACATGATGATTTCAGAAATTGTCTCAGCACATCGTGTTGGATCTACTGAAGAGAAACAAACTCTCTTCCATGGAAACGCTGAGAAAAACATACGAAGACCTTTCCAGTCGGCCGAATTGTAATGCCACATGAGACGGGGTGGTATTGTGCAGCTCGATGGTAAATGGAAAGAGCATGTTGTGGAGATGAGGGTGCGATCAGAGTTTCCAAGTGGGGCACAAACTTCTATTCTATACGGGTCAGGATTGGTGGTGAGGAAAAGATCTAGTGTATTGGCAGACTGGTTGTTGACATCAGGGATGCGGGTTGGTAGCTCGACCAGTTGTTCTAGATAATGAGTGATGGCGAAGGCCTCGGCTTGACGACCCGCATCATCTGTTTTGTTAGAGAATTTGAGCCAGGCAGCGTTATGTACATTAAAGTCTCCCATGATTATGGTTTCAGCTGTTGGATGGTTCTCCTGAATGTAGTCCAGTTTGAGTGATAAAAACTCAAAGAGGTCGTTATATGAAGGTTCATTAGGTGATAGGTAACGGCAGCAGAGGAACTTAGTCAGTTTGGTATCAGATAGCTTGAACCACATCACATCAAAGTCTTTCGGTTCCAAACTCTCTTCACGCTGGCATGAAAGGTTAGCCTTAGCGTAAAGGCAGACTCCACCTTTGAACCTGAATCGAGAATGGAGTTCGTAACCAGGACAAAGCATATGGACCTTGTTGGTGGACGAGTTTACTTGTGTTTCTGTTAGAGCCAGAATATCCGGTTTTTTCGTCTGCAGGTGATGGTGGACGTCATTGATGTTCTTGTTGAGTCCGCGGATGTTGCAAAAATTAATCTTTAATGTTGAGTCCCCTCGAGTACCTCTCGCCCGGAAATCCGAATGGAGAGGTATTTTGCTTCCGGAGTGTTTTACTCTAGGAGACTTCATCATTATATAACTAGCATTGTATATATAACTAGCATTGCGGGAAGAAAGTATTGAATAGAAATGTTAAATTTTTTCAGTAAAAAATGGTAATGTCAACGTGAATAAATTCCATTCTCGCATTTGAAAAAATTCATATTTATATTCTTTGACCAAAGAAAGAAAGTAATGAATCACAATATGTTTTTTTATTCGAAAAATCGTTAATAATAAGTTGAAGAAGTGACAATTGTAATTTTATAATAATATTCTTTGTTTGAGCAAATATTTCAATAATTTGAATATCTTTCTTTGAAATTAACCCTTTATTCGGATTTTAGTCATTTATTCGCTCAATCCCTATAAGAAGATTTGCCACATTTGCGTTCATTCGTTTCTGGGCTTGGGATTAAATTAGGGAATGCGATATCAAAACACTCAGAAACAATAAACGAATCGATTTTCAATGACATATTCGAAAAAAATTTTGCAATGGATTTCATCGAATAAAATCCATATTGATCATTCTTGAATAGACTCATCATCTCCATTTCAATTAATAGAACACATAAAACTTTTATTAGTTTACAGCTGGAAAATTAAACTGTTTTCCAAGACATTTATAGCTTATTTATTACGCACAGCAATATCATTCAAGTTTGAATTTATGAATGACTGGTGTAAGTAATAGAATCCTAAATTTGAAAACGGAAATCCACTTCATAAAAAAATAAACACATAAAATACTGAAATAATGAGAAGCCGAAATAATGTGAAGCAAACTCGATAAAGATGAAAATAATTCTATGAAGTTTATTTCTTTATGGCATCTTCACATGTTTTTGGGAATAATAACCTTTCACACTCTGAACAAAAGAAAATCAATCTGCATTATATATGCAAGTGTATGGTAGAAATTATTTTCCCCAGTAATTTAGCGTGTACACCATAAATAGAGAAATAATCTAAGAGTCAGTGACATGTTATATGCCAAAATCTGAATTTGAGGATATTTCTTTATTACCGACGTTCAGTGAAATTTGGGAGGACACAGACGAAAATTTTTGAAGATTTTCATGATTTTTGTGGAAATTTCTCTTGATTGACGTTCAACAGGTCTTGTGAATGGATGACATATTTTTCGTTCACATTGGTTCTTGAAAGATATTTTTTTTAATTGCTCTACTTTGTAAGAACCATTGAATATGGTTGTGAATTTCAATCTCATTCGATTTTGATTTTGTTGGAAATTGCTTTTCATTAATAAGTTGATAAAGTAGGATTCCGTGAAAAAACTAATATATTTTGATGGGTTTTTATTCATCCACAATATTCACAAATATACTGAGAAAAATGTAACTAGAACGCAAAAATTTCCTTTTCTGTTTGAAACACAATGTAGAGCTTTTTAAATTGCATGATCGATCGCAGAAATTTAATAAACATAGGAAATGTTATTTAGAGTTATTTGTTGGGCAATCGGATATTGGGAATGAGAATGGGAAATACTGAAAAAAAAAACAATTCAAAAGCCAATGTAGAGCATTTTTACTACGGAATTGACTTGGATTGGTTGGAATTCAAAATAATTCATCTACCTGGCGGAAAGGATGTAGTGGAAGTCGAAACAAATGTCACTTGCCATGTATTTCAAACTCAGGTTTTGAAAAAAAACCTCCATTTGAACACGGAGTTAATTCAAAAACAATTTGGTATGTAGTTAAACCTTCTTATACCAATTGAAAATACATTTCTGATAGAACGAAAAATTGGTTTTTTTCAACATTTCCAGCCTTGTTAATATTTTAGGAATTCATTATATTTTTGGGTTGTCATGTGTGATGTACGTGCAATCGCCAGAAATTTGTATGTGATTTGGGAAGTGTGAAAATGTGTTCGTCGCATACGAAGTCCGTCCATATTGGCATTTTAAATTTTAGTTATTGTCAGAATCACATTCCAAATATTTGTTTAAATCAGAATGAATTCGCACGATAATCGTCCGATTATCGTTCCAATAATGATAGATGGTAATTATTTTTCGTAATGAGACAACAAAAAACCTGTTGCATCCATATCCTTTCAAACTCATGTAGAGTTATACAGTGCGCGTCAAAATTATGGAACAAATTCGATATTTCGCAAGCCATGTACTTTTGAAAAAATCCTAAAATAGGTCGATTTTTATTTTAAAATGCCGATTTTTTTATGTATATTCTAAAGAGGTTATGTCACTGGTTTTGACATGGTGACGTAATCGGTAATTTTTTTAAATTGGAATAGATGTCTTGTGATACCTCATCTGAAAGGCCTTTCAATACTGCATTCAATGATAATAATTAATTAGATATTTTTTTACAGGGTGAACAGAAATTAATATTTTATTTCAATAAGAGAATAACTTTATATCCAACAAAATAGAACAGTTAAATAAGATGTTCGAAATGCCATTCACCAGTCTCTTGACAATAAGCAAATCTACGGACACATTCCTCTTGCACATTGCGAATAACTTCCGGAGTAATTCTGTTAATTTCGATCCTAATTCGATTTTTCAACTCTTGTAGATTTTGCGGCCTATCTACATAGACCTTCGATTTCAAATAACCCCACAAGAAAAAATCCAGGGGCGTAAGATCTGGAGATCTTGGGGGCCACTCTATCGGTCCCCGTCTACAAATCCACCTCCTAGGAAAACAGTTATTCAAAAACTGCGAACATCACGTGCATAGTGCGGGGGTGCACCATCTTGTTGCAACCAAATACTTTCATTTGGTGAGTTAGGATTGTTGGCGTTTGGAAGAATATATTTTTATTATTATTACATTATGATTATGAAATTCTTGTATTGTCATCGGTCCTTGATATGTGTGACAAATTTATTATTATGGGTCATTTCACCCGAGACATTTTTCTAGTGATCATCAATATGTAGCAATTATTGATAAGGATTACCAAATATTATATTCAGGTTGAAAGAAAAAAATAACGAGCACTAATATGTGATGACCCTTGGGGTTAACGATCAAAGGGTGTCCCACAGTTGCTGATTAAGCAATTAGTTGAAGTTAACCATAGGTCAACTTCACCATAATACAATTCAATGGTTAATAATCAACTATAAGAAAATAACCATACTTTTGCTTGTTGGTGTATTGCAGGTATTAATTGGTTTGGTATTTTACTTTCTTGCAAATATTAGGTATACTAAGCCACAAATTTACTTGATAATGATGGAAATGGGGTACGTCTCAGCCACAAAGAATAATCAGACTGACAATAGTTTTGTCAAATATGGAATTTACATATTTCTGAAAAAACATGTTCTCCATGGACAATTTGATAACACATTGATGAAATATTCATCTACTTGTAGTCATTTTTCATTTATCCAATGGAATCTATAAAAATTGTCCAATTAAAACTATAATTGTAACAGAAACTATCTTTTTCAGATATTCCGTTTTTTTTGACTGAGTTGACGTCTCAAATCTTCGAATTTAGTTGCCAACCTCTTAACCACTAATTTTCTTGATCAACATAACTTTTGTTTCTGTGAAACACTTTGGATTTCTACCACTGGCTAACCAGAAGAGTATTTGGTTATGTTACTGAAAAAATCACCATACTTTGACAATCCGATCCTTTAGGTGAATTTCTACGAAATCCGGGATATTTTAAATCAGAGTGACAGATTGGTCCATTACAAAATGAATCAATTTTGTCGCCCTGAAACATTTCCGCGGAAAAATATGTTCGCATTGTCGGTTCATTTTACTCACCAAATCCCCAACATAGTTCATAAAATGAACAACATAATATTCTGTGCCCATAACCATGCTGAACACATTCGAAATTTATTAATTGCTTCCTGTGACGTGTGACAGTAATACCAAGATGAGCATATACAGGGTGAGTCAGAAGTACTTTGACAGACTTCAGGAGGTGATTCCTCACGATATTCTAATATGAATTGTCCAAATAAATATATGTCCGGAGGCGCTTCGTTTCCAAGATACAGTGTTAAAGTTTTATTTTTATTTTCTTTTTTTTAAATAACTTTAGAAATACCGACCTTAATAAAATTGGTATTGAGAGGTTTTTTGAGGTGTCGAATTCGAACCTGATGTTGTAACTGCTCTTACCCGTAGGGGGCGCCACCTATACGTGTTTTTCTTTTTTGAAGATTTATAACTTTTTTGAGCGTACTTCTAGCACATTTTTCAGTAAAAAAGTCAACTCCTCTATCATATATACGTAAAAAAGCTACCCTTGCAACAAGTCGTTATAAGCAACCGTTTTCTAGATATTTGGACTTGAAAATTTCAGGTCGATTATTTGATAATCGATGCGTGTTGAAGTTATTACCATTACTTTGCATTTTTCACAAGAATGCTTAGGAAATGAATTTGACGTTTAAGTAAGTAGTTTTGGTAATAACATATTATGTGACAGTTGAACGTTTTGTTGTTTTGTTGAAGTTTCTGTAAGTTTTAAAACACTAATTTTGAAAAAATAGATTATTCAAACAATAATGCTCATTTAGCTGATATGCATTTCGTTTATGGCCTTGCGGATGGCAATGCGCGCGAAGCAAGACGTACTTACCAGGAGCGATTTCCTAATCGAGTACTGCCTTCAGCTCCAACATTTACCAGTCTCCTCCGTCGTTTGGCAGAAACAGGTAGCTTTAAGAGGGCAACTGATATTATTGGAAGACCACGAGCAGTTCAGACCCCAGAATTGAAACAAGCTGTTTTGAACGCTCTCGAGGAGAATCTCAATTCTACTCAATCCACAATTTGGAGAATTATCCACGATCAACAATTTTATCCATACCATATTCAAAGGGTACAAGCTCTTTTGCCCATGAGACTTTCCCCAACGCATTACTATGTGACAGTGGTTTTTGAGAAAATTTTCTGGAAATTCTCAATTTTTAAGATATGTACTCTTCACGGACGAAGCAAACTTCTCCCAAAATGCTATCACAAGCTTTCATAACAACCATGTTTGGGCTCTGGAAAATCCGCACCCAGTTAGTGAAAGACATTATCAGTATCAATTTTCTGTAAATGTATGGGCGGCAATAATTGATAATTACTTGATAGGTCCTTTCTTTCTTCCGTTCCGACAGAGACTTTTCAGAAAATGAATTGCCGGGACTACACTTCAGAATGTACCATTACAAATTCGTATCCGCATGTGGTTTATGCATGATGGGGCTCCAGCCCATTTAAGCGTTGTAGCCAGGGAATTCCTTAACACTGTCTATCCAAATCAATGGATCGGTAGGGGTGTAGAAGAACCTAACCAGGCGTGGGCACCAAGGTCCCCAGATCTAAACCCACTAGATTTTTATTTTTGGGGACATTTGAAGTCACTATTTTATAAAACTCCAGTAGCGAACGAGGAAGATTTAAGAAACCGAATAGTAGACGCCTGTGAAACAATAAGAAACACACCAATAATTTTTGAGCGGGTACGAGATTCAATGACTAGAAGACTGAATGCCTGTATCTTCGCTGAAGGTGGACACTTTGAACAATTTATTTGAATAGAATTTAGTTTCCTTTATTTTATTTTATTCTACATATTCAAAATTTCTTGAAATAAAATGTTGATATTTTTTGCAAATTTTATTAAAACAAAATACAGATTTTGCACCCTTGATACAAAAATAACTATTTCAAACGAGTAAAAATAAATAGAATAGGTGGCGCCCCCTACAAAAAAACCAAAACAACTTACTCAAACGTCAAATTCATTTCCTAAGCATTCTTGTGAAAAATGCAAAATAATGGTAATAACTTCAACACGCACCGATTATCAAATAATCGAATTTTCAAGTCCAAATATCTAGAAAACGGTTGCTTATAGCGACTTGTACCAGGGGTAGCTTTTTTACGTAGATATGATAGACAAATTGATATTTTTACTAAAAAATGTGCTAGAACTACGCTCAAAAAAGTTATGAATCTTCAAAAAAGAAAAAGAGGTGTAGGTGGCGCCCCCTACGAGTAAGAGCAATAATAACTTCAGGTTCGAATTCGACACCTCAAAAAAACCTCTCAATACCAATTTTCGTTTGATTAAGGTCAGTATTTCGAAAGTTAAAAAAAACGTAAATAAAAATTTAAATTTAACACCCTGTATCTTGGAAACGAAGCGTTTCCGGACATATATTTATCTGGACAATGTATATTAGAATATTGTGAGGATTCACCTCCTGAAGTTTGTCAAAGTACTTCTGACTCACCCTGTATAGTAAGAGTTGTTTGAATTAGTAAAAAGGGAAATATTTGCAAATAATAATTCAAAATTGAAATAAAAATCAGAATAAATAAAACATTTTTAGTCTCATTCATCAATCTGGAGTGAGGAATTATAGGAAATCTAGATCTTGTACTGGTTAAAAGATATGGAAAGATTATTAAAAAACAAACAGCTCCTTTGGAGCTAAAGTATTATGAAACAATATGATTTTAGGAAGTATATTGATTGAAAAAAATATTATTTAAACAACAATTCTTGTAAATATATATATATATATATATATATATATATATATACATATATATATATATATTATATATATATATATATATATATATATATATATATATATATATATATATATACATATATATATATATATATAATATACATATATATATATATATACATATATATATATATATATATATAGGTTTTGCTTTTTAAGTTTATCTATATAGGCGTCCTACCTAAAAAAAAACGCGATTTTACACAAAAAAATTATTACAAAACGATAGAGCTAACAAGTAGAGCGCCATCTCGTGAATTGTTGAGGTACTTGCATTGTTGCGATTGGATGTTAGCCTCTAGTCTCTAGTACCTCTAAACTTTGTGAGATGGCGCTATATGACATTATCCGAATACGAATAACCTTACCGAGTGACATTACCGAATTTGGGCATCAAATCAATGTTATATATGTTTTTCTTTGGTTAGTCCACGGAACTCATACGGTTTATTTAAAATATATATTTGTAGCCAACCTGCTAAAATATGCATACACTGGTAAAGAAAATTGTAGAATTACAATTGTTTTACAATACAACATAAGAGGGGGAAATAACTCTTTGAATAGGTGTACATACAGAAATTTAAATATTTCCACACGACTTTCAGTACCAAAATATCTTAAATATATTTAAATTATTTCAATATCAGAAAAACCTTTTTATTCCAAAAAATCCACTCCATGCTTTAAATAAAATTTTCACTATCAAAATATCTACATTATATTTAAAATATTTGAATATTTGTCAGTATTTCCAAGATATACTTATAGTTTTAACGATTCTTTTCATTACCAAAATATCATTGTCAGTATTTCATTACAGTTTAAATATTACAATATCCTTTTCAGTCCTCGAATATATTTAAAATATTTGGGATGCAGTTCGGTCTACAATTATTTTTTTGGACACGCTCCACAAAATGCCTACTTTGGATACTGAAAATAGTCCGCAAAATACCACTTTACCCGACTAGGCCGGTGAAGTCGTCAAGGCAACACTTTATCGGACCATTTTTGTTTATTCAGAAAACTTATAATTAACATCTTAAAAACGTTTCAGGAGACGCAATAAACTATAGAATATTCTTTTGGAATGCTTATTCATGAAAAATGAACACTAATATTTGAGAAGTATTTGACAAATGTGTCATTGATAAACAATCGCTTGCTAGATTTTTGCACCTTTCTTACACTAGCGTATAGATGGTGATTGAAAATGTATGCAAGGCGAGGAAATATGTGTAGCATGTATGTTCTGTTTATTAGGAAAGCTAAAAAATGTTGTATGCAACACGTACGCAAATGGCTTTAGCGGACATCATCTTCATATTCCGATTCGTCCGTAAAGCCTCACTTTGCGACCGGTGTGAAGTTAGCCACATCCACAGGTATACTCGAAGAAAAAAGTTAGGTGAATACAGTTTCAGCTTTTACCGAAGGAATTACGCGAAAAAAAATAATCAAATCAAGCAATTCAATCACAATGTTATTATCCCAGGCCCTTTTACCGTTTGTCAGGCCTTTAGAGATGATATGGGGGTAGTTTCTGGAAAATAATCCAATAACTTTCCTAAATGAAAGAGTACCGCATTCTGCTTTCAGGATGTGTTTCATGAAGAGTAGGAGATTTAAGCCGGTTCTGGGTCTCCCCCCACCACTATGACGTCACGTGTGACCTTGAATAGTTGCAGGTGTGCAGTGTGTGTGTGTTTGACCTTGAGATTTGACTTTGAGATTTGTCATTGAGTTTTGATATTGGGTTTGGTCGACTTTGAGATTCGACTTCAGTTTTGACCTTGAATATGACCTTGAGATTCATAACATTAAGTTTTGACTTTGAGATTTGACCTTGAGTTTTGATGTTGGATTTGTTTCGGCAACCAAAAGATTTGATCTCGATGTTTGTTTGACCTTGACTAATGTTGTGGTGTAGGCATACATATTCTGTGTAGTCATGACCTTCATGAATCCTTGCACTCTCCAAGCGAGGAGGGCATTCATCCTGTGAGAGAGCTAAGAGTGAACTGCGAGTATTGATGAGTGTGTTGATGCTCAAGTGCGTAATGACCTTCACAGTCCCATCTACTGGAAATGGAGTGGGGATGTCTCTTATAAAAATGTGTGGAGTCGTTGATGAGAAATCAGATGTTAGATAATATCATCAGAGTGAATACGAGTACGAGAAGTTTCTCAATTCAGTGAGTGTATTTTTATAAGGTGAAATAATCTATATTTTTCATACAGTCTTACTATGTCTTTCTTCCAAAAGTTGTAGATTTGAAGAGAATCAATTCTTCAATAATTGAAAAGAGGGTGGGAGCTTTTGAACAAAGACCAATATCATTACCCATCGGTAAAGCTTTCAACATACTTGGTATGACGATTTGTATAACCCGATATGGAGATCTATTCTAATGACATTACGTGATGATAATGATACTTTATTCAAATCATGGTTGTCAAAAGTATTTCGGATGAATTCAATGCGGACGATGTCAGTTGCATAAATGCTTCAGA